>JALJCO010003771.1:0-275052 GCA_023101725.1 Atherinomorus stipes
GTGAGTAAATGCACATATTAATTCCAAGAAATAAGGTCCAGGTTGAAAATGATTTCTTTTTTTATTTTTATTGTTGGAACTGACTAGACGGGGTGGGGGCAAGAGAAGGGACAAAAAGGAGAAAGAAAAAGATACACTGGTTTTATTGTGTCAAGAGCAGCAGCTGCAAGCCAGATATGAACCTCAGATAATGGCTGAGCGACAAGTCTAACTGGATTTCTGTTAAAAACAAGTTCTTTTTGTGGTTTTACCAGTCTAGCAAGACTGATTTATATGAAGGTCATTCAGTGACAGAAAATCCCAGACCATTTTGAAAATCTTTTTTCCATTTGTCTTGGATAAGGATGGAAGCAATGAAATTGGTCAATCTTAACTTGGTTGGGGGCTTTTTGAGCAGTGATGTCACTTAAATCTCTGAAACATGTCCAGAGTAAAGCATTTCCCATGTGAATGCACAATAATAGGGAGATATGACCCAGACAGGATTGGTGGGAATGGCTCTTTCCCCTCACCAGTGGCGAATTTAGCAATTTAGTCTTCCACAACAAGTTTCAATCTTTCCCTTACCAGTGAAGACCCGGCATCATCACCATCATCATCATCATCATCATCCTTGCTGCTGGTCTCTGGTCTGATGTCTCCTCGCTGTCCTCCTCTCTCTGTTGTAGCAGAAAGATTTCTTTTAAATATGAGGAAAACAATAATGAACACAAATTCCGCAAAGAACTGAAAGAGGGTTGAGTTTGTTCCTAGCATGAACTAATTAGCAGGGATGGAACCGGTGTTGTGGTGGTAACTGAAAAAGTAACTAGTTAGTTACAAGTTATTTCATCCAAAAAGTAACCCAGTTATGATTGCTTAACCAAAAGGTAATGTCTTCTCTATTCTTAAAATTTCCTTATAGGTTCATTTCATTGTTGTAGAACATTTAATTCAAATAAAAAGCTCAACACTAATCTGTGAGTGAGGCAATGATTTGAAAAAAGAGGGAAAAAAATAAGCTGCTGAAGTCTGTGGCATTTATGTTTTACTGAAGGTTAGGGCTGGAATACGTCGACGCAAAATATGCGTACCGATGCGTCGTCAGACCAAAACAAAGATGGCGGCGCCATGCGACTTCAGACTAAAACAAAGATGGCGGCGCAATCTCCGCGAGAGGCTCTTCCAAGTTTCCAAAGTGTAAGGCAGTGAAAGCCCACACTCGTTTATCGAAGGTATGGATCACCGCGAACATCCGGGAATTTTCGCCAAATTCGTCACATCCGGTTAGGTAACAGGTGAAAACATGGCTTCGTTGCATAGGGGAACCACTGAATTACCTGCTTCATTACTCGTCAATCTTCGTTTATTCTACTTTGGAAATACCGAGAAGTCCCGCTGTGTATGGCTGCCATAAACATATCTATCACACGGACAAGAGAATATGTTTTTCCAGCTCCCAAAACAACAGAAAAAGTCCCGAACAACATGCTAAGTGGCTAGCTGCTATCAAGCCCATAAATGCTGACAGTTTACGCTGGAAACCATGGAAACATCTAACAATATGTTCCGATCACTTTGTGACTGATAAAAAAGCATATATTGTGGTCTCACTTTTTAAACCCTGTAGTTGTTTTTGTACAGATGATAGAAAACTCCATTAAATCAGTGGATGTACAGAATCACAGCGCCGCCCGCTGTTCCCGTCTCCTCAGGACTGTTAACGATCACGTTCATCCAGATTACTGCCATCAATGTTCCCACATAAGAATAAAAGCATAAAAAGCGGCAGAAAGGCATTTGCAGCATTATAAACATGCACAGTCATAACCAGTTACATACAGATGAGACTGCCGGTAATTTATAGCTTTATCAATGAGAGTAAACTCCTGAGAAGTACATCAAATAAATACCACCATTTCTTAAAAATCCGGGGAAAATTTATATTCTATAAAAAATAAATGGCTTGAACACGGGGCTTACCTGATGAAACCAAATACATCATGAGATCGGGAAACTGATGTTATGTACAGGTAGGTTCGTCTAACCAGGTTGTAGCAGCAGAAGATGGGCATCACTTAGTCCAACAGATACTAGTTTAGCTTCGTATCTTCTTCTAGCGTCGGCAGTGAGACTTTCAGTATAACTGGACGTCATTTCTATAATATTTCAAAGACAGACCGGCGGAGAAAAAAATTAAAAAGAGTGCAAAAGCAGTTTTTGAGGCTCATAGTCCATCAGACGCCGTTCAAATACGAAGCATATTTTCACCGGGACAAGCTTCGCGGTCACATGAGTTCCGGGTTGTGACGTAGGCTCGCGGTGATCCATAGGGATATTAGGGATGGCGAATTCGAACAAGTGTATCTATCTGCGGCTTGCAACCCAGTGGGCGTGTCGTAGTGTGGGCGTGTCGCATTGTGGGCGTGTCGCATTGTGGGTGGGTCTGGTTAGGTTTAGGGGAAGGGTCAGGGGTAGGGCTAGATTTTACCGTGCTCTCATTGGCCTGGTGGGCGTGTCGTCGAGTAACGTCACACTACGACACGCCCACACTACGACACGCCCCTGTCTTGCGAGCCGCAGATAGACCCTTCTCAATTCGAAGCCTAATGAGACACGAGACAACTTCCGTGAGATGGACGCCATGTCTTCAGACACGTCAGGCCTGTTTGAGACGGTCAGCATGAAGCACGAGCTCCATCTGCTGGCCGTGGGTGTGAACTACAGCTGATGCCGGGAGCTGTCTCATCTCTGACTGTATATAATTAAAGTCACGTTTTCAACCTCATGTTAGTGTTTCATCTGTTGGGAATAGTATTGTGTAGTCACTTCTGGGATAAATAAAGCATTTTTAATTTAATTTCCAAGTGATTGGCAGCCGTATTAAGCATTAACAGAATAAAGATGAAGATGCACTTTTTCAGGAAGCTAGACCCATGTTCAATATAGATGTTCAACTCTGAATGTTTACTTATCTTCATTATCTTTTGTTGGAAAATAATATCTGTCTTAGCTTAAATCCTCCAAGTTTACATGACCATATTATTTCAATAATGACTTTTTACATTATTATTTTCATGTAAATGAACGAATTAAAAGCCTGTTTTTCAGTCAGCTGTGTTTTCAACATACATTTTACATTCTGTTGGTTCATGAAAAACTCCATGACAGGCTGCTGGCCCACTGCCTTTTTATTCATGCTCTTTTTTACATTTTAGATATCTATATCAGCATATATAAATTGCTGTCTGTAAATTTATGAGGAGATAATCAAATCGAACTAAAAAAGTGAATCGTTAGATTAATCGATGCATCAAAAAAATAATCGATAGATTAATCGTTTAAAAAAATAATCTTTTAACCCAGCCCTTCTGAAGGTGCAAAATAAAAGCAATTTCAGCAGCAAACACATGAAGCAGCTGCTGATGCATGTCATTAAATAATATTTACAGCCTTTTCTGAGAACCACTGCACTTTATATGCAGTAAATAATATAAAAATGTAACAAAAATGTGTTAATATGACTAAACTAGCATGTTTTTGTTGAACAGATGTTTTGTTTTTGCTGTAAAGGAGGACATAGTGCGAATAAGTAGGGCCCCATTAGTGCTTTGAAAATTAAACTGACAAATAATTTCAGGACCACACATACTATAATCACACATAAATGAATAATATTTCATTTTTATCTTCTTGAGACGGTGAAACTGATGTCCGTGAACCTCGCAGATAAAAAGGGTGTTAGGGGGCAGCATGCTGTGCAGTGACCCTTCTATCCACGTCTTACTCCCGCTTTATTAGATTTGACATATTTCCTTATTTATTTGTGGACTTTGAAAACAAGCCCAGAAACCTCCAGCCTGTGACTGACTGTATTTCCAAGTTACTTCACAGAAAAATCAGCCCAGTTTCCTCTTTAGACCACCGTACCACAGATAAACAGTGACTCGGCTATTTTATTTAAAGAGTAATGAGTTACAGTAATCGTTACTGGCAAAAGAATCAGCGTTACTGTTCCCCAACACTAAATGAAACTTAGGTAACAACAGTTTTCTATCCAGCTAGCTTACATGACAAGTCAGTCATCATTAGAACAGCTTTAATCAACTTACATCATCTGTTTGGGGACAAACTCTCCGACGTTTTCTGTCGTTTGATGCCTCTGGTTTGCTTGACATGAGGAACACCTGAACCTCTCCTGCTGGCGAATTCACCGCATGCTGGCATTTAGCCAACCTGATCTCACAAAAATACGTGAAATGAGCACGAACGGTTTTACTCACATACGTGTCCCCCGACACGTAACTGCTTCAAATTACGTGTCACTGACACGTAAAGCTGCGCAATGTTAAGTCAATGGGGATGCTTTTCGTGTCCCCAGACACGAATTTTTCAGCTTCAAATTACGTGCTGATGACACGTAAAACTGTGCAACGTAAAATCAACAAGTCCTCCAAAAAAATCACACCCATATTAGGTCGTTTGTGCACAAAAATACGGACTATATTACGTTTTCAACATCCACTCATTTTATATATGCAATCCACAGTTTTTCTCATTTTGACGGAGCCTAAATCCTTTTAGGTTTTTTGGCTTTATGCTGCCTGGAGAAACCTGGAATCGATCTCCACAACTTCTGCATGACAGACACCTGCTCTGTGTCCTACTCTATACTTCGAGAGCTGCTGTCATGCAACTTGGCTCATGACGTTTGCAAAGCTGAATGACAGCGCATGAAATAATTGAGATGATGCTGCGGAATAAATGCCTGTAACAGCTGCATGACAGCAGACTGCATGACTGCAACTGTTACAGGCATTTATTCTGCAGCATCATCTCAATTCAGCTTTGCAAACGTCATGAGCCAAGTTGCATGACAGCAGCTCTCGAAGTATAGAGTAGGACACAGAGCAGGTGTCTGTCATGCAGAAGTTGTGGAGATCGATTCCAGGTTTCTCCAGGCAGCATAAAGCCAAAAAACCTAAAAGGATTTAGGCTCCGTCAAAATGAGAAAAACTGTGGATTGCATATATAAAATGAGTGGATGTTGAAAACGTAATATAGTCCGTATTTTTGTGCACAAACGACCTAATATGGGTGTGATTTTTTTGGAGGACTTGTTGATTTTACGTTGCACAGTTTTACGTGTCATCAGCACGTAATTTGAAGCTGAAAAATTCGTGTCTGGGGACACGAAAAGCATCCCCATTGACTTAACATTGCGCAGCTTTACGTGTCAGTGACACGTAATTTGAAGCAGTTACGTGTCGGGGACACGTATGTGAGTAAAACCGTTCGTGCTCATTTCACGTATTTTTGTGAGATCAGGTTGCATTTAGCGCGTGTCACATGGTGCGTTCGAATACAGCTTGGAAAAACACGTTGCCGCATGTAAATAATGAATGAAACAGTTGTAATGGCAAATAAAAGTGCAGGGACAGAGGACACAGATACAGGAGGAGCGAACATGTATCAGGCCCCAATTACACCTGTGTAGGTGTGTATGAAGGAGATTGATGGGGAAAAAAGGCGCTATGAATGAACAGCATGATTTTTCCCAGCTGGTCAGGGCCCTCCTTCTGGGGCCCCAAGCAATTGCCTACTTTTGCCTAATGGTAAGTCCACCTCTGCCCCTCACTCTCAATCCTGCACAATTGACCAGAGGGTAAAGAACGCCCGTTACAAGATGGCTGCATGTTTGGCTTCCTGATGTCCTGTTCTTTGATAAAAGACTTAGAATGAGGTCTTCCTTAACCAAGGAAGACTGGTTACATTTTTCCTCACTGCAAAAACTCATATCTTACCAAGTATATTTTTTTCTAATTTCTCGTTAAAATATCTCATCACTCTCAAAATAAGATCAAGTTAATTACCAAAAGAGAAACCTTTCAGTGAGATATGAACTTGTTTTAAGGCAATGCATCTTATTTCAAGAAATCTTAAGAAGAAAATTTTTCTTTTGCTTATTACAATTTTTTGTTTTTGCTTGTAATAGGCAAAAAAAAAAATCTGACAATGGAACAAGCAAAATTTTCTTCATAAGATTTCTTGAAATAAGATGCACTGTAGAAGTTTGTATCATCTTGAAATATTCTTTAGGGGCTAAATAACTTCCAGTTAAGATGGTGCTGAGCTTATCATTGTCAAATGCAATTTTGGTTGCACTTACGCCACATCAAAGCTGTCACCAAGGCAACTTTTTACCAACTAGAAGCATAAGCAGAAGTAAAAGTTTTGTCTCCCAGTAAGACAGAAAAAATTCATCCAGGCATTCATCTAACTGGACTTCCCAAAAGAGCACCAAACAGCTGCAGCTTCACCAGAACACTGAGTTCTAACTGGGACTAAAAGATCTGGGCACATCACACCAGCTTTAAAATCTTTGCACTGGCTTCCAGTTAGTCAAAGAACAGTGAAATCCTACTGATGTCTAAAAATCCCAGAATGGTTTAGGCCCAGAATGCTATGATATGTTCAGAGAGTTGGAAGGGCTCTTAGATCCAAGGACTTGGGTCAGCTTGTCCAGACCGGAGTCCAGACTAAACAAAACCCAGGTTGAAAACATTTCTCTTCTTATATGTCCATCCATGAAATCTGCACGGTATCCATTAACTTATCTAGACTGATGCTTCTTGTAATCATTTTGATTTCATTTAGTTATGTTTTACTTCATAATGATTAAAATTATTTTGTTTCTCTTTATATATTTTTTTCTCTTCATATTTTTATGTACTTTTAAATGCTTTTCTTTTTTTCCACCTGTAATGCTTTTAATGTTTTACTAGAGCACTTTGAAGGGAAATTCAGTGTGTAAACTTAATGTCAAATTCAATGTGCAATTTAATGTACCATACAAATAAACTTGCTTGCTTAATGAGGAAGATTGGTGATAGCCTTTACACTAGCTAAATT
This sequence comes from Atherinomorus stipes, assembly GCA_023101725.1. Lineage (NCBI taxonomy): Eukaryota > Metazoa > Chordata > Actinopteri > Atheriniformes > Atherinidae > Atherinomorus > Atherinomorus stipes. Next base: position 6,892 of record JALJCO010003771.1, read on the forward strand.
TCTAGATTAACACAATTTCCTCTCAGCTGGGACAAGTGAAACTTTTACGCTTTGCAAAATTACATCAATTTAAAATTGGAACTATAGGGGATAATCACACTTTCGTGTTCCGGTTTCTGGAACTTGTCAAATTTAGGTATTTCCAGTTCCGGGGCAGTTCAACAATGGCTGAATCCAAGTCTCGATGTCACTGCTCTGTTCCACTGTGTAAATCTAATAAACAACGCCAGCCCTACATAAGTTTTCATAGATTCCCGACTGAAGTGATACTAAGGAAGAAGTGGATCAAAGCGATTCGCCGGGTGAAGGGCCGAACTTTATAGTAACAAGGTTGCACGTTTGTTTGTAGCTGGCACTTCATTGATGCAGACTACACAGCTAGCGTTAGCAGGCTAGTGTCTGCTGACGTGCCTAACTTAAAACACACAAGCATCTGAAAATCGGGTCTGTACCCTCCCGTTTCCAGTGGATCAACTGGGGACTTCCAAGAAAGGAGACCGCTTATAAAAGAGCATTTTCACAGATTTTGTGTATCAGACAAGGACATTGCCTCTTCACATAGCAGCGGCTGCACATCACCTGTCCTGGGTGACGTCATGGCCTATACAAGTTTGTTTTTTTTTTTTCCCTAATGCTTTATTGATGATATAGGCCACATCTGATTTCCAGAGGCTTGAGTGTTTTCAAACGCACAGTTGAGCACATTAGCTAACACTAGCCTGCTAACACCAGCTGTAGTGTCGTTTTACCAACAACAAACAAACGTGCTACGTTGTTTTATTATAAAGTTCGGCCCTTCACCCAGGCGAATCGATCGCTTTGATCCACTTCTTCCTTAGCATCACTTCAGTCGGGAATCCATGAAAACTTAAGTAAGGATGACGTTGTTTATTCGATTTACAAAGTGGAACAAAGCAGTGACATTGGATTCAGCTATTGTTGAAATGGCCCGGAAGAGGAAACACCTAAATTTGACAGGTTCCGGAAACCGGAACAGGAAGCGGGGTTTTCCCCTATAGTTACTGTAGCATCAGTTACTCCTGGTAGTTGCTTGAATAGCCAAACTGTGTTTATCTATATCCGGAAGATGCACAGGCCTTTCTAAGAGCAGAGCTTCTGTAACCTAAATATATTTAAAGTGTGCCATACTGTGCTCAACTTGCAGGATGAACAAAGTCATACGAAGAATTGTTTTGACATTATTTGATTTCAGTCACTGCAATAAGGACACAATGACATATTAGAAGGCTCTAATGACTCTCCAAGCGTCTTAGACTGATTTTTCAGGCAGACATTATAGGAGCATCGACAGAGAAGGCTCTGAGACACTCCCAGCCAAACAGATGACTTGTGCCACGAGGCCACCAGAACAACCCAAGTGTGTTCAGCTGATTTATGATTTCAGCACTCTGCCTCAGCTGAAATGATTATGCAGTCAGCTCCCTGGGCTTCAACCAGAACCATAAAGGTTATTAGAGTGGCTCCACCCCTCCACATCCAGCCATATGGAGACACAGTGGACAGATGAGGTTTTAACTGCTTCATTGAGGATCCAGCTCCTCAAAGCGTTTGGATTCACTTCTATACAGCTGGTCAGCAGAAAATCTGAAATATCATCTCAAAGCAAAAATTATAGACTGATTTCATACATCAAACCCAGGGTTTCATTAATGATGTTATAGTTAGAAACAAAAATGTCATAGATCAAATATAAGGTTCTGCATCATATATTCTAGGGTGGTATTTGGAGGAATGTCATGGATCAAAGCCAAAATTCATGAAATAAACAAGTAGTTTCACTTTTTTTATTTAAGTTTTCTAATCTCAGGTCGGACTTGGCTCTTTCAGCTGCTATTAGCCAATCCACGGGTCCCTCACCTGTCTCAAGCCCAACTAAAAGACTGTTTTCAGAGTCTGGGGAGAGAGGAAATCAATATGGGATTGACTCTCCTCCTTTGTCCCCCAGGCCCTGTCATGTAAAGTAATTTTCTTTGCCATGTATGTTTTTTTGGGAGTGCAACCTATTACTGGGCAACTTGAACTATAAGTTCAGGCTTCAGCGAGATTACCAAAGGTATTCTCAGTGCTTTGATAAAGGAATCTAGCTTTAGAAGACAAATTCCCTCTCTCTTTAAAGGCAATGAATCTCTATCTGGCCTATGTCTGTGCACTGCCCAGAGCTATTTGGTGGATGCAGCACACAATCGGAGCTGTGATTGAACCTAAACTCCCCAGTGGGAATTTTTTCAGGTGTAAAGAAGTAAAACGAATAAATGAATAAAAATTGGTGTGTAAAGGCAGCTATTGTAAAACATGTTAAAAGTGAAGAAAGCCAACTACTTAAATATGTGAATTTGCACTTTGGCATTTTGATGACATTTCAATGGGATTTGTACTAAGACAAAATATTATCAAAATGACGAACCTTACATTTTTAGCTTCATGTTTCTACATTACATCACTGCATCACTGGATTATGCCTCTGATACTTCATCTTACAGTGCTCTGAACCTATGCTCCCACTGTGAAGCTTCTCATTAGCAGCTCACAGCCTGACCTTCTTCATGCTGAAAATGTTTCATGTAGATCGCATTTCACCTAAAAATGTGACCGATCACACTCATCAGTCATGTTTGCTCAAACCCACAATTAAAGAAATTGCAAGAATGATTTAATAAATGAGTCCATACTGACATGTTGGTATTGTAATTGAATTTAGGTTGTCTTTACCTCTTTACCTCTTTAGCTTTAGCTTTTTTTTTTTTAATCGGGACATCACACAATCGTGGTTACGGCTGCTCTAGGATAGAAGATTTTGGTTAGTTTAAAGTATAGTTTTGGTCTTGTTGCTTTTAAAACCTTTCAAATATTTCATTTAAAAATGATATGCTGATGCAGTCTTTACAATACCTTGTTCAATGTGCACCAACCATAAAAATTAAGAAAAGTAGACATTTCTTTTTCATTACTTATTGCACAAATTGATACTTGTCAGTTTACATTTTAATCATATTTAGGTTTTGCAGAAGATGGATTTTAAAAAAGTTCATTCTCATTAGCTGTGTTTAACCTTTACTGGTGGACTGTACCATTATCGCTGTGCTGGGGAGGCCCCACACATCCACAGAACCAGTTGCCGTTATGGTGTTCTTGCTATGAACCATAGACCGTTAATGAACCATGCATTAAAGGAATAGTTCACCCACAGAATGATTTAACTTTATTTTCCACTTACCCTCATGGTGAGCAAGACTCTGGAGCACTTTTTTAATGTCTCAAATGCAGCCGGCGTTCAGGAAGGCTTCTCTTTTTCCCCCAACTTTCATATAGTGGAGTTCGCCGCCGGGGGTCCGAGCCAAAAAGGTCCATAAAAGTCCACAAAAACTTGTCAATATTCCTCCATACTGCTCGTCCAATGTAATCCAAGTGTCCAGATTTTACTCGAAACGACGTCATTTAGTATATTTTTAGAGCCGAAACAATACTAGATTGCATCTCCTGTGAGCATGCCGATGCGCGTTCACAAAACTACGGAAGCCACGCTAGACGAGATCGCGCGTTCTCTTTTTCTTTCTTTGTTTGTTTTAAATCAATATCCAACCCCTCTTGGACCCTCTTGTGTTTGTCCCGGTTTGTCTGCAGCTCTGGCGCTCTTAGCACAATGTACACAGCAAATTTCTTCTTCTATGCTTGCATTATCGGCAGAGTAGGTTCTGAACACCGAGGCTTCTGTAGTTTCGTGAACGTGCATGTGCGTGCTTCGTGAAAGTAAGATGTACTACTGTTTGGGCTCTAAAAATATACTAAATGACGTCGTTTCGAGTAAAATCTGAATGCTACCCACTTAGGACACTTGAATTACATTGGACGAGCAGTGTGGAGGAATATTGACAAGTTTTTGTGGACTTTTATGGACCTTTTTGGCTCGGACCCCAGCGAACTCCATTATATGAAAGTTGGGGGAAAATGAGAAGCCTTCCTGAACGCCGGCTGCATTTGAGATATTAAAAAAGTGCTCCAGAGTCTTGCTCACCATGAGGGTCAGTGGAAAATAAAGTTAAATCATTCTGTGGGTGAACTATTCCTTTAATGAACTTGTATGTTAATCTGAACACACTTCCTCAATATTGTCCTTTTCAGGATATTTCGGTGCAGGTGGGGTGGGGGGTGGTTATTATGGATCATAGGGTTGCACGGTATACCGGTACCAGTATAGTACCGCAATACTAACGCGTTTAAAACGGTACTATACCAGGATTTAAAAAAAAGGGGAATTTAAAAAAAAAAAAAACAGGGAAAAAAAGAAAAAAGAGGGGGTTTTTTTTAAAAGAGGGGGGGGCAGAGGGGGGGGGGAGGAAAAAAATGAGGGGGTGATTGGAGAGGAATCACTAAGGAGGGGGAGGGGAGGGGAGGGGGGAGGGGGGGGGGGGATGGGGGGAGGGGGCGGTGGCGGGGAGAAGAGGAAATTGAAGGGGTGGCTGGAGGAGAAGGGGGTATTGTAGTATTTTTTTCAGTGGGGGGTTTAAGTGTTTAAGGGTTTGCATTAACAATTTGATTTAAATCTAAAACAAATCCAAACTGTATTTAGAACCTTAACAAAAAAAACAGGCCCAAATAAACAAACTTTTCTTTTTTTCTTTCAAAAAAAAAAAAAGAAGGAGTAATAAATTAAATAAGGGAGGAATAGGGGGGGAGGAGGTTATTTAAAAAAAAAAAAAAAAAAAAAAATCTCATCCAGCCAGAAAAAACCAAAAAAAGCCTCAAAAAGAAAAAAAAAAGGAAAAAAAAATAAATTTATTTAAAATAAATAAAACCTAAAAAGGTAAAAATAGGATAAAAAAAGGGGAAGGGGAAGAGAGGAATGAAAAAAAGATAAATTATATAAATAAAAATAAAAAATAAAAAAAAATAGAAATTAAAATAAAAAAAAGGAACACAAAAAAAAAATATATATACATTAAAATAAATATAAAAAAATATATATAATAAAAACAAAAAAAAAAAAAAAAAAAAAAAAAAATATTAAAAAAAAAAAAAAAAAAAAAAAAACTAAAAAAAAATAAATAAATAAAATATTTAATAAATTTTTATTTTTTTTTATATTAAAAAATATTTATGAAAGAAAGATAATTAATTAAATTGTATTTTTTATAATTTTGTTTTTGTGTTTTAAAAAAAAAAATTTTAATTTATTAATATTAAAAAAAAAAAAAAAAAAAAAAAAAAAAAAAAAAAAAAAGAGAAAGATTATTTTTTTAAAAAAAAAAAAAAAAAAAAGAAAAAAAAAAAAAAAAAAAAAAGGAAAAAGAAAGATGGATCAAGCGGCAAGCTCTGGCGGAGAACAATGACACCACTTCTGGGTGACCAAAAATTGTAGTTCCTCCCTCATCCACTAGGAGCTGGCTCCAAAAGGGAGTCAACCCCCAGACTCCTATGTTAAAAAGGCCAACTTCATAGCATAAATGTTTATATTCTGGTTAAAAAACATAAAAATAAAATTAGGTTGAGTTTACCTTCATTTCACCTATGAGAGATTTCTTTTGTAATTGATCCATTTACAGGTTATTTAATCGCATAATTAGAGGCGGTTCCTTTTGATTGACAGTCATCAGTCCAGCTGCCAGCCTGCTAGTTAGTGGCTAGCTTCTTCTTTGCTCCTAGGAAGGCCTCAGTCTGTAGCAGAGTAGCACAACCTCAGTTTTTACTCGGTTAAATATAGAAAATGTGGCAGATTGTTTTATGTTGCTGTCCAACTCATTCCATATTTGTGGTTCCTCTTGAAAAAAGTATGCTTCAGTTTCCTGTATTTCCCTTTAGGAGGCAACCTATTCTTAGCTTGTTGGTTAGAGGATGAATATAATGGAATGAGTTCACACAGACATGTATTTAACATGAGAACATTATACGTTGTCCATACATTTAGGTAAAAATTACATTCAGGAGTCTGTATCTACGTAAGAGAGTATTTGTTGGAGAAATTTCTATGGACCAAGAAATTGTCCTTCTGATGCTTTTTTTTGTATGTGAACTCCATTGGCCCCTGGGCTTCAGCCCAGATAAGCCTATGCATTAAGGTGGCCTTGTATACAAATGTGTGGAAACGACATAAACAGCTCATGGCCAGTCATTATTACATGAAGAACTTAAACCATCTGTATAATGTCCAAAAAAAACTCAGCTTGCTGAGTTACAGCAATTTGGGGATTTTTCATATATGTGACTGATTAAACTTCCCCCATCACTCCGATTCAAAATAAATGCTTGTGAATGATCAAGGAGGAATTACTAGATTTTAACCCCCGTACATCACGCCTGATGGCGAGTAATTGCAAAAAAAAATGTTTCCATTACACTAATGCGCAAAACTGCTTTATCGAAACGTCTGGATTTATGCCTCATGAAAGCGTAATAACTTTTTTTGAGTTTTTTCAAATGTAGGTGTTTCCATTAGCGGTTTTTAATTGTGATATTTAGGTTTTGCACAATTCCAGGTGTAATGGAAACCCAGCTAATGTCTTTGAAAAATCATCCAACAAGTTTTGACAATTTTCAGAACAACTCATCAACATGCTGACAAGAATTTGTAGATTGATGATATCCATATAGATTGACATGGATTCTCAAGAATGTAGTCCAATAAACTTTATTAATAGTTCTGCCATCTACAGTTATATTTATGTTAGGCTAATTACATGTGTGTCTGTTTGTGTATTTATAAATATAGTAGGTTTTGGCAATATTCAAAAATAATTTGTTACATCTAAACCAGTATTTGCCTCAGCTAACTGCTCATTTAACACTGAGCATACTGTATCTTAGCTTTAGCTTGCCTATCTTCATGTACCCTGTTAGCTACAGAGTGGCTTGGTTAGCATTTAGCTCAGAGTAGCTCAGAGTATGTTGGCTGTCGATCATTTGCCTGAACACTCACAGCGACTCTCTCTTTGCCCATTTTTGTATTCTCAGAGAGAGATATCACGCGTGACAGGGCTAAGATGGCGACAGTGAGCACTGCCCAACTGGCTTCAGTTTTAGGTTTTCAGAAATGAGCAGATGCTTCATCCATCTCAATATTTGTCTATGTGATGGATGCAAATCTAATCAAAAATTAAAAGGGGGCAAAAAAAAAAGAAAAAAAAAAAGAAAAAACTTAAAGTAGGCTAATCATAGTTGATGATTAAATAATGTATCATGCCAGTTTAGCTTTAGCTTGTTGTGCTGTAATGGTTGTGTAGGAGATGAATTTCATGTTTTATTTGAATGTGACAATGTAAGTTTTTGCCAAAATGTTATTGGCGTTATCCATCAATGTATAAACTTATAATGCTTCTTAGGTCAGACCATTCAAAGATAATATATAAGTTGGAAGCGTTCTTGAAATGGGTCTTACCTCTCTTTAAATGAGTTCTGCCATTGTTGAATGAACATCTTTTTTTGTTATGATATGAAGTTTGTGCTTTATACCATGTATTTGGTGATAAGCAAAATAAATTAAATGAAATGTGCTTTGCTGTTTAAGTGTTGAGAGGTCATGTTTGACATCTTTCTTTTAGACCAAGTTTATAATCAAATTTTGGAAACATACTTTGTGTTCTCTCATAGTGACAGTTGATTACTTGATTTAATCAATATGTCAATGCTAATTGTGAACTTGCTGTTGGCAGCTCACTTTAGATTATGCAGACTTGTGGGGAATATTTTCCTGTCACCATCAGGTTCTGTATGTTTGCTCTTCTTTCTTTCACAGTGATTTTATTTTGGCTGTTAACAAACAACTAAAAAAAGGACACTTCCTGAAAACTTTTACTTAATACCTTTTAAATGTATTAGACACACAATAAAACTGTATGATGAGTGCAGTTATTATCCACGCTGACATGAGCTGCTTAGTAGGCCAGGAAGTGACTTTTTTTGTGTTAGCACAGCGTTCAGAGTTCTGAGGGTGCCTGTGGGATCCTGTCAGATGAGGAAACAAAGATGAGTGTGTAGGGGGCTAGGCTGTTGGTGGCAATGCATCATCTGAGTAGTAAAGCTTCTACGCATGGCCTGTGTACCACTGCAATTTCTTCTCCTTATGGAGATTAATGATGCGGACAGCCATTTAAGTTTGAACTTCACTATACTACAAATCATCAAGTTTTTCAAAGCAACCAGTTCGTAATCGTGAGATAGTGTAATGTGCATCATTTTCTTTCTTTAATAACCAGTGGTGTTCACACAGTAATAAACAACACTCCTAGCACAGCTAACATCTTATTGATGTTACTCAGAAGCAAGAATGCATGTCAGCAACATGTTTGCAAATGCAATATTTACAAACTCACTTAACCAGCTAGAATATTGATTATCTTATTAGCACTAAAACATCTGCCTTCCCTCCCCAACCACTCAGAACAGCTGGGGGTTATGGGAATGTCACAATCAGAACAGAATTTTTTTTTTTTTTCTAAATCAATTTATCATCATAATAATGATATTGGAGGAGCAATTAAGGCAGTTATTCTTATTGAGATCCCTTCGGAATGAACCATTGAAAAAATTATTAGCGTAATCAAAGTTATGGGAACACTACACCACAAGGAAATTCTTGATAAAATTAATATCAGATAATACTGTCCTATAAATCCACTTAGCATTGTATCACATTGCTAATTTTTTTCATATTGCAACTATAGTGGGTGTAAATACATGTTGCAGAGTTTATAATGAATGGCCTGGGATGCAGTAATGTCACATCTCCATTTAGATAAGCACATGCACTTAAGCAGTTTTGTGCAAAGTGATGAAACCCTTCTCTCTGACCATCTGCCTTGGGGCTTTCCTCAATCCTCTGCAGTCTGGACAGAAACAGGGGCAGACGTGCCTTCCAAGTGGGGAGTCTGTCCCTTCCCGGTTATTGATGGTCAGATTGGGAGTTGTAGCCACAAGGAAGTTGTTTGTCTTAAAATCTTAAACTGTCACTGCTGATATTTGCAAGTCTGAGAGATTGCATGAGTCCCAAATGTCATGCTGCACAAACACATTTACCCCCATACACACTCAGATAAACTCATGCATATATAAATATACACTTAACCCCCCACACAAATATATATACACACATATCACACCATGTGCCACTATGGTAAATGAGCAACTAGCAAATGCTGTGTGTGTGTGGAGTGTGAAAAGGTGGCGCTTATAGTGATTATGATTAATAGGGAAACTGTCACTGTGCAAATTCTGCGGCTGAGTGCCTGCATATAAGATTATGCTCCACTTTATGAAGCTATGTCTTGTCTGATGGATTTGTGAGGCAGCACATGCGTATTGTACAACCCACTTGCCATATTAATTTAACATGTTGGACAACTGTCATGCAACACAAATTTTCAGCTGACATTATACACATCATGGGCAAAGCGGTGGGTTGAGACAACTGTAAATAATCCAAATGCCATATAAACTGCCAGAAAACACTGGCAATAAATAAACTTGAAAAGACTATTCCTTGTATTAAATTCTAATGCACGGACTTGTGCAGAAATAAAGCTGACTCAAGGGGTATTTAACAGCTCACTTCTGACTAAAAACCATAAGCTGTGGTGCAGAATGCTCATTTAACTCTCAGCCAGGCTATAGGTTGGTCAGGGGGCCCTGCTCTCAGACTAAGCAGAGCGGTCCAACTGAGGCCCAGTGCTGTAATTACACATGAACAGATGGCCTTGCTGGAGGACTCTCTTCCCTCAATTCCTCCTCCTTTCAGAGCTACTACCTGCAGTGCATTGAGCTCCTGCCTTCTCAAAGCTTTGTTACACAATAGAATATTGTCCACAGTAAGAGGAGAAGTGGGGGGAATACTTCACAGTTAGAGACTTGAGCCTCAACAGTGAGTGTATTACTGCTGGAGTTCATTTCACAATATATAGTTATGTTGGCAGATACCTTGGCAGAAAATGGGAAAGAGTTTTTCTGAGTTTTAATTGAATTCTGCATTCTCCAGCGGCAGGAGAAAGAAAATATTTTTTTGTGTTGTTCTGGCTTTTTGGAGTCTTTCTGTGGAATCCCTCGAGATAAACATGAGTGGGATAAATGCTTGCTGTGCAAGCCTTGTCCTTTGGTTACTCTTTGAAATAATGTTGGTGATTTACGAGCCAGGAATACAAATAATGCCTCTGCTGTGTTTTGCTGTTTCAGAGGGCCAGTGCAGACAGTCTGAAACGTATACAGTATGATGATTCGACAGACTCGGACTAGCTAAAGACAAAAGAAGACAAAAACATTTCTATCTGGGTGAAATTTCCTTCCCTTTTTCACTTATAAAAAATTAATGTGGTTAACTATTTGTGTGCATTTCCTTTTTTTCTGTGTTGGGAGCAACTTTCTGCGCATCTGCACCGGATTTTCTTAAGACCTCATCACTTTGAGTAAACGCCACCTGTTACCCTGATTTACATTTGAATAGCTCACAGCATTTTCATTTACATGTGCCCCAAGGGGCAAACTCCGGGGAAAAAGTGTGAAACCAGGAAGTGAAGTTTTTAATTGTAATTCTTTCTTGATCCGCTAGGGGCTGGCTCCAAAACAGGGCAAATACCCATAGACTCCCATGTTAAAGGCATATGCCACCTCTGGGTGAAATTGAGCCTCCCCCCACAGTCCCCTGAGTTGGACAAGTGGGCAAAAGCGTTTTCTAATCGATCCCAGTCATTCTCTGAATCTCGCAGCACTGACTTTAGCTTAGCTTAGCGTAGTTGCCGTAATCAGGTGGTTTCTAATAGCATCACTTGGCGAAAGTGAACTAATTACCTCAATTTTTTTTCCAATTACTTTTGTGATCCGCACATTCTGATCGAGTACAAACGAGAAGCCAATTTCACAAGAAAAGACTGACTAGGTGGCATTCAATAGGGAACTATATGCTGCGGAAGTAGAGTGGTGAAGCACCGCGGACAGTAGCAAAGGCAGCACGCATGCGCAGCATCCGGTGGCAACCCTGTTTACGGAAGTTGGGGATGCTGCGCATGCGTGCTGCTTTTGCTACTATCCATAATAATAATACATATATACATGTATTAACATGTTCTTATAAACTGGCCTCTTCTTACGACCCACAGGGAAACCAGCTGCATTGTTTTTATTTTATAGTTATTATATGAAGAGTTCATTTGCAAAAACAGACAAACACCATTGTGGAAAAACGAAGTTAACTGCTTTTCATCACTGTCGGGTACAAACCTCCTATCTCCATTTTACATAATTAAAGGTTGAATATGGAACATTTTTATTAAAAGCTGTATTTTTAAAAAAATAATACCTCCACAGGTCGTTTGGGGGTGTGCAGAAGGAAAGTACAACATTTCCCAAAAAAATTATATTTAGCCTAAAAATAATTATAAAATAAATTTTGACGGGTTCGATAATGGCATTTTATTCATGTCTATAAGCCAATACACGCCGCCATTGCAGGTTGCCAAATACGATCTCTGTGTGGAAACAATATTTTGGTCATAGTCAGGCTTGTACAGGGGAAAACCGTGGAGATGACGAGTGAAGCAGCTGCTTCAGAGCCCTGGAGATATTATCTGTTTCTGAGGAGGAGTGACCTGAGAAGAGCAAAACCTGGAGTAAATTTAGGTGAAGACTTCACTAAATGGACCCACATAAACGTTTTCCACGGAGTCAAAACACAGAAATGGAGACTTTACCCCGGGATCGGTAAGCTAGCTTGTTCGCTAACGTGGCTAACGTTAGCTGTCGGTTATAAACTCCTCTGCGTTACTTGTTGGACATGCTGCAGACTATTGGTCACTTGCGTATCGGCAGCGAGCCTGGTATCCCAGCGGCTGGAGTTGTTTTTCTGCCGTTGCAACTACAACCTAGACACACGTGATGTCGCTGTTCTGTCCGTATTCCATATTCAACCTTTAATACCCTCTACTTTATGTGAGCTTGATTTGGTGAAAATATTCAAAAAGTAAATGAAGATTTCATTTGCAAAAGCAGTTAACTCCGTTTTTTCTAAATGGCGTTTGTCTATTTTTGCAAATAAACTCTTCATATTTATCTTATATTCGTTTTTTTACTTGCCTCATGTTATATTTCTGGAACTCGCCTAATATCTCTCTATCAGGACGAATTTCATTTTGCTTTTACCACATGCTCTTCTGAACTCTCCATGGTGCAGCAGTAGCGCACGCTAAATCCTCATTTAAATACTGCTGTTTGCGCCTGTTACAGATTGCGTGTAATCTTTGTAGATCACCCGCAAACGCTGAAGAGACAGCGCATGCTATTTATTAGCAAGGCAAAGAGATTAGCAGCCTTTATTTGGTTTCTTTGTAAATCAGGGCCTTAGTATAAAGATTTTTATCATATTAGAGGGATTTACTCAGCACTGAATGATCTGGTGACTAGATTTTACATTCAAGCATCTCCTTTTAATCAAAAAGAGAAAAATGTGCAGTCACCTGAAAACTGCACCCCAATGATTGTGTTGTAGGAAGAAATAAATGATATTTCCACTTCCCCTGCCATCATGTGTGTTTCCCATAAAACTGTCAGCAAGCAGAAGCAATTACAGTTTGGTTTAAACCAACTACACGCTAACGGTTGGTTGCTCAATGTCATGGTTCACTTCAACTTCCCATCCATCGGGGTCCAATCGACAGAGCTATTGTCCTGCTTGCTCTTAAAGACGTCACAGCGACAATCTTTGTGCTGGCTAATGACTTGAGATCTCAATTTCTGCCACTGTGGTGGCATGTTACTTAGTGGTCAAGTACAGGGGCCACCTCTGTGCTCTGACTTTTACTTCCCTATTGTGGCTGTAGACCTGTTTTTCCTCTGGTCAATGGCAGTAATGGCAGAAGGAGGATCTGAAGTCCTGTGTCCACTGAGAAATGCAGAGCTGTAAATACTCTCAGATTGGTTTGTAAAAAAAGAGCAGGATATACAGTATGTACCCATAGGACACACAAAAGCACATATTTATGTATAAAATGTATATAGTTCATGGGCACATAACACACAAGTTTATCCAGGTCACCCCCTTTTTTTTCCTTTTTTTTTTTTAATCGCATATGCTGTGTAGTGCACAGACACACGCACACTCCAGATATGTGCTCTTGATGATTTATTAAAGCAGTGAAAGGAGTAGAGCAGAGGCCCAGGTACTAGTGATGAAGAGGAGAGGGGGAAGTCGTGGGGATACAGAGCAGGACTGGGACATGAACTACTTATCACACTCATATTATACAGTGTGCGGCTGGACCAAGGGGCAAACTCCGCCTCAGAACAGTGAAGCTCGCTAGCTTGTTGGAAATAGTGTAATCCTCCCTTCATCCGCTGGGGCTGGCTCCAAGAGCGAGCAAATCCCCATAGACTCCCATGTTAAAAACGCCAACTTCACAGCAGAAATAAACAGGTTTACAGCCTGGTTCAAAAAATCATTTAGGTTTATTAGGTCAAGTTTACCTTCATGTCAACTGTGAGGGGGTGAATTTTTTTATAACTCATTCGTTTAGATGTTATTTATTCTTCAAATTACACATAATTAAGGGCGTGTACTAATGACAGACCGGAAGCTCCGCCTGCCGACCGGAGGCTCCTAGTTAGCTCCTTCTTTGCTCTTAATAAGGTCTCAGTTTGTTACAGAGTCGCACAACGGCGGTGTTTAGTCAGCGAATTGCAAGTCTAAGCATGTCTTACCTTAACCATGCCGCTTAGGAGCCTTATCTTTGTTAGCTCCTCTTAGTTTCGTGTTAGCTCAGTTAGCGTTTAGCCCACAGTACGTCAGCTGTCAATCATTTGCCCCGCAGCTGCGCTGTGCCCATTTTAGGATTTTCCTGGAGTGACGACGTACGTGACACGGCAAGATGGCGACGGTAAGACACGCCCAACTGGCTTCACATTTCTCTATTCAGAAGAGACCGGAAGCTACGTCCAGTAATTATATACAGTCTATGGGCTGGACCCAAGTTGGAAACTTCCATCCATTCACCAGTTTCTTTATCTGCCTATCTTAATGCAGAATTGCAGAGCTTGGAAACTTCACTTTCTTAAACTGAAGCTCAGCTTCTTGGGTAAAAACATTTGACTTTTTCCATTTTGAGTCATTCAGTCGTACTTTTAAAGTTTCCAAAAGCTGCATTTCATTTAAGTGTTGCTGTCTCATTACACTTTAATGGTACTTGATCTCATGGAAAACCTATAAGAAAAAGGAAAGGTGTGTGTGAAATCATTAGCTCATTCAGCACTCTTCATTTAATCTACCTGAGTAGCAGTTTGATTGATAACACTTAAATTAAAACAGTCCCTATATCAGAAGTAATTCCTTGGTCCTTGAAATGTTTTTCTTTCTTTTCTTTTCTTTTTTTTGTTGTTGTTGTGTGCCTCGCTGACATTGCTCATAAGGGCATTTCACGTGATTTCAAACACTAATTCATCCTCATTGACAAGTTTTGAGTCACACAGACATCAGTTTTTCATTCATGATATACAAGTGAAAACTTTGAGCACTCTTATTAAAAATGAATGGGTATAAACTTCTGGCAGTGTGTGTAAGTCCTACTACACACACTGCCAGAAGAACTACTAAGAACTTCTTTTCATATTTCCTCTGTGGTTACAGATATTTGGCATGAACGTGCAAACTGCTGCAATATGATCAAACAGGAAGAAAAAAAAAATGGCCACTAATTTGCAGTCAGTAACTATCATATGGGGATGGAAATAGAGAGAAAATGAATAGATTCAGGTTCCTCCACTGTGGAAAGTGACTGTGCCATTGGCTTTTGCTACAGTCTATTTAGAAACCAAAAAGTACTTATCTAAATGGGGTCGAGTTCAGTATCAGAAAATGTAGCATAAAAACTTTGATTAACGCATGACAAATGTGGTTACCTGGCTCAGTTGTTTAAAGAAACTAAAATAGCTACAGCTGCAGCTCAAGTGCATTGAGGTCTTATTATTCAAGCTGCTGGAAAGAACTTTGAGAAAATGAATGGCAATTGTGAATCATTTGGAAGTCTTTAATGTTGTATTTTATTTCCACTCAGATAGGCTGACTCTGCAAAAAATTAGGGAAGTGGAGTGCTTGATGGCTGCATTTGAATATAAAGTCCCTATAAGCTGAAATTCATAGCGGTTTAAAATGGCATGTCCTGTTCTGCACCACCTAAACTGCTGTGCAAAGCCAAACAAAAAAACTGAAAGCTTTGTGGACACTTTAACTGGTAGTTTAGAACAAACTTCTTCCTAAATGCTGATGGCTTATTGTGCTTTTGTAGCTGGTGCATCCAGTGAAATATTTATCTATTTTTATCTTTTATATTTTGGGGGGGGGGGGGGGGGGGGGTCTCAGGGTTGATGATAAATGGTGAGAAGTGTCTGTGGAGTAACCAATCAAACAAAAGTGGGTGTGCTCTCCTAAGCTTCTGTTTTCCGGGATGCAGCGCAGAAGCAGACGACTCTCAGATTGTCATGGCAACTTCAACCAGTGAAATGATCTGCTGTGTTCCTGCTTTTTTCAGATCAGGTGCTTTTATTCATCAACATTAATTGAGTTTTCTTCAGACTGCAGGGTTCGTTAAAGCTAATACAAATTAACTGCCTCAGTAAATCATATGCATAATCGACAATCTAACTGGTGAGCTAATAACAAGCAAACGCATGTAAGTGGATTTAACACATCTCCAGTCATACTGTGTGAATCATGTCACTGGAAAACCAAAAACTCAGAAAATCTTCATATTCTTTCAGCTCATTGACAGAAAATTGATTCCCGTAATTATATGTCACTATAGCAACAGCAAGAACAGTATATAAAAAGAACACAATTAACCTGCATGATTATAACCCTAAAATGAATATGCCAAATTCTGTGTGATTTTCATGAATATTTTTTGATAAGAGTTGTACTATATTGTCCAAAGAAGCACAAGTTCAACTAATTCACTGATCTGAATATCAAATCTACAATACTTAGATTTAATTTGTCCTCTCAAACTCAAACCAGCAAGATTTCCACTGTTTTCGAATCTATCAAACATGATGGGTGCAGAAGTAAAGCATTTCTTGTTTTCTTATAGCTGTGTAATTGTCACCTGTGCATAGGTCTGGGAGCTAATGAAATACAGTACATTTTTCCTCGGCCTGGAGCTAAAATGTTTGCAACAGGATGATTAAAATAACTAAACTAACACATAGATTTGAAATATGCATGTCCTTAGTGGGTAAAACATTAAAATGAGTTAGCATTGATGCCATCTAGGCTGATAAATATTTCAATGAGTTTACGAACTCATTTTATTTTAATTTTTATTTAATTGCAGCTGATTATATGCTGTAATAATGTTCCTCATTTCATTTTATAATTAAAGTATTGTACAAAAGTAAAAGTATTATTATAGTCATTGCAATATCCTGTATTATTCGTCACATCCATTTTACACTATTTATATGTGAGCCAAGGTTATTTTTTAATCACTTTTATTATAATAAATATTGATATTAAGTTATTTTTATTATCTTTATCAATACAAAGTGCATCCAGAAAGTTAGAGACCAACCAGTTGGATCTCCTACCTGGCTTGAAACAAAATCTATGCTGCTAGAGAGTAATCCTTCCCCCAAGGAGAGCTCCATCAATCTTCCTCTGACGAATAAACAGCCCTCTGCTTTGAAGGACACAGACAAGTCCAGGTTGGAGGCTTCATGGCTGTCAGGCTGTTACTCATACATAACAGCTGGCTGCATTACATTATCACACAGATGGACATGTTCCTGTGGCCCATAACTTCTGGAGAATGCATCCTCCTCTTGTTGAGTTTCAATGCAGCCGTATTCCGCCGTCATGTGCTCAATTAGTCTCTCCTGGGAATTCAATAAGGTCTTGTTGCTATTGATTTAATCCAACAACAAAGTTGTCATCTTACCATAAATTACATTAACCGACTCATCCTCAGAGATCACAGTTCATCGTCGTCAGTCTGTCCTTTGCAGCATGCTGCAAATGACAACCAAAAAATTCCTGAAGGAGTTGACAGTATGCAAATGAGAGGTCAAGGTTGTGTAAGTCAATGTAATTTTGCATCTTGGCAGCTCTACTGGAGGATGAGTCAGGTTAGTGTTTTCCTCTGTTTTTCCTGCCTTCTGGGAGGACAAAATTAAGCATGACAGTGTTTTCCTACCCCCAATGGATTTAGCTCTTCAGTGTATGTTTTCCCTTTTTGTATGTCCTTTCTCAGAATGTATGAAGGAAAAAAAATAACATTACTGATAAAAGTGTAAGGAAAATGGATTTATTTATACTGTCAGTTTGTACTTTATTTATAGTGCAGTTTGTACCATATAAAGAGCAGAGTTGTACCTCCAGGGGTTGATAGATTTTGAAAAGGTGCACTGTTTGGGGTACAACATCAGTATGTTCATGGGTACCACCCCACTGATAGTCCTACACTGCAACAACAGTTTCACATTTTCTCCCTGTGTACTTGGATGGTACCTGGATGATACCTGCCTGTAGCACCAAATGACCAAATGAGATTGACTGTTCCTCTCCTCTCTGCCTCTTCAGATCACTATAATGACTTCATCATTATGTTGTGATTGGTTGTCAGATGTTTAAGGAGGTTTGTGATATTGCTACAAAACCCCTCAGTCTTCTCACAGACATTGCATGCTGCATAGTTGTTTGTGGAGCTGAAATAACTCCACACGACTTCACTTTGAAATCAGTGAGCAGGTCAGTGAGCAGTACTCTGCTGTTATTTCACATATGACTGTGGGAGGCGGAAGAAGTAGTTCCAACCAGCTGGACATCATTTGGATGAGATCCTGTCATTTCCACTGTGTTCTTGTTAGTGATAGAAATTTAACCCAAATTACTAGATTATTGACTAATTGATTCTAGAGCATTAATCCAATAGCTGGTATCGGAGATATTGATATTTTAGTATCACTACTACAGAGGATAATCGTGATGTAGTTTTAATAATCAGCGGCAGAAATACTTTATGGTGTGCCTGGACTACCAAAAATGATTAGAAAAAAAAAAAAGAAAAAAGATGGAGCAAGAATACCATCAAATGTTGTGCTTTGTGTATTATTTTATTCGGTTTGACAACAGAACTGTATAATTAGTCAGCTTGTGTACATGTTTTGTCTTGTGAATTCTTGTATGAATTCCCTACACAAATTGTGGGGCTCTGACTACAAATGACCCTAACAAGCAGAGGTGTCAAAAAATGGGCAAGAATTGCTTCTATCCGGCAGTTTTTCCAACCAATCAATGGACCAGCTTGGTTTAATTAGCTCCTCTGCCAGGTAGACGAGCCTGTACTGGCAGATCTGAAAACATGGCAGGTTTTCTACTTGAAAATTCCTTTTACTTCTCCTTTTGACACCTCTGCTAACAAGGATGTTCTATACTAAATCATACACTAAGGAGCATAATTAAAGGTAAACATTCAGATGTGTAGAAAGTGCCTTAGTTTTGTGGCGTTAGAAATGAACCGAGTAACACCTTTGGCATTTCACAATCTTTGGTGCCACCCTGTATGTTTTAGATGTTTCCTTGCTTCTCAACACCTTGTTCAAAGTAATGAGTCATTAACAGACTCATGCAGAAGTTGATAACAAGCTTGAGGGTCAGTCCTTTATTTGAATCAGGAATGTTGGAGCTGGTAAATAGAAACCAAGCAGGGTGGTACACCTGCACACTAATCTGGGAAAAATGCACAGTGTGGGTTTCTGAACAGACAATACAGGAAGAAATAAACGAACTATCAAACTTGTAAACAGGTACATATACAGTTTAACTTTTGCAGTCCAGCTGGGACAGTGCTCCTCAGTCTCCTCTCCACTTACCTGTGGGGTCCCCCAGGGATCAATTTTGGGCCCCCTTTTATTTTCCTCATACAGTATGCTTCCTCTTGGGCAGATCTTTAGAAACTATGGTATTTCTTACCACTGTTATGCTGATGACGTCCAAATCTATGTCCCTCTTAACAATAAAGATGGCTCAGTGACCAGACTACTTAGCTGCCTCAAAGAGCTCAAAGCTTGGATTCTGCAAAACGTCCTACACCAATCAGGACAAAACCGAGGTCTTGTTTTCGGGCAGTCCACAGCCCTGGATAATACTTTGAGTTCCCTGGACCCCTTGTCTTCTTTCAAGTATTCTCATGATACAGTAAGAGCCTGGGATTTACAGTTGATGATTCATTGAAATTTGATAAATATATATATTTTGTTATCACCTAAGAATTTTAGCCAAAGCCAAACCTTATATTCCCAAACGTCATCTGGAAAAAGTCATCCATCTGTTAATCATGTCTCGGCTCGATTATTGTAACTCCCTTTATCAGGGACTCAGTAAAGCGTCCCTTCAGCGGCTTCAGGTAGCCCAAAATGCTGCGGCCCATATGCTAAGGGGTACTAGATGAAATGAGCATGTTACGCCCATTCTTGCTGGCCTTCACTGGCTCCCCATCTATTTCAGAGTGCCGTTTAAAGTTTTACTGCTGGTTTTAAAAGCCTTAAAAGGCCTATCTCCACCATACCTGTCTGACCTTACTAACTACACGCCTCCCAGATCTCTGAGGTCCTCTACAAGTCCCCAGATCCAGGTGCATTTCCAAGGGCGGAAGAGCCTTTTCTGTCTTTGCTCCCCGTCTTTGGAATGCACTTCCCTTAGCCTAGAGATCGGCAGAATCCATCTCCACTTTTAAAACTATGCTCAAGACACGCCTTCCTCTCTTAGTCGTGTGGTAGATATCTGTACTGATCCTAATGTTCTTATTGTAGTTTATTGTACTCGATTTCTTTTATTACCTTTATGTTTTTAAATCTTTATATTCATTCATTCATTCATTTTCTGTACCGCTTATCCAGTTCAGGGTCACGGGGGTTGCTGGAGCCTATCCCAGCTATTATCAGGCGAGAGGCAGGGTACATCCTGGACAGGTCGCCAGTCTGTCCCAGGGCCAACACAGAGAGACAGACAATAATTTGTTTTTATTTCTTTTTAGAAGTGTCTGTTTTTGACACAGAGTGTGTGTCTGTTCAGCACTTTGGGCATCCACGGATGCTAGAAATTGTGCCATATAAATGAACGGAACTTGAACTTGTTGCATGTTGGTATTAGTTTCTCTGTCAGCCATCTTGAAGCCATGAAGTTGAATGAACTTCAGAGGCATGCTCATTTTCTGGAATTGGTTCATTTTCTTTTTAATTGATAATGACCTATTGTGACACATTGTGAACAATAAATTTGGACAGTTTTCCTGTTTCCTCAGGGCTCAGGAGAAGACAGGAAC
Source organism: Atherinomorus stipes (assembly GCA_023101725.1). Lineage (NCBI taxonomy): Eukaryota > Metazoa > Chordata > Actinopteri > Atheriniformes > Atherinidae > Atherinomorus > Atherinomorus stipes. The sequence goes on from JALJCO010003771.1 coordinate 27,192, forward strand.
TCATGGGCTTAGTTTATCTGAGCTGCCCATGTTCTGGCTCCAGGTGAGCAGATGAACCCCCTGGACTTCAGAGCGGGAAAAGGTTCTGGGTGAAAATGATACACTTTTAATGCCCAGTTGTTGTTTGTTTATTCCTCTCTATGAAAAATAGCATTTTTCTACCTTGTGGGTTTCAACATTTTTAAAAACAAAACAAAGCCTGTGTTTTGAATGACACATGGATTTCTTTGAGTATTTCCTATCAAATACAGTAACTCAGTCCAACAGATGGCTCATATAAAAATCATTGCAGTGTTATTTTCTCCTGCAGACATTTCTTGATGTGGATGTGTAAATGCTGACAGTAAGTAGAGCATAACTGATCTGAAAACACTCATCTCACGCACCATGAATTACAAAAAATGAAGAAGAAATAAAGCCTTCAAGCTTTGTAGCGAGGATTACAGTCTTTTGTGAGGGATTTATACAGGCGGATGTGGAGGCGTTTTCAGTTTTCTCAAAAGATGACATCTTCACTGACGTCAGGTTTCTAATTGCACGGACTCCACTTGCAAAATTTAGTCCAGCTGGTGGGGCGGAAATTGTTCGAGGTTTGTGAGTAGCAGCTGTGTCTTTCACCGACGGACCAAGCTTTATTATTCACAACACTTTTTTGTCAATCATAGCTGAGGAGGGCATTCCATTATTTCTCAGACTGGGAACCATAACTGTAAATGTCTCCAGTGAAGTTCAAGGGTAAGTGTCTGCACCAAAGTAAAATTGTTTTTGCTGTTACCCTGCCATGCGTTTGTGTTCAGATGCCTGAACAACAAAGTAAAGACAGCAACCAAAATTGCCTCCTTTATGTCTGCAGCTGGTCTCTGTGTTCTTGGAAAAGCAATTACCTCAAGAAAAACCTTCTCTAGTATTGGATTTCCTCTCCTTTTTGAATTGGATGGTCACTGCAGACTGGATGATCTGCAGGGCACACTGTGTTTACATCAATCTGAAGCACAACTGTTCATAACTTCAGCACATCCCAGGCTCCCAAAAGTAGTTGGGAAAACTCTGTGACAACATAATTCAGAAACAAACTCAAAATCATGGTTTCTTTTCTGAGGCTTTATGTACTTCATCACCAAATGTCTCCCTGGAAAGCTTCTCTCACCCTTTGTCAACGTTATACTGTGGTTTTCCTGCAGCAACTTACCTCCCACAAAGTTTCGGAACAAAGACAGTCCTTCATTTAGGCTTTGGTTGCATATTGGACATACAGTACGTCCATCATGTTGTCAGACATGACAGCTTGGGGGGTAGGGGTGTCCATGCCCCTGTAAGATTGATAATTGCTTCTTGTGTAATGTTAAAGGCATTTTAATGCTACCAGATTTAAACTTTTAACTCAGTATTGAACTAATTGCAAAAATCGATCATATTAATCTTTTACATGTGCAGATGTGGGGAAACAAAATCCACATTTATGAAGACCTATTTCTATGAACAAGCATTCAACTTCAAGAACAAGCAAAGAAACCAGGGAATTACTTGCTTAAGAGGTGTCTACTTCATCTTCTTATGTGAACTGTATATGGTGAAGCACTGCTCTATGTGTCTGAATTAGAAGCCCCCCCACAACAGTGGTCCTCCTCTCAGACTATGTGGGCAGTGTCGTGTTGATACTTGTGTGCAGGTGATTGCATAAATGAGCTATAGATATGTACAGATAAGTCTTTGTAGGAGCCATACCTATCTGTACTGCACTTTATAGGCAAGTAAACAGTAGATTGTTTTTTTTTTTTGTATGTTTTTGTTTTTTTAAAAGAAAGATAGATAAAAAAAAACACATTGCTGGAGGAAGGGAAAATTTGGCATAAGATTTTAAAATTATTAACCGGCTTTTAGGGGGGGGGGGTGGGGGGGGGGGAAATGAGGGGGGGGGGGGGGGGGGAATAAAGGGGAAAAAGGGGGTGGGGTGCGCCGGGAGGGGGGTCTTTAAGATGTTTCAAAATATGAAGATAAGAAATGGATTCACTAGCTAAGGTCAGGCCAACCTCATCACAGCACAGTTCATAGTGACCGTTGCATACCGACATCAGCCGTATGGAACATGAAGGTTCTTTCATGATGAGGTCTGACTCATGGCAAAGTTCAGATGCTTATGACCGTGTGGTGATTCACAGTAAAAAAAAAAAAAAATCATGTAACTGAATTCCATTTAGTATAAGATGGATTATAAGAACCTGTAAAACTGAAAATGAAGTTCTACTTAAAGTTGCCCTGACCAAAAAGTAGTACATGCAAATATGCTTTAAGTATACTTATTTTAAACTTTAAATAAGACAGTATACTTTCAATTTAATTTTATGTACTTATCAGAAATATACTTAAAGTTTTCTTGGCATTTACTCATAAATAAACTAGAAGTTTAAGTATATTTAGCCTATACTTTTTTAAACTTTTGAATGATATGCTAGCAGACATTCATAGTACATTTTCACACATACTGGTTTCTTTGTGGCATACTGCAAGATGTACACTCTATCATATTTTTAAATACTCTCTTGTAAGATTTGGGAGTCTCTCTCTCACACACTTTGAAAACCCCCAGTTCGTATCATATTACTTTTAGTCTATACTATACTCTATACAATAAAAGTGTTCTTTCTGAAAGTAAAAGTAAGCTTGGAATTTTAGGATGAGTAAACTAACAGTATACCTAGAAGATTACTTTCAATACTTGAAAGTGTACTTTTAAATACTTAAAGTGGGCCAATTTAGTCCCAAGAAGTATACTTGTTAGTATACTGCTAGTACTTTGGTAACATTGCACTTAGTAAATGAATGTATACTTGGGGGATATACTTTACTATACTTGAGTATACTTAATGACATGTACTTAAGGAATACTTCTTTTTGGTTAGGGTACGGTTGACAATGTTGGAAAAACAGTTTGGGCAAGCTACATTTAAAAAAAAACACACCGCCCAAAACCACGCCTTTGGCGCAGGGACGCGTGTGCCGATGTTTTAGAGCAGATTAATGGTAACAGCTGAGTGGATAGCTCGTTAGCTTGATAGTAAACAGCTGATAAACCACGTTTCTAAAAGCATGAATCCACTCACCTCCCACTCCTTCTGCGGTGTAAAAAGTCCACACTGGAAATGTCAATGCCTCCAAGACTTAATCCTTATCTGTTTTTTTTGTTTTGTTTCTTTGGCGCAGCAGCAGTTAGCAGTCCGTTAGCTACATTTGTTTAAAGTGAGTGACGCACAGAGCGAGTCACATGGGGACCAGGTGGGGGACAGAGACGAGACAAGGCATCGAGTCATTCTTTCTTTAAGTTGTGAATGACCAATTCCTGCCTTTCAGTGCAAATAGCAGGGGTTGGTCAGAATTTTACAGAACTGCAGCTCTCACAGACGTCTGACTTTTTTCCTTCCTTTTTATGAATACATGATGTATTGACTACTGTCAGGATGGAAGGACCATTTCACCCAGTACAACAAAAAGTGTTTCTGAGCAGGATTACCAACTCTGGCTTTAAATACAGACAGAACACGCTGCAAACTGTCTGATGAGATCATAATACTTTGCAAAATGTGGGTTCTTTTTGTAAAGCAATGATGTTTGAGGTTTCATAATGTTGTTTTTCTTAAAGAATATCCACATTTCTTTGCTAATGAGTGACACTAATATTGCCCTTTTGAATATACGTAATCATTATCTTTTCATCTCTGGGCAATGTCGCTTCCTGCCTTAACAGTTGTAAAACTGAGTGCATGGTGATAGAACCAGAGATAAACATAAATCTGCAGAACAATTGCAAAATCTCACAACAGGTTGCATCACTTTCCTGATGCTTGTGCTGGTTGTAACCACCACAGGACTTGTTTATAACTTAGTCCTTAGCCTATTTTACCAAACCTGAATCTTTTTACTTTGTATTTTAAAGAAAAAGAAAAAGAAAAAAAAAATACTATAAATCACTAAGTGACCAAAGGAGGCTTACTTGAGAATTTCTCAAAATGACCCGGATGTTTTATCACATTTTGCACATACTTTATGCACATAGAAGAAAAGTAGACTTTTGTACAATATCTCACTAAATATATTTACATGACATACAATTCGCCATCAGTGCAATACATAGGAATGTTGCATATTTACCAAATGTTAGACTCTTTCCTTTATGAAGAAAAATAAATCTGATGACAGAAGCTGATATAACTAATGCGTAAAGTAACATGTGCAACTTTTATATTGTTAACAGCTTCACAGGAAATAAAAAAAATAAAATCTTATACCACCCTATCAACAATTGAATATTAAGCATTGAAAAAGTAATAGATCACATGTACATATATATCTTCATACATGTAATGGATTGCTTTTGTACAAATATTTTATATAACTTTGGCAGTTTATCAGGAACAAAGTTATCGGAAAAATATGAAACAATAATATCAAACTATCTGCAATGTTGTGTAAGCTTGCCTTCCAAAGCTCATGTTCACAGTGGTCGTTCAGAAAGGCTGGAAGCCAATAGCCAAAAGGAAACAACAAAAAGCCAAAGAAAAAGTAAACATTTCCACCCTTTCTGCTTAGACTGTTAGCACTGGAGGCTGTCGTCATTGTTGTCATGGTTATAAAATTACAAACACCTATGAAGGTTTACATAGCAGTCATCGCCATTTAAAAAAACATGGTCTATTTTCAGGTTGACTTAAAATACAAACAGTTTGAAGGCAAGGGGACAGGACCCTGCTCGGCGGTCACTGTGGAATCATGGGAGAGACATGACCGAGAAGAGGACATGCACAACAGTGCAATGTGGAAGAACGTGAAGCCAAAAAACAAGGGTGCAAAATGAACGACTTTGCGACAATCAAAACGCCACACGGTCAGAAAATGACTTACACCAGACAAAATAATCGAGCAAATTTCAAACATACTAACGTCACCATAATTCATATACGTTGATTTTGTTCTTTTTTTCCACTGGTTTGGCACTTTATTGGAACAAATCTCTGTTCAAAAAGACTAAATGTTGTACAAAAGGTATCATGTCTCATTAACATAACTTGTAGAATATAGTACTTAATAGTAAGCATACGGTAAGTAAACACTTGTACATACTGTAGTTTTAAAATGAACATTCCAACAGATGTTTTACACACATGCACAAAAACAAACAAACAAACACAACTCTCTCACTCTTGCTGCCTCGCCACATTTGGGCCTCCTTCGCGTCTCTTTGGACATTCTCATACTGATGCTGTTTCCAGCGTCTATTCCAAAACAACTTACTGCAGCTACTGCGCTCCCTCTTCCCCCATCATTTCCTTTCTATCTCACTGAAGACAACACAACTTTAAATACTGCATTTTTGCTCCACATTATGATACTTCCTCCGCTGAGCGTGTGTCTGTCTTCAGACGCACAAACTCTTTGGCCACCTCATCGTTGGTCCTTTGAGAGAGTATCCTCATGATGGTGAGGCCTGTTTCGTCCATGGCGATGCTCTTCACCAGCGGGTAGCAGGCCGAGCAGCTGCCCTTGTCCGCCAGCTCTCGGAGCTGGATGACTGTCATGCCGATGATGCGATCCTCGCGGGCAAAGCAGTAGTCCTTTACAGAGACGTGCAGTTCGTAGGCCTCTGGACCATGTTCGTTACTCAGAACGCTGGGGAAAAGCCACGAAGAGATCAGAGGGGTGAAACTCAAAGAGTTCAAACATTTTTACATACTGTAGAGTTAGAAATGAATTCTTAATAAGCTCACGCACTAACCAGCATGGGTGATAAGAGGTAGAAAGTTCACAGCAGGATTAACACAATAATAACAGCACAGAAGCTGTCAAGTCAACTGCAAATCACGTTGACTTTGAATTTTTGTAGTAAACTAAATGAAAATCTCAAAAACTGTCTGAGGATTTGTATATGAAAGCAGACAACTTGCTTTGTGGACCCAGACATTTGGCTTTCTTTGCTGCTGAATATAACCTGCCAGTAAATGAGTCTGACTTGATGACATTTCCCTGGTGAATAGCCTCCTCATTGTATGCCTGACTATGATGAGACAATTCAGTCATGTTTCGCGGATGAAATGAATGTCTCCATTCAAATGAGCCATTATTGCTAGCCAGGCATTTTTTTTAGATTCATTTCTAATTATCCCCGGGAACTTAACAAGGTCTTGAAATTAAAATGACATTGCCGAGGGTGAGTATACATGCAGACAGCACAGCGCCTGCACTCTGACGCTGCTTTCCTTGCTCTGTGGATGGCTGAGCTGGCTTGGCTCTGTGTTGAAGAGGGGATTAGATTGCTAAAGCAGTTACTTCATTTTCTACTACAACTTCATAGCAAAAAAAATTAAGTGCTTCTACTAAATTAGCATTTTCTTAAAGCTGAGAGAGGGTGGACAGATTATTTCAGTAAAGCGTTACAGGTACTTGAGAGGGAACAGGCTCCGACTTCTGCAGAGTGCAGACAGCATACTGAGTTCTGGGTTTTGTTTTCCTTACATGAAGGCAGATAAGGTGCTGCTAATAATTCTGCGCTCTCTCTTCGCCCACCCTTAAAGGTGCATTGCGCAAGTTTAAATGTTAAATACTTTTCTTTCCTCCACATGCGCTTACAATTGCCTGATGTGTAGAATGAGCTGATCTCTCTTCACTGCGATTGTTTCTATAGTACTGTTTCTGCATGCTAAAAAAAGAGTTTCTGTCCTCCGATCCGATCCACTCTGGGAATAAAATGAGACCCACAGTTGGCTTTCTTCTCGCTAACAAGGTAAATGTGATGAATGACAAAAATAAGGATGCATAATATTGCAATGCTAAGTTTTTAGCATGTATATGCGGCGATATGACAGCCATATGACTGTTCCCAGGAAGGAGAAACACTGGCCTCTTGTTGCATTTAGTTGATGCGGTAATTTTATAAGGTAATCTGGGTCTCAGCCTTTAAACTTGGATATTTGACCTATAAGCCACCGTTAGCCTGTTGTTACCGTTAGCATACAGTCCTCACGATCAAACTGTAAACAACTTGCAGATTTCTTACTTGATTACTTCAGGAGACATCATGACTCTAACTCTGGGCTTAGACAGCACGGGTTAAACTACAGACCAACGCAGTCCAAGCAGCTCATGCATGTGCACGACACTCCGCTTGTCCGCTTGTCGCCAGAGGGGGCGAACTTCTGGAAAAAAGCTGGAACTTGCACTGTACTCCTTTAAACAAACCAGGGGGACACAAGATACTTACTACTGGAATGTTTCATTGTACTTTGGTGACCAGTTGTTATTCTTGGTCTTGGTGCTGAATTTGCGCTTCTTGTCAGCCAAGTGTGGACCGATGGCATTGACTTCAACAAATGGTCGGAACATGGCGTTGGTCTGCCAGATGAGGTTATTCACTCCGACCACTGAGAAAAGCAGAGGAAAAAATATATATATATCAGGGATTATTGTTCGCTACGACAAAACATACATTAGTAAAAGAGAATTTTATCCTGGTGAAAGCAAATTATTATGTTTTTTATTGACTTATTTTGTATTTATTTATTGCATTATTAATCGTTATATTTATTTATACACAAATGCATGAAGTTGATATTGATGACCTGCTATAATTATACAACAAAGACTTATTTGATTCACAATGCTGCACTGACAAGAAAAAATAGCAATGGATTAATCCATCAATAAAAAGGCCAGAGATGATGCACAGTCATAAATCTGGATTTCTAATTCTGGTAAATGTAGAAAACAAAGATAAAATGCAGCTCTTCATCCTGTAATAATAGATTTTTATTTCATAGAAAACATCCAGAATTATTGCCATAGTAACCTAATTGCCAGTCACATTGTCTCGTTAGTGCGGTCGCTGATTATAGCCGTTTCCCAGCTGTAATGCATATGGTGCTGCCTGGGGGGAGGCGTAAAAGATATCATTGGAGCTACTGTGTGGGTGTTGAGATGAATATGTAATGGTAAATTAGAAGTTGAGCTTATGTTATATACAGTAACATGAAACTGGACATTTTTCTAGAAAGTAAATATTTCTAAAATGCACAATGAGCACAGATAAGCTGCTATCAGATTAAATACAATGATTTATTTAAAAAATATTTGATGAATGAACTGAGTTTTAGCTCATAACTTACTACACTTCACAGAAATGCCTGCAAGTTTGCAGCAAGGTTAAGTGGCATGTGAGCTAAATGCTAACGTCAGCGTGCTCATGTTTAACAGGTAAAGTGTTTTCCGTGTTCGTCTTAGTTTACTGTCCAAGTTCAAACATTTGCTAAGTAGCACTTCACACAAAGCACTGCTGATGGTGATGGGAATGTAGATGGTTTTGCTGAATTAGCTGTGTTACCATTATTTACCCTAAAGTGCACATTGTTACCTTTGTGCCTGTTTTTTATGGCATCATATCCAAATCAACAGATGGCATCAGAGTAAAAGTTGTTTGATCATCAAAATAATCAGGATTCCTTCTCCAACGTGGTTACGGTTGTTTCTTTCCTTTACTATTAAACTGTAAACAGTTGCTGATTGTGGTCCAAACAATTCAATTACCACAAACCTGATTATGTCCTTGAGCATGTGAGGATACATTTGAATAGAAATGGATAAAAGCAGGACTGAGAATAGGAAAAAAGCGCACCCTTCACGCTGACTTTGTGCTCTCCTGTGCCAGGGTGAGAGATGAGATTCACTTGCATTGACACCTCTCCCACTGATCCACTGGCTGACTGACCTGGACACACACCAAAACAGCAACAGGAGAATTGGAAAGAGGCATAATGAATATCAGACAAGAATAGGGGAGAGGCAGAGAGGACGGCAAGGACAAAACACAGAGAATAAAGAAAATAACTCAAGGAAACAATCCAAACCTGGAGGAGTAGGAGTAGCTTTTTTAGTACATGAGGTATAGGAAATACATCCAGATCGCTGTGTATAAACACCTCTGTGTGTCAAAGCAAAAGACTAAATCTAAGAAGAACAGGGGGGTGGAGAGGACACGACTTGATTTCACACCCATGGAGCAGAGTAGTAAACTCAGCCAGGTTTTCCTGTAACTTCAGGAGAAACAAGAACAACTAGGAAAAAAAGAAACAAGACATAATCTGTCTGGTTTGAAGGCCACAGAGGAGGACAATGCTGCAAAAGGATCCTCTAAATAAATAATGTTCGATGATGAAATTGTCAAACTGTTAAGCTCAACAGAAATGAAAATGACAGGATTTAACTGTACGCAGGCGACTCAGGTGAGGCTGAAAATAACCTATCATCAGAGGCTGAATGAAAACATGAGCACAAAGGAGAGAATACCCTTTTAGGCCTAGCACAGTTACATCGTCATTACATTTAATCGTGATGGGACAAGCAACTAAAAAGGATTGCTGACCATGTGTCTCACTTTGCCTGACGCAGGGAGTCCTGCCCATTTCAGCTGTCTCATGTTTCACCCACTCCATGACAAACAGATGTTCAGCGCAGTGGAAGGCAAAAGCCTGCGTGGTTGATGAAGGGCTGCGTTGATCCCGATAGCAAATCAATATCTGCCAAACATGCAGTGCCTTTATAGCTGGTAATGAAGAAACAAGCCTCAAGATTTATTGTAATGATGCCCTGAGAGGCTGGGAGAGGACAGAAACACGGTGCGGCTGCACACTCTGCACTTGTGGGAAATTTACAGAGCAATGTCACCGCATGTTTGCCTCAGCTATCAGCTGATATAATGGTATAGGTTAATAGATTGTCTGTGTTTTCTGATGGCTCCCAGATACATAAATAAATAAACAGATGTTCAGAGTGCGCGCACAGCATAACTGGCAACTTGAAAGACAAGGAGGAGCAGAGTTGGAATGAGATAAATAGTGTGCATCGAAGATAAAGGAGAGTAGAAGTAGATATGACACAGGTTGCTGGGAGCTGGGTCACATGACTAAGTGGAGAAAAGTGAAGAAAAAAAAACAAGCATAAGACAGACAAGCTGTTGGCATTAGTTGTTGATGACCTGTTTTTCAATTAATTTTTTTTTCCCACTGTCAAACAACATGTTATCCCTAGTTTGCACTAAGCCACTTATAAACAGAAGGTTGCTTTATTAGCAAGAAGCAGCAGAATATTATTGCTAAATGATTGCATAAAGGATTATATACATTTCCACTGGAGCATAAGGCAGCTACAGTATAGCCTCACCCAACAAACAGAGGCACATATATGCTTCTGACAGCACACTTGGTAGGATTAAACCAAGACAATATGCGGTCTAAATATGTCGCTGTTAGAGCATAAGGGTCTGTGATTAATGAATCTGAGGTCTGCTGAGCTGCATCAGCCATCAGCACATCTCGATAGCATTTACTGACCTAAAGCAGATCAAGCATCTACGCCCACTCATAGACACCACATCAGACCACCTCAGATAAAGAGTGACAACATGGTGTGAAATTGGGGATGGGGGTGGAATGGGATGAGAGAACCGGAACAGCAAGAAGAGGAGAAACACAAAACAATCTGAAAATAGCACACGGTGAGATGCTGAACGTATTTGCCCATCTGCCAGTCGGTGAGCGCAGCATGGCTGGTTGCTCTGCTGGCTGACGAGCTTTCTCCTGCAGCCTTTCTGCTATCCTGCTGCCTGCCTCTGCAGCGTTCTGCAAGGCTGAGCACACTGAGGCAGCATGGAGCTTCGAGCTTCAGCGCCCCGCTGGGCTGAATTCCCTCTCGGGGTCTCTTCGGACACCTGAGGGTATTTCTGCCTTGTTACAGAGAGATGGGGAATAAACAGCTCCACATAGAGACAGATGAATGAGACAACAAGGCATGAAAGTGGGTCAGTGATGACGGAGGATAAAGAGCAAGCGGAGCTACAGAAAGACATTTTATAGATTAACGTTAACACATTTATCGTGACAGCATCTTTTTGTTTGTTTCTTTCTAATGAGAGAGAAGAAGGAAAAATCGCATGAGAGCAATCAAGCCCTCAAGCATATGGAGTGAAGAGGTCACAGATAACTTTGTTTATGTGTTTGTTTTTATCTATTTATTCACTGTGAAAGAAAGAAACTGACTTGGGCAGTGAAAGGGCTGAATGCATGAAAATATCCACAAAAACTACCCTTGAGATGAGATAAAACAAACCAAGACTGGATTAGCTTTATTTTCAACCATCCTGAACAACAAATAACCTCAAGTAAAGTAAAAAAAAGATAAAATGGCTGTCTTTGAGTCTGAACTTACTCATTTGAAACACTTTATGGACACAGCAAGGCGCTCTAAACCAAAAGTATGCCTGTATTTGAAGACCAAAGTAACTCCACTTCATCCCTATTTGACGTCTAACTCAGCCTGACTCTGGCTAAGTCCTTACCTTGAGAGGTTTGGGTGCATATATATTTTTTGATCAAGGCATCTGTAGGTTGAGTGTAAAGGCTGAGAGCATATTTTAGGGACTTCATATCAGGGCTCTTTTCGAGGAAGGTTTTCTTCAGCCCGTTTCCTCCAGCATGGAAGTATTGCTGCAAGAAAAAAGGAAAAGACCAGCTTGTTATATTAGACTCTTCAAGAGAAGACTTCAAATAAGTGCTGCAAGTTCATGCAAAAAAAAACAAGCTGCAGATGGCTGATAAACAACTTAGAATGCTAGGACTGCACGGCAGTATGTGTTTGTAAAAGCAGAGGACCTGGCAAGAGACAGCAGTAATAGCTACTTCTGTAGATAATTACCAGACATCTGAATCTAAGTGTTCTGCCTGGATGGTTAATGCGTATCTGTGCTGATAAGCCTGATAGTCGAGGACAGACGAGGCTTTGCCTTCTTTGTAAATGCTGTCACCACTCCTACATGTGGAAGGTGGGCAGGAGGCCATGGACAGAGCTTATTAAGTGTTGAAAAGAAAGCATCATGAATGTAAGAACTTGGGGGCACATTGCAGAACTACTTCTATCCTTTATGTTTTTAATTGTCAGCAGTGATAGATTAGAAGTTATAAAATTCATGATCATTACAGGAAAAAAAAAAAGGATTTTTCAGTGTTCATAGAGCCACAGTCGTCATGATCAAGGTTAAAAATGGAAGGGCACAATAATCACTCATATTTTCATCAACGATGGACAGAAGAACACAGCAGCCAGCTATAGTCCATGGTGGCAGGTGGCATTTGGGCCAGACTATCTTTATCAGACAGAGTGACACTCTACCAGAGAAGGTGTTTGCAAATATTCTTTGACTGGTGTCAGGTCACAACTCGGCAGTGACTCAACACAGTCAGTTGCATTGTTTTCTGCTCCATCAGTGAGTCATAAGTCATAAAATATGACCGGCATGTCTCTCATGAACTCTATATTATCTGGAGTGAGTCAGGAGGAGGAAGAAAATAAAATCATATACACATACGGGAGAAATGTGTAACAAAATAGCCTTCAGCAAACAATAAATTCATCTCATAAACATCTGTTCATGTTCTCTGTAACTAACAGACCAAGCAGAGTATAGATGATGTTTAAGCTGTGCTGTTATATTTTGTTTTGAATAAATGATATCCATCTCCAAATTGGAATAGTTTAAATGTCAAGTTTAATTCTTATTAACAGATTTATTTATGTACATTCCTTTTTTTTTTTTATTTCTCCAAGTAGGTTATATGGTTCTTATGGAATGTACAGTACGTTCTTTTGTTAGTAGGATTATACAAAAGGTTCTGGAGGGATTTGCATGAAAATAATAGCAGAAACAACTTTTTTTTCTTCCTCTTCTTTTTTCTTATTTCTTCTTTTTTTTTTTTTCTTTCTTTCTTTCTTTTTTAACTTGTCCTGTCCAGCATCGTAGTAAGCGGAATGATGATCTGGCTGCTTTATTGTGTTGAACAGATTTGCTTTGCCAAGGGGAGCTTTATGAATATAAGGCTCCTCTTGATATCATGTGTTTATTCATTAGCAGATACAACATAAATTCATGGTTTCTCTCGCTCTCTCTCTCTCTCTCTCTCTATATATATATATATATATATATATATATGGTAGCACTTGAACAGTGACTAATACAAAAACGTGCACTTTCAAGGTAAGTGTTGCCTCATATTGGAATATGTTAACATAGTAATAGTTAGGTTGGAGAAATGCGGCATTCCCTCAGGCAAAAAAAGACGAGTCAACCTGCATGCTTAAAATATCACCCTGCCTCTGGCAACATCCTTGGCCAAGCAGTCCATCTCTGATATATATCCTTGTCTTCCAACATTCCAATCGTCTCATATATCTGTCCATAGGGTGTATCTTTCCACACTGTCTTTGTTCTTAATGCTTTTTTTTTTTTTTTATTTCCAAACATTTCCGTTTTGTTGTATATTGTACCTTGAGGTGAACCATTTCAACTCTTGTCATTACAGTAAACGAGAAACTGCAGAGCTCACAATTGTAAAACAGATGATAAGGGTTTTCTAAACAAAAGTAAAGTCATGGTATCTCTTGTGTAATAACAGATGCTCCTATAAAATCATTTCATACATCACAGCTAAATTCGTTGAGGAATGTGAAACAGTCTTATTCAAAGGAAGGGATAAATGAAGCATTATGGGGAATCTGTTGAATGGAGCGCTCTGCTGCATATGGACTAACTCGGTGCATTTACTCATTGTCCAACCCATTACTGGGCATGGGTTCAAAGTTCAAAGGATAAAATGTTTTAGTGGTATGATCTTAAAATGCATGAGTAAGTCAAGCTTAAATTCTAAAGCAAAAATAGTAGATTTTCTCCCCTTATGGTGCTTTTTTGTGTATTACTGTGGGGTTATGCAGCTACCACTTACATGTCAAGTGCTCAACATCAACTACATATCCAGTTTAACCTGAACAAAAATTATGCATTTCCAGTATAGATGAAATATAATGCCATAACGGAGGTGCTGTAACCTGGACAGCATTTCTTCATTTAATGATTCTCCTTAATTTAACTACTAAAATTAACTTCTCTATTTTAAATGCTGATTAAAGGAGCCCACAGACATGATTGAGCTAAACATGCAGGTAGTTTCCATGGTGACAGTAAAATCAATTAGTATTCTCAGCCCTTGTGACCTTTCAGCACCTCTCCATAACTTTCCTTCTACTTCTGTGGAGCTGACACTGTCTTCTAAATGTCTTATATTCATTAACTGTAAAAAATGCATTAAATTCTAAAGTTACTTTTTCCCTAATAGGAAATGTTTTTCGGGTATATCACTCATATGGATGTAGGGTCACAAATAACCCAAAGCTCTACACAAACATCAAACAGTATGTGCATTAGGATATTTGTTTACCTTTGCTCTGCTTTCTAAAGTTCAAGTTCAGATGTTCAGTATGAACAGCAGTAAGATGAACAGGAAGTGTACCTTGATAGTGGGAAGCACGAGGTCCATGGCGGCGCACTGGCGTGGTGTCAGACTCCTGGCTTCCTCTCGAATGACATGCTCCTGGAAGAATATCAGAGAATAAATCGCTGCAACAGGTAAAAAGGTATCACATATCACACTCCGATATGTTCACTTTCAGTACAGAAATGACTCCACGGGACCCTTGGTACACATGAATGTTTACTATTTAGAAAACAGAATGAGGTGCAGGGACACTACAACAAACTTTAGCTTTGCTGTCACACATCAAGAAGCTAAAGATCTACAGTATTTCAATCATGAAAATTGTTTTTGCCAATTGTAATGGGAGCTTTCCTGATCTGTGAATTGATTGCAGTAAATAACTTCTGGTACTGCCTTATTTCTCAGGTGATTCCCTCACACCATGTAGCCAAAATACAATAATTGCTTTATGTAATAATCGTTGCTGCAACTGCTGCTCCTAATCTGCAGAGTTTCATGTTTCTGACCGGTCTGTAAATGTTTGCTTGACTTTGGCTTTGCATGGTAGAATTCATTCAATAAAACCACAATGCAAAATGCATGTAAGGTAAATCTGAAACCTGGGGTTAAAAAATCATAAACCCATCGGGACGTCATAGATTTAATCAAAGGTGTGTTTTGACTGCATTTCAGACAGTTACGAGAAGGAATATAGTTCAAATCAGTTCTGTGCTCAGGTTTGAAATAGTTTGGATGCTCAGAATGCATAGAGAGGGTGGACTTGATGCAGGCCATAATGTGGTTCAGGACACAGAAATGAAATGTAAAACTATGTTTTACCAAAGGAGCTTTTCTATTTTGCCAGTGAATTTATGTCAGGAGGTGGGTCAAAGGTGACCGTATTTATTTATTTATTTATTTTTTTTAAACATTAGATTATGTATGTCAGGGTAAACAAAGTACTTGTTAAAATGATAATAAGAAAAATAAGTATGATCACAGAGTAACACAGCAAATAATAGAAAAATAAATGAAAAAGTCACAGAATGTCCACAAACTGGACTACAATATATGAGAGAAGTCAATGAGCGGCGGATTATCAGTCATAGCCATGAATAACAAGAAAATTACAATGTTCTTTATTGCTTTGGGAGAAAGAAACACACCCATCTGGGAATTGATCATCAGTACACAGATGCTGCCTCAAAGGACATCTAACAGAGCCACACACACAACACAAAGAGATGAAGCACACCCATATGTATGTATATAAGCCACATGCTACATTCATGACTCAGAGCTCTGAGGTGTCGTAGCTGTTAGTGGAACCAGAATGTAACAAATGTTCCATTCCAGTGCTTCACTACACAAAGCTCGGGAATTAAATTCCTCTCTAGACTCATCAGCAGTTAAACACCTGGTTAGTTATGTTGCTCTACCATACCAAAGCCTTCATTATCTTATGTGACTCCTCTCTGAATTATACTGTATGTGATGAATCTTTTCCGTTTTCAAATTTATAACTTACTATGCTTTTGCAACTTTTAGCCATGAAACAAGTGGATGGCGTGCAGCTCTGTGACTGATTTACAGTAGATTTCCTATATATTCCTATATAGTATGTCATTATATTGGTATTTCATACTAATTGAAAACATGTCTGTTGAGCTGACATTCCTACATATAAAGTAATAGCTAATGACATTAGTTTGATAATAATAGAAGACATAATTTGTGTAATTTGTGGGCATTAAACAGTATTTTCCGGACAAATGGCATTTCCTGACATCCTTTCCCTGATTGCTGACTTGGTGACAATCAATGCTATTGGGGATCTGTTCTCAATGAGATTTGGGATGGCTGAACAAATTCATTATGGGGAGACTAATCCACATACAACTGACTGCCTTTGAGACATAAAGTCGTAGTAAATTCATTAATATTGCTGATAATTTTGAATTAGATTGAAGTATTGTTTTACTGACTTTTTTAATGTTATTCAGAATTAAAATAATAGTGTCTGCTCTAATTACTTTACAATATTTTA
Organism: Atherinomorus stipes; assembly: GCA_023101725.1. NCBI lineage: Eukaryota > Metazoa > Chordata > Actinopteri > Atheriniformes > Atherinidae > Atherinomorus > Atherinomorus stipes. Next base: position 43,578 of record JALJCO010003771.1, read on the forward strand.
ACAGCTAAATCATTTTAATTAAAGCCTTTATCAATGACAATGCCTCTGATACTGATGATATAGTGTAATAGTTGATCCATGTGGATCTGTGTTCAGCATAATTACATAACCTGAAAGTAAACAAGAATGATGAATCACTGACCTGAGCTTTAAACTGAGTCTCCTTTAGAATCATACATTAATAAATGAAGTGGTGAAATATGTAAATTCTGTTTCAATATAAGCAGAATATTACCTTCAGTTTGGACAGCTGTCCTAAGTCCTTGGCAGCACTGAAGATCATCTGAGCTCCCTGCTGCTGAACAAACAAATGTGTTTTTTATTAGGACAAATAAACAAGGAAAACAACCATTGACAGTAAGTGTGTGTGTGTGTTTGTGTGTGTTTGGGGGGGGGGGGGGGGGGGGTTACTGAACTCGCAAAAACCTGTTGCAGCTCATTTACTGACAAGACGTAACAAGGTTTGCACCTGTTGGGCAAAATAGTACCTGGAATCCATTTAGTGCATTCTGGGTGTTTCTGCCTGAACGTGTAAAATATTAGGAAGAGATTATGCGAATAAACCAGCTTTGCACATGTAAGGTGATTTATTAAATGTGAAATGGATTGTGGTGGCTGTTTTTGCACCTATATTTAGTACATCCGAAAAGCAGGTGGCAGCTTTACACACAACTGGCTACAGTTTCTGGATGAGAAGCAACAAGCCAATGCTGCAGGACTGCAGACATGCACCACTGATTCAAAATCATTTCTCATAAAAAGCAACGAATCAGAACATTTGCAGACATTGTTGCTTAATGGTAGTTGAAGCTGACAATTATGTCTCCTCATTTTCCCTTTTGGCCAACGTCACATTTTTTAACTCCGATCCACTCAGTGTGCTCCTCCTCTGCATCTCTAGCTGCTGCTGCTCTCTGGAGCCGCTGGCATACTGTCATTGAGCGCACCTCGTGGTAATAGATGTCAGATCATCTACAAGGCTGGAGACAGATGCATTTCTTCCAACAACTCCTTATCCATGTCCTCATAAACTGGCCTCTTCTAAGGTTCTGCAGTTATGCCTGTTGTGTTAATTCTATTTCATCGTTATCAAACATTTTTATATTATATTTTATTTGCCTTTTCCACTAATATTTCTGTCGCCCTTAGGTCAAATTTAATTTTGTGTCTACAACTTTTTTGTTCTCCTGAACTTTCCATGACAAAGACTAATGTATGTTAAATTCTTATTCAAAGACTGCTGTTTGTGCCTTTTACCAATTTTTGTTGATCACCTGCAAATAATGAACACAGTGCATGCAATCTATTTGCGCCGCAAACAATTTTGGAAACTTTATTTGAGATTTGATTGTTTTTTTTTTCTTTTGTGGGTTGAAGTGTTTATTTCTAATATGAATTGAAAAAAAATTGTATAAAAAGAAAGAAAAAAACTATTGAAGGATAACTTTCCTTTTTTTCAATCTGGACCTTATTTCTAGGAGTATATACGTGCATTTACTCACCAGTAAAGTTTCTGCATCACTTTGAGTCCTTCGGAAGATATAACGTTAGGTCGCCCTTCAGTGTACATCCAGTATAATGGCAGAGACGGACCGTAACTATAGAAGGCATTATCTGCAGCAAAACTCCTTGATTATACTTTCAGTATAATGAACGAAGGAATGAGTACTATTGTCCAGTGAGTCTAGATTAAGCTTCCCGTTAGTTATCAGGGTGTTCTACACACTTTTCAGGGCCGCGTGTTCACGATGTGCGCTTCCGTAGTACAGCTGAGACAAGCAGCTCGCTGCCCAGACAACAACAAAAACACAATTTGCGAAACTCTGAAGTCACGGGACAATAGTACTCATTCGTTCATTCACTCTACTTAAAGCATTGACGAAATCAAGGAGTTTTACTGCAGATAATGTCTTATATAGAGGCTGCCCGTCTCCGCCATTTTACCGGTGAGTAAATGCACGTATATACTCCTAGAAATAAGGTCCAGGTTGAAAAAAAATAAACTTATTCTTTAACATAATACATACAAATACATATCCAAAAAAGAGTGAGAATTAGTATATCTTAGTAAATCAGAGACATTAATTTTCATGGCAGAACTAAATATTTAGAAACTTCACTCAACAGACAAACGGCTTCATATCATTACACCAATATCCTTGTGTGTTCAAGATAACTGACAATCCTCCAAACAGGTCACATGACCGTCTTTGGTCTGTCAGGACTATTTTTTTGTGCCCACTTTTCTAAGATAGCTTTTTCTCGGAAATCTAACAAAAGATATTTTGTGACTAAAACCTGCCCGGTCAATAGCAAACCAGAGTAAATGATAAATATAAGCCAAGCCCTTACAGAGGAATAAACCAGTTGAAATAAAATCTTAAAAAAAAGACTCTGTGTCTGATGATTTGGAGATGGCACCTTTTGTATTTCCTGTGCAGTAATTTGTCTGTTAAGAGGAGAAGAGGGCTGAAAGAATGAAAGCGAGAGAGAGGCAGACAAGAGGAAAGATGGTGGCTGTAAAATGAGGAGAGAACGGGAAACGGGAAATATGTGGATAACTCACGCTTTGGTCACTCAGCGGAGGCAGAACAATTGTTCTCTCAATGGTGTTCAGAACAATTTTCCACAGCTCTTTGAGGACACGTTTCAGGACTGTCTTCTCACAAATCTTGGCGAACAGCATCAAACTGAAGCAGAAAGGGTCATATCTTGGGTCAGTACATGCAACACGTGTCTCATACTTAGATAACACGGCTGAAGGCTTCAAGTGATGACGTCCTCATAAATTATACTGAATAAAAAGGAAAAACACCTGCGACTCAGAAAAAACACTGTAGCTTTATGCTTTAATCTCGTCCCATTGTGCGAGCAGGGTTTCGGAGACAGGAGGAAGGATTTGGTATTTCCATATCATTAAGAGGATTCCCTGTAATACCCCATTGGCCTCAATGTTGCCTTGACAAATGGTTGAGAATGATTTTCAGAGCTTTACTGGAGCATATCACTTTTTTCAAGAACACCGCTCAAGAAAACCACACAAGTAAATAAAGTTGAATAAATAAACATTCCCCCTGAAATTAGGCGTGGAACAGGATTAATAAATGATCAACAGGGAACAGGGTTCTTTGGTTTATTTGGAACTGAATATTTTTCAGTAAATATTTGGATGTGAAAGCTGTTTTCCACCATTTATCCTGCAGTTGCTGTAATTGTATACCTGTCATCTCTATTTATTTCAATTGTGTGCACTTCTATACTCAGATATTTACTTATGTTGAGTTGAAAGAGAAAGTGTAAGTCGCTGAAATATCACAAGGTTATAAAATCATGTCATCATTATTCATTCATCAGATACCTACTTTTTATCAAGAAGGTCCATCAGAGGCCGGAGGACCGTTTCAGCATCCATGGCGGCATTGCTCCCTTTGGCTGAACCTTTCATTTGAACCAGCTCTTGGTTCATCTGCTTCACACAGTCCTCGATCACAGGTTTGAAACTAAGTGATGACAGAAACAGTTTTTTTTTTTTTTTTGGGGGGGGGGGGGGGTCTTTATATTTGAGGCTGCAGCAGTCAAAGTTAGCCATTTCAAATGCTAGCTCTGTCTAGCTGTTCATATTATTCTACCAAAAGTTAAGAGCATGTTCAGGTGAAAACGTTTGATAACTCGCTGTGCTCATTAAGTATGATGCACAGCATGAGTTGAGCCAATTAAATTTGAGTTTGTATCTATTATTAAATAACACGCCTTGTGGTATAATTTCTTTGACAGACATAAAAAGACATGATCTGAGGCATACATAAACTGAAAATGATCTGTTATAGGCACACGCAGCACTTACCTAGAGCCAAACACTCCACTGAGTTCATCCAGTACTGTATTGAGTTTATTCTGCAGCTCCTTTAGCAGATCACTGGCCTCTGCATCCAGCTGTCAGGGCAGAGGAAGACAGACAGTTACTCTACTACTTCTTTGCACGCCATACACCCTCACTTACAACTGCATATCTCTGGAGGCTTCCTCAACTATGTTGGGGGTGCTGGTGGGTGGCAGGAGCGGTAACCTGCCTTGCTGGTGGCCTCCCACTCACTTTACCTGCCACTTGTGCTGCACAACGTTCTGAATACCAATGGACTGCTCACCTCAGAGCCCTGCAATGATGACTGCTTGCTGAGTCAAAAGACGTGGTGACATTTTTGTGTGCTATTACACAAGTTACAGTAGAGAGATGGTGCTGACAGTCTGCTGTATCTCAAGAAATAAAGCTTTCTATGCAACACCCTCCAAGTATAACAAAGTGTTTTGCAACTAAATTTATTTAATAGTGAAAGCTTCACTGATTTTTTTACATGTATGTAGATAAAACTGATATTAGCTGGAGCGATATTACACTAAATCTGACAAGAGACCTTCAGTAAAAAACTTTATGAATATATTTACAAAATTTATTTGCAAAATTCATATAACCATGCATGACATGTTTTGGGTTTCCAAAGAGCTATTTAAGCATGTGCACATGATGGATGTGCAGGAGTGTTTATGTTTGTGTTCATTAAGCATTTTGGACATACTCTATGAAAATGCATGGATGGATTTCAGATATTTGTGCTGTGCTGCATGTAAATGTATTCATTTTGGTTACTGCATATGTGTGCTGAGATGGCTTTGTGAGGTGAGACACTGCACCGCACTGCATGCATGACAGATCACCACATTAGACCTCATAAGCTTAGCCATGAAGCCGTTCATCTCACACACTCTAATGGTGGATGGCTCAGCTGGGAAGCGGATGTGTAAACCTAACTTTTTATAGACGCTGTCACACATGTCTCAACCTAACCATGAACGAGACAGATTTACACCTCCGTTTGCTCACATGCACAATGTCATATTTCTGTCACCTCAATGGAAGTAATCACAGAATGTAGGACTTTTCTGTCAAACACAGAACCGCCCATTTTTTTGTCTTTTTTTTTTATATATATACCTATTTAGAAGGAGATTACATCTTTTCAAGTAATAAAAAGAAACAAAACAAACAGAAATGGTAAACTGCAGTGCTTTATCATCCTCTCCTGGTCTGGGTAAGGTTTTAGATCAGGTTCTAATCTTCTGTCTGGCAGTTACAGAAATTGAGGTCCAAATTTTGTTTTCCTCCACAAAAACAGTGTGTGAACACCAGCAAAGAAAATTCACTCCATGGTTAGATAAACCAACTTACTTAAAACCTTCTGGAAAGAGAAAATTTACTGATACAGCAGCACTTATGAGTACTGCTGTATCAGTTAAGTTGGTGCCAGAAGATCAAAAACCTAAATATAAATGTCTTCATTTAAAGTTAATTGCAGTGATTTATGTTCATTAACATGAGAAGTCTTTTTTAATGTTTAAACAAGAGTAATGTTTTCAATTTCCATGGAAATGACAGATGATGGTGAAGATTACAGTAAGTGATGATTCTTATGATTCTTATTCTTACATATTTTTCTTATTATTATTATTTTTCTCCTCTTATGATGTCTTAAATTGTTTTGATGTTTACTGATTTTATTATTATTATTATTTTTTTTTTTTATTTGTGTTCCCCTCCCCCCACTTGCCCTACAGGTGCCTATGGCACCTGCCAGGCCGGCATTGTAAATAAGAATCTTGTTCTTAATGTCTTTGCCTGGTTTAATAAAAGTTAAATAAAATAATAAATAAATCATTTTTGGGTCCTGATGCTAAGTTGAAGACAATTCTTACTCTGTTAATTAAACTTTTTGAAAGAAAAACATCATGTTTGGAATTCGCGGAGCACCTGGCTCTTCCATGGTGGCTGGTTTCACTCGACACTGACTGGCATCCGGAGTCCTCCAGAGTGTACAAACTCTCCCCTGGCTGACAGCCTATCAGCTGCAGCCCAGCTTTGCTTCACTTTGCCTGTTTCAACAATCCAATATCTACTCACTGGCAGGCTGTTATTCCACTGCACAGTTGGTCCAAAATTACTTACAGTGCCAAATAAAAATAGGTTTAATAAACAGCCTTCTTCAAAGTGAGAGAAGCATATTAGCACACAGAGTCACAGCCAAAACAAAGTCTTGATACTGATCTGGGGAGATCAGTCCATGATGAGTCCATAAATGGGCACTGTACGAGATTACTGTTAATCTCTGTTATTGGTAGCACAATGATAACAGCTCTTGGTAATTACATTGGCTCTCTGGGAGTTGATTGCTGATAGGGAACAGTTCTGTAATGAATGGCCAAGGGAAAAACAACAGGAAACTTCCATTTAATAAACACTTTATAGACATCCTTAAAAGAGAAATTATTGAGATGTACCTGACTGACATTGGAATGAAACATCTGATGTTTAGAAGAGAAGGTAAAGACTAGCAGTATCATTATGCTGCAGAGAATGATCTACGAATGATCCCGGCTTGTATCTACAAACAGTTGGGCGACGGCAGCACCTCAGCTGAGGGCACAGCTGGAGAGATTTGTAAGTGTTTGAGAAGCTCATTAAACACGGTCTGAAAAATCCTGTCTGAAGCGTTTGTGCCTGGAGCTTGGGGAATGGAAAGAGAGGTTTGAAACCACCATCAACTTGGTGAGCCTCTAACTCTTCTTTGCACTGGGCTAAAAGCGGAAACAACAACCTAAAATGAATATCACACTTCTTAACTGTCTATGGATAGAAAGGTGGCAGAAAAAACAAAAAAGAATTAAGTAAAGAAAAACAAAAACACACAAAAGATGGGATCCAATGATTTGAGCCAGGATCCCCAGAGCTCAGTGGACGGTGAGCTGAGCAGCTTGTCCAGAGGGGTGATGGGTAATTCAGATTCCGTATGCTCTATGGCACATGCTGCTGGAAGGGGTGGGGGTGTGTGAGAAGCAGAGGAGCATGAAAGGAGGTGGGGTGGCACAGAGGGGGAGGAGGGGGGCGTGCTTAGTTTTATCATTCAGTAAATGGTAAGAAGGGGTGTTGACGAGTCCTATTGCACACACCTTACAGAAGGACACAACCCCCTCTTCCTGAAGACAGAGAGAGAGCACAAAAAGGAAATGGGGGGGGAAGAGAGAACACAACGACAGGAGACAAAACGCAAGGCAAGACAGGCGTTAGAAACTACAGAGAAACATGCATGTAAGTTATAGGAAGCTGTGGGGGCTGCTTCTCAGGTCAGACCGACAGACTGACAGGTTGACAGGAAAAACAAAACACCCCCATATCAAATGCAACACAAGATTCAGGATTTAACCCAACTTTTACACACACACAAAAAAGGCTCAGTCAACACATATTGGTGTGGGAGGAGGGGGGCTACAAAGGAAGTCAAGGAGGCAGTTATCAGAGGACTCAGCTACAGAACAAATCAGAATAATTGGTTAAGTGTGGAACTGATGGCATCAATGTTGGGTCAGTTCACTTTCACTTCAAATAAATGTCATCTAAATAAGATCATTTGCTCAATGATGACAGCATTAATCTCAGCAGAGTGCTAATCTCAGAGGGGAGACTTTAAGTTTCCAAATTAACCAGCATCACCTCTGCTAAACTGTCAAATCCAATAAACCGTGGGAGTGGAGCTCCCAAGTTCTGAAGGCTCGTCTTTACAGTGTAAGATCAATGCACTTATTTTGTTGAACAAATAAATGAATATCTATTTCATTGGATTTAGTTAAAAATATTGGCTATTACTGTCAAATGTAATGCAGACGCTGCAAATTTGTGTGTGCACAGACCTGCTTGCCACCCATAGACTCAAACATCTTCTCCAGTTGGACACGAAGCTGCTGGATGTTGTTCAGAATGATGCAGGGCTGCAAAAAAACAAGAATGAATGTGAATTTATCGCTTTATTGGAAAGATTTTCAATGTTTGATGACACCCTGCAAAAACCTAATACACCAAATCTCCTGCTTTACAGCTTTCGCCTCTGTACTGCTACAGTTTGTGAGCTTGTGACATTTATTGAAAACGCAATACAAAAAGATAAAAAATCCACAGGGGTAAAAACTGTAAGATCCATCAGGTTTGATTCGCTGACACACCATCTATACAAAGAGACAAAGTCTCTGCACAACTGTCAGCAGGGAAAAGCAATACATAACACAAGGAGAGAAATGTCTGCACTGAATGTGTCAGGCATTATCGATTCTCAGCTCTGCAAGTTTTATAGATGACAGACATTTATCACTGTTTTTATGGAGAATTATTCCACACACTTCTCATACACAGATTATGTATGTTATCTGCTCAAAGAACAACAGACGAGGATACAACATGTCTCAATTATCACAGTGTTGATGGGTAGAACTAAAATTATAATCCTGTGCCCCACAGGGGAGGGACGACTGTTGTCTTTCAAACTCAAAAACAGCCAACAGAGATATGCAGCAGCACATTATGTATTTCTCACGCTTCTCACAATGCATTCACAAGTATATTTGCTCAGTAATGATTATATATTTCAAGTTTGGATAATACTTGGCAGTTCCCACTGCCAAGTATAAATGGATTAAAAGAGGTTAAATTACATTAAGGAAAGGGTCTGGTCCACTGGCTCATGCACTGGGGTCACATTATCATTTAAATTCCCAGGGCTGCTGCTGATGCTTAAAGATGGATGGATTTATTTGCCAAATATAAATAGAGGAAATTCTACACATTTCCCCACTCATCAGAAGGTAGGGATGTATTTTTATCATGGCATCACTGGGCAAAATTTCTACACCCATTCACCAATAATCCAAGTGGTATGAGAGGAAAGTAGATGTCCGTAACTCCTTTTGACTATTTTACAGCCTTTGGATTAAAAAAAAAAAAAAGAGGCTGTGATGGAACTACTGGTTCTTTATAAGAAGGAAGCTAGCTGGCAAACAGCTGAAGGAGCAGACTTTTGTCCAGAGGAGCAATCATATTTTCTGTAGTGGTTCTGAGAATATGCCCGAGCTCATCCGTGAAAACAAAAGGGAAACTGGTTTATATGTAGGCTTTAAGGGGTTTTATTAAAGACCTGAAAGTGGCAGCTTTCCGCTTCTGGGGCTTGAACCTCTGACCTTTGGAGCAGTAAGCCAATAAACCAGAGCCCTGAGTGTGGAGTCAACTTGTTTCTCCATCATACAACATATACAGTAAAACTAACAAATGTTCAAGTATAGTAGGGTTAATCTGATGCGGTCTTTCCACCGTGCAACGCTGTCTGTTTGCTGATTTTTTTTCAATCATCTGTCTTTCGGTCCTGTCAAGAAAAGGACATTTCATGTTTTCTCTGAAACATTTGTAATGAGCCTGTCAACACTGTAAAGAAACATCTGCCTCTTCTGCTCCAACACTGTCTGTTATCTCTCACTTCAGCTTCAAAACCAGTGTGGCTAATTAGGCCACTCACTAAGCCCTGTGTTTAGTCATCCATCACATTAAACAATAGACAGAGAAAATACCAATGACTTGTCCCCATCAGCTGTGGACAGTGAGATAAATTACTGCATCTCTAATAGAGACACTGTTGAGGGCATCAAATAAGACAGGGCCGTACCCTGTGTAGGGCAGATGCTCAAAGATTTTTTTCATACTCCTTCACTGTCTCCATGCCAACTGCTGCTTCTATTTATTGTGTTAGGATTTGCACAAAAATAAAAGAAAACAAAGAGACAAAAAAAAAAAAAAAAAAAATCAATGTAACCTTTGCTATTCACATTCATAGCTGGACTGGGCACTTACCACATTCTCCTTATTCAAATGCGACGGAAAGTCCTTGGAAATGATTGCAGCATATTGCAGAAGAACTTTGTTGATAGTCTGTGTGGAATGAAAGAGACAATATTCTTTATAATTGCAGTTTGTTTGCAATTATTGAATCTTTCTGTAAAACAGCCACAATCTAATAAGATAATTTTGAAAAGAGCAAATATACTGAACAGTCAGTTTAGATCAATGGTAACCTCTTTAACTTTGAGTTATTACTTGTATCTGGGGTATTTGGGGTTCACTGTGAGCCAATTCCACAGAGTCTGACCTTCGCAAAGCGGCACATAAAGTGAGCCAGAGCCTGTGGGTTCGGGCATTCAAGCTTCTTGATAATCTCAAAACTCTGGTTTAGTTGAGTGAACACATCCACCACTGAACAAGAAAAGAGGGCGTGCTCCGAGGTTTGCTGGAACTGAAAGAGAGGAGGAAGAGATGGACATGAGTTTAGGCAGAAAGAATTAGGGGTGCAACATGGTGTAAAATCCTAAACCATGATAGTAAGCACCTCACAGCAATGCTACGCTTTCTCTAGCAGCGTTATGTGGACCCTCAAAACAGCCGAGGTAAACACACAACTCAGCATGGGTGTGAAGTTATCTGGTGAACATATATGACTCTAAAGCTATTCACAAGAGACTGGGGTATTTAAAATACATGTCATGTGTTGAAATTATTGATGATTTTCACTCTTTCTAGTGAGCACTCAGGGTGAAGGAAAGGGTAAAAACATACTGAGCAAACATTACACTAACAGCTTGGCTAGGTGCCAACTCTTGAAGTTTGAATACTGTTGCTGAGCAGGAAGTCAATAAAGTTTTGTTTCACTGCAAGCAAAATTGAAATGCACAAGCCATGTGGTCAGTAGTCCACATTTTAGTGAGTACTGAGGTGATTTACAGCACTGCACTTTCATTAAGCTGGGAGTTTCTACGGGCATTCTCAGCAAAACCTGCATCTTACTGATCATCAGCTGAGCTACGAGGCTGCTGTTTCCAACAACACTATGTTTGAACTGTCTGACATAGTGACGTCTGTGCTTATCCCCCTGCTGAGTATTTAGTTTTTCTTAAAATACCACAGAGGGCACATAGGGTAGACTTTTTAAAAAATTTCTTTAATTATTAAAGCTTAAAACATTGGTGCATTTTATCTTTAGCAAAGACTATAAAGCTATGCATAAAACATCTCAAGAGAAGCAACTGAAATAGCTTCTCTGCATAATAAAATGCATGAGATAGAAAATACATATCCTTGAAATTAGATATACACGAATGCATAAATGTACAAATATGTAACATGCACTTGTTTTATGTGGCTATCACACTTTTTCTGTAATTATTTCCTAATATCCATCCTAACTTTTCTTTATAAAAATCATATTTTGCTTCCTATTTCAGGTCCATTGATGATAGAATTTTTATTCATATTCCTGTCATATCATGTCTCAAAGCAAAATGTATTTTTGATTGCAGAATTTCTTCATCTCCCTCTATCCTCTTCCAGATGTAGGCTTAGTCTTAGCAGGCTGTCTTTGCGAATTAGAAAGCAGTCTTAAGTGGCTTTATGGAAAAATATAAGTTAAGTCTGGGAAAATAATTTAATACTATACTCACTCCATCTTTCTTGTCCCTTTCAAGTGCTCCATTGAGGAAATCCATGGCAACATCCTCATTCTCATCAAGCCACTGAATGACAAATGGATCGAACCACCTAGAAAAGAGTAAAAACTTCTGTCATTGCCGGTCAAATAAAAGTTAAATGCACTTATGACTTGTCCGCAGCATGAGATCAGTGGACGTTCACCACATGCGCAATTCAAAAGCTTTTTGTTTAAAAACTATGGGGCTATAAATTGAGAGACATTAAAAACTGAAAAACCTGTGAAAACTAAGCAGATTTCAGAGCGGTTTTGATCTGGGCTGGAGTTCATGCAGACACTGATATCAAGGTTTAGTTTGCGGACAGATTAGACAGGGAGGCTCAGACAGAGGACAGCAGAGGACAGAAGAGACTGGGACAGATGACGCGCGTACAGAAGTACATTTGTTGGTGGAATAATAATGCTGCTCTGTCTTTCACTTTGCCATTTCCTTGCTTAATGTAGTGCCTGACTTTGTCCTCAGAGCATCGGATGTCCCCTCAATACTACTCTGTACTCAGGCTGAGGGCATCTGCCACGCGGGAAAAAGGCAATAAATAAGGCGGGCGTGGTGATAAAAAAGAGAAGGAGGCAGACAGAAGAGAAAGGCTGTGAGTGTGAGAGTGTGTGTCCTCGTATGATGTGTAGGTTTTGCCTTTGGAAGAATCAATCCTGCTTTGGATGGTGTTTGAGTGACAGCGTTGGAGACAGGGAGGGCGAGTCATTAGTCTGATAGACTGGCTGAATAGGAGAGGGCACCGTGTTCCCCTCTTACATTACACGTGTTTATATCACAACTGCAGGTGATCGTGCACAATGTAAACACACTTTCAAGGTATACATGTGTCTCCTCTAAACAACCATGAAATGAAATGAAGTGCCAGAATAGACCAGACAGACATGACAGTTTTACAGATTCAATCTTAGTTCGGAATTGATCAGAACTTTCACACTAGCTGCGTCTACATGGAGCACTTTTAATCCGACTGGACACCAATCAGAATAGAAATGTGTCATGTAAACATGTCAGCTGATCTGATCAGCCTTGATTGGAGAGAATTTTCAATCCAATCGAGAGGGGTGATTTAAATCTTTCCATGGTCAGATAAACAGAAAAACAACAACCATGTCTACACTCATTCTGATTGTTTCTGTGGTGGATGTTGTTTCTGTGCATGCTAGAACCATGTTGGGGATATGTGATGTAACGATTTTCAGGAAAGACTTGAAAAACAGAGGCAGCGAGTTAAGGATTATGAGCATTTCGATGGTTAAAAGGTTCCAAATAATGAAACTGAAAACCCTTCTTCTAAGCCACTAAGCATCTTATATGTCTAAAGCATTGCGGTCGCATTAAACTTGTCCAAATATAACTGATCAGATCACTTTATTCAGCATCCACATAAACATGTCCGTTGAAATCTCTAATCTTATTGATTTCAATTAGATAGATGAAATATTTATCCATGTAAACCTAACTAATGTTAATCATGACTTCATATTAATTCATATTAATAAATTGGTACTGAGTATGGTTGGAAATGGATTTCAGAAGCTCTAAAAACAATTAAATGCAAACACATTTTTTGTCAAATTTTTCCTCAGGCTACAGTAAGTGTCCAGTTTGTATCATTTCATATAGTATACAGCAATAAACAGTACCAGCCAAACGTTTGGGCACACTTTCCCATTAAATCTAGTATTAAAGTGTGTGCAAACATTTTACAGGTAGTTTAAATAATAATTAAGATTTAAAGAAAAAAACAGTACAGAATGGGCATAATCATTTGGAGCCCTCAACCAGCACAGCTTTTAAAACAGACACCTGTACACTGAAAATCCCTTTATGGGCTCAGGAACACATCTGTCAACCCTGAGGTAAGTAGGAAGGAAGAAAAAAAAAGGGAGAGGGGCTTTTTCAACTTGTTGTCAGAGCCCAGTTTAAAAGCTGGCATTGACATCATGGTACAGTGATGTATTTGTGCTTGAGGCCTGGGTAACGTGCACATCTGTGAAGGCATCATTAATGCTGAACTGTATTAATGCTGAACTGCAAGGTTTTGGAGCAACATATGCTGCTGTCAACATAAGAGAGCAAGACAATGTCAAACCACATGCTGCAAAAAATAGACGGGATGCTTCGCTGATCTGTCGACAGTTAAGACTTGTAACTCACTGATAATTGTTTGAAACAATACAAAAGAAGTCTTGAACAGAAAACCTAAATCATCACATCAAATACAAACAGAAAAACATTTTTCTTTGGAAATAAGAGCAACTGGTCTCAGCAGCGCCCAAACACTTACAGACTTTTTCTAAAACAAGAGCTAACACAAAAGAGAACTTTTCCCTGTTCTAATGTTTACATCTTTGAAAGTGTTGCAAATACTGTATAAAATCAATACCTTATGATTGATTTTTTTTTAATGTGAATTACTGTCTTTGTGGTATGTTCTAATAAAAATACGAACCATTGTAGTTTGATGTGCATTCTTCAAAACAAACTGAAACACTCTATCTTGTTACAAAGATACACAGACACACAAAAATCACCTTAACTCACTGGCTGCCATTCACGTGTTTCCACGTTAATTCAAATCCGAACGTTAACTGCCAATGACGTGTTTCCACATTAATTAAGGGTGGGGGAGCTAGAAACAAATTTTTTTTTCTGATAAAAGAAGAGAGTCTAAGCTTTCCTTTGGTACATTCAGTGTTTGTATTGGCATAGTACACAATATTCTGTGGATCTCCCAAAATCAGTGAAAATGCTTAAAAATCCTGGCAATATGGAGCGCTCTGCTCAGAAAAGGTCTGGCAGTCAATGAGTTAAAAACAACCCGACAATATGGCACTTGATGCTACCATTGTTTCTCACGGACATCAATGGTCCCTGTATAGGTCTTTTTTATTTACCATAATTGGCCTATTTTTTTTTTTTTCTGGATTGTTACTATAAGCAGTCTATTCTTGTTCTAGCATGTGTTAAATTTACTTCCAACTTTTTACAGTTTCAAAGTCACTTTCACTCGGATGTAAAGGATTGGTCAAGTCCAGTCCTCAAGACTCACAATCCTGCAACTTTTTGATGCATCCCTTCTCCAATACACTAAAATGACCACATGTGCATGTCATTCAGCCGAGGCCTGGTAACAACCAATTCATTTGATTCAGTTGTTGGAGAAGGAATGCATCTAAAAGTTGCAGGATTGTGGCTTTTGACCACCCCTGCTCAAATATATAGCCAATTACCATTTCATAAAATTACATTAAAAATGATGGATTTGTTTTGCAAATACGCAGTGACTAAAATATGAAGTATAACATTATCATTAATGTCAGTCCTCAAAAAGATCATGCAGTTCAAACTGCTTTAACAGTAACTTGGCTTTATAAATCAGCTCAGTATTTTGGCACATATATCTGCATCAGTTTGTTTATAGAATACACATTTTATATGCATTATTGTATGTATGTGTGTGTGTGTGTGTATCTGCATGTCCACGTGTGTGAAAATGAGAGGATACTTACAGAGAATATTCAGGAGGAACACCCTTGAAGGCCGGCAGGTCACGGACGTACTCATTATGGAACCATTTGACTTTGAAGTGAAGATTCATGTATTCAGTGCTTTTGCATAGGCGGTGCTTTTCATGCTCTGTAATGCAGATTAAAACATGAATCCACACATTTTAGCAAGTAAATATTAACTGAAGTTACAATGCTTACAAAAAGAAACTTAAGTTGTTACGAACACTGAGCAGCCTTGACATTATGACCACCAACCAAATGAAGAGTAGTTCCTCCTATTGGTGCTAAATGAGCTCTGAGCAGTAACACAGAACTTTTGACGTGCTCCTGAAGTCTTAAAGGTTATCAGGACATTTTTTGGGCCCTGGGATGGGATCTCTGTGGCTTTGACTTGTTTCTTATAGATGCCATCAATCCATTCATAAGAAACTTTGTAGGGCTCACCGTTGTCCTGCAGGGGACCTCTATTGCAGAAGAGCTCTGCTACCTCTGCTCTCCCTCTAGTCCCTTTAAAGGGATAAGAGGCAGGAATTGTGAAAGAATAAACAAGCATGCCCAGTTTTTTATACTAATGGGTGATGAAGCGTTAAAAAATAAAAAGAACGAGCCCACCCACGTCTCTCTCCGTTGCCTTGAACAGGCTGTGTGCTGCATAATGCGCTGCGATTCAGTGGCCGAATTTCCTGCGCTGTCCTACGGATGTGACATCAAATGACGCTGCATCCACGTCCCCAACAGTTTTGATGCAGGAAGGAGACGGTCGCGGTAAATTCAAACACTGCAAGGGATACTTATGGATTCTGTTGCTGTCAGCAAATGATCCAGATCAACTGAAAGACACTAAAGAGTGTCACTACGAAGAAAAAGACTATCAGCGTAGTAAACAACGTTATAGCTTCAGTTTGTGCTCGCTCCTGTGACGGCTTGGCTGGTGGCTGCAGTTACCTGCAGCGGCAGTCACGAGTCTCATTTCTTAATCTTCCCTCAAGTCCCCTTAAAGGTTAAGTTTCTTGTTGTCCAGCCTGGACCTTATTTCTAGGAGTATACGTGCATTTACTCACTGGTAAAGTTTCTGCATCACTTTGAGTACTTCGGAAGATATTACGCTGAGTCACACTTCAATAAATGTCCAGTATCATGGCGGAGACAGGGCAGCCTCCATATACTTTAGGACATTATCTGCAGTAAAACTCCTTAATTTCATCAATGCTTCAAGTAGAATGAACAAACAAATGAGTACTATTGTCCTGTGAGTTCAGAGTTTCGTAAATTGTGCTATTGTTGTTGTCTGGGTAGCGAGCTGCTGATCACAACTGTACAACGGAAACACACATTATGAACGCGTGGCCCCAAAAAGTGTGTAAAACACCCTGCTATCTAACTGAAAGGTAAATCTGGACCCATGGGACAATAGTACTCATTTGTTCGTTCATTTTACTTAAAGTATTGACGAAAATCAAGGAGTTTTGCTGCAGATAATGTCTTATGTAGTGGCTGCATAATATCTTCCGAAGGACTCAAAGTGATGCAGAAACTTTACCAGTGAGTAAATGGACGTATACTCCTAGAAATAAGGTCCAGGTTGGAAAAAAAGAAACTTATCTTTTAATTGTGGTGGTGGGTGACTGGTCTGCAAAAGTAAATGGCAGAGGATGTTGCATTGTAGCAAGATAAGCAGGGTCCCCTTCTTTACCTGCTGTATCGGTGGTTTTATTGTTACAATGTTACATGTTCTCATCTTTAACATTTTACAGCTTTTCAAAAGGATCACAAAAACAAGAACAAAGACTTTTACACGCAAAAATAAACATACACAAAAAAATATGAAGCACAAAGCAGCAGCAGTTGCTTTGAGTCTGACATCTTAACAGGCTCAATTGTGTACAGCCTTGAGCTGTTAAAGAAGGAAAAAAAGATAAAACTGTGCCAGTGAATGCACCCAGCCTTTACCGAAGAAAGAAAGAAAGCCCTTTAATGACGGCAAACAAGCTAAAGCTAAAGTGGATCAGAACTCCACGTCAGCTGACACGTCTGCTGAGTCATTTAGTCCAGTTTGCTGCAGACATTTCAGAGCCAATGAATATTTCTAAGGGTTCCCTTGGAGAAGAGATGCAGGGTGACTGTGCACGGAAGGACAGAAGGACATCAAAGAGAGAAAGCTAGAGAAGAAGAAACAGTGAGAGGGATGCCAGAGAAAAGAAATAAAGGAACATGGAAGAATACATTGTTGAGTTGAAGAATAAATGATGACACTTAGGAGAAAAAAAAACATCTGGGGACAAAAGGTATAAATAAGAAAGAATATAGTACCACGGCACAAAGGATCTTTGGAGACTTTGTTGTATCATGAAAATCAAACACAGGAATCCATCATCGTACCACAGATAAGACAGGATATAGATCAAAGACTACTCAGCAAGCTGGCATTGCATACGAAAGAGACCGAGTCCTCACAGAGGAGGGAGTAAAGGCTCTAAGGGTCTGCAGCCATGGAAAGCAGCCCAGTACGGATATACACCGCATCTGCATTGAGTGGGAGGAAAACTAATGATTGGAAAGATTCCTGTGGGTGTGACAATAAAGACTGCAGCTGCCCATCTTCTTAGGCTGCTGTACCTTAATTATTATTGGTATTTTAACTGTATTAATCAATTAACATAAACAGTCGCACTGCCTATTATGCAGTTCACAAATTGCACAATCAATGGCTGCGTTGGAATCATTTCAACAGTGTAATGTTATGTGGCAGAGGCTGTAATGCAGTGCAGCAGGAGACTGGGGTTAGAAAACAGACCCCTGACCCAAACCTCACTAGGACTCACCATGGACAGAAATAAAGAATCGAAGTGCAGTTGCCAGACTCAGATCAGTGGGAGACATGCAGTATAGTTAGAGCAGGCTGTGAGGCAAAAATGATGGCAGATGCAGAAACAATATGGAATGTTATAGAGCAGAATGCTGTGCATCGGGTTTCAGTCCTTTCTGCTTTTACCAAAGTTGGAGAGAAAGCAGAAGGAACCACCACAGCATGTAAGCAGAACTAAAGATCCAAATAACAGTAACAATGTGTCCAATGTGTCAGACACAATAAACATCCATAAACTCCCTATGATGGCAGGAATTCAGTTGGAAGAATTTAACTTGCTTTTCCAGCAACGCAGTGGGAGATGTGTGGGAACTTGGATCAAGCCAATCATATAATTTTCTGAAAATGTGCAAAGATTAGTATGTCAGTAAAATTCTGTGGCGTTAAATCAAAAGTATCTTCCAGAGATCCATTGTACCATTGAAGCATTGTAGATGGTGTGATTTTTGTTAAACTGTAATGTGAGTAGTAATAATGATAATGATGAAAGTCTTGTAGAAACTGCCCTCTCTAATTTCAGAGCTTTGCATACAGACATAATGAAACTAAATTGGTCCCTAACAGGTTTTAAATTTAGCCAGTTACATCTTGTAAAACAGCAATACTTGCCATATTAGACTGTGCCATTTTTTATATAGAAAATAAACTAAAATGCAGAGGCAGTGTGTAAAACTCACATCCTTCCATAGGAATTATGAGGGAAGCCTGGAAAAAAGGCTTGCTCATCAGTAAGTGTGATCAGCCCTACAACAGCAGAACTAAATGGCCACGTTCTGTTGTTGATATTAGTTAGTTTCACAAAGAAATGAGAGCTGTAACCCTGACCAGCCCAGCCAATTACGCCAACCAGTATAAGTGGGTAAGAGGCAGAGATGAGCAGGAACAAAAGGAAGGAAAGGACTTTGAAGCACAGTACTGAATGTGGTGTACATCTGAGGATATTTAGAAGTGGGTATACTCTGATGATTAAAGAAAATAAGCATAACCAACTCTGCACTGACTGTGGGTTACATCAGTTCAACAGTCAACATTTTACATTTACTCATTCACACGATTGGATGATGTGATTTTGATTGTTTTCTGCTGATCAAACGACAGAATGGAGGACTTTGCCTGACTAAAGCCTCCTGGAGGAGAAGGGCCTCCCCTCAGCCTATCTATGCAGTGATAACAGATGACACCTTCAGTTTAATTGACAGATAACATTTGATATGGAGGTTGCACAACAAATCTCCTAAATCGGAATTTTATACTTACATGAGGTAAATCAACATCTCCCTGTCTCACTCTGTCCCTCCATATGTGCATGTTTTGGTCTTTTTTGTTAAAGCTCTCCTACTGACATCATCCCATTTTTCCCAACCTTTAATATCTTAGTTTTGTGTCATGTTTCATTCAGTATAAAACTAGCCATGCAGCTAACTAAAGTGGCAAAATTAAAACATCTGTTTCTTTTCTTTTACTTGCTTTTTCTAAAATTTTGTTTTAGCAGATGTTGACATTTTGCACTGATTAAATGAGGGCGAGGGGGAAGATGCATTTAATTATAAATGGACAAACACATTTAAAAAAAACAACAACAACATATAATTCCAGTTGTGGACTGTGAATGACTCAAATGAAGACAGGATTTGCCTGCATCTAAACACAATGTGTGAGGATTAAACAAAGTTAAGACAGAGGGGAATTTAAACGGGTATGGCAATCTTTTTTTCTTGCAGCAGATTTCTTAAACTGGCACAGCAGAAGTAAGAGTGTGATATTTATGCACACAAACATATACTGAAATGCAAAAATACAGATGGACACATCCACACAACATCAAAGACACATTTGAATCCAGAGCCTTGCACCCTGGCTGACGTGCCGTAATCCTGATAAGAGCCTCGGTGCTTACTCTGATGAATAGCACAACGCCTGCCACCTTACTCTCCTCTCTAAGCTCTGGGGAAAATATTTACATATGTGCAATTAACAATGTACCTGTTTGATAATGCTTCCAAATGCACAGCACAAATTCTTACTTTAAGAATGAAGAAAACTGTGAATCTTCCAATGAAGTCAGGCTTTTCATAGCTGTTACTGCAGCTTTTTGCTTTAATAACTGTTGGGCTTGAATAAAAATGTCACATAAATGACATTGGCAGGTTGTTATACAGAGCTTTTATGTGTGTGAATGGTGTTAAAGCAGCTATGTTTAAGCATCAGACATTATATGTTAGCACATTTCACTGAAGATTTGATGGTGTTGACATGTCCTGTAAAGGCATCGCTCTTTTTTTTTTTGGCATAAAAGTAGAATGGTATCACCCCCACTACTGTGGCATCAACACAATCTTGCTTAAAAAAAGAATTACAGGAACAGCAACACTGACCCAGAAACACCCCCTCTAAGTATACCATAATATAAGAAACTGTTTTTTTTTTTTTTGCAGTAGTATTCCTGCTGAGGTAATCTTCACTTGAGTTGTCAAAGGTACAGTAGAATGTGTTGAACTTGCACATATACCTGAACGTCTTATCACATATCCCAGGATTTACACTAGAGGATGATTTAAAGCAATAATCAGCAGAATATATGCCTGAAAAGCTGCAATGATCTCAGACGCTGTGTTATTTTCCTTGAGAGCCAGCCCTAGCAAATGTCACCGCTTTCATCACCACCTAACCTTCATGGCTGAAGTGGTTTTGATGGCTGAAATTGCCAAGTTCTCCCTCAGTTTCATCTGCTTGGTCTGTGTCATGGAGGGAGCAGGTGATTCAAACAGAGCAAACACTGACTGTTTCACTGGAAAGGGTGTGCAGTTATTCTGCTGCAGAGGATATGTAATAGCTGCACAGAGATCCACGATGGCAGTGCCACTTTAATAAGAGAGTTAAGAGTGGACACACATACTGTACACGCGTCATCACACTTTGTCAACCTTTCTGCACTTCGCTCTGACTCCACCAGCCCCATACTGTCACACACTGGCAGTCACCTATGGTCCCCAAGTAAAGGAAGCAGATGGAGGTCAGATGAGAGACAGAAAAGTAGAGGTCAGCAGGTGGCTATTTATTAATTAATTTATCTATTTTGGTCATCCCAGTCAGTTCTTTGGAAATGAAGAGACTATAGGTATCAATGAGATGTGCAAACAGGAATGTTTGGTAAATCTTAATTTGGAAAAGATGTAACAGATTTTTCTTTACTAAGGTGAAACCTGATAATCTAAGATTTTTCTGTGCCGTATGCTTGTCTTTCATTTTTGTTGTTTTTCAAAGAAACAACAACTGGACTGGACACACTTTTCTGTATTTGGGAACTTAGATATTTATGATGTGTTTAAATTTTCATCTCTGGAAATCCTAAAAACTAATTCATACTTCTGGCATGCAAGTGGGAACCTCAGCCAGATGGTGGCACTGGAGTAAAAGGTCAGGGTCACATCCATCAATACCACAGTACACATGAGGGAAGTGATGCAATGCTTTAGTTTAATGTCAGTAATTAAACAGTTTTTAAATACAAATGCATTAAAACAAATGCAGTTTAACTAGGAAATGGAAGTTTTCATGCTCATGTCCAGTTATTTCAGATAATGGTTTTCTCTTCTCTGTCAAGGTCTGTGTTATAAAGATAAAACTACCTTCCTGTGGTTAAATGAACACCCAATTCTTGAAAGCTTCAATATTAATATTTCAGAGCTTTTAGCTTCACGAGTCTCTAAAATTATTTAATTTCCCAAGAAAACAGAAATGCAGAGAGGCAAAGTGCACTTCTTTGCGCATTCAGATTGAAGGCAAAAAGATATGATTTTCCATTCACTGAGCTGAATGTGACTGTGGAATAGAGGAGAGAATCTAAGGGAAATGAGACCCCAGGGAGCAGCATTTTTTTAAAACATTGCAATAAAACACATAGAAGCTGCCTGACTTTACAACGCGGCTGAAATTGGTTTTGAATTTTTCATGTCCAGAATTCCAGTCAGCCATGTTGGAGGCGACAGACTTATCTTATGTTTTAAAAATGACTTCAAGGTCTCAACAAACGTGTATTAATTCAACATTAAATGATTAATTTCACATCCTCCACTGTATCTGTTTTATAAGCAAAGGTGTACATTTTTACTTACATTAATTGACAATCTACCATTTTGGAGGGTAAGTCAATTCACATTTATGTGTTCTGTGTTGATTTATGCAAATCCTGCCTCCAGAGGCCTTCTGCTGGTGTCACACGAACTGACACAATCTGGAAAAAAAGGACTTAATGTACCATGCATGTGCATGTTTTAATGTGTGCAATCTTCGTAGCATTTAACGACAAAAGCAAGCAGCATCACTACGACCTTGAAGAATGCTTTATCTTTGTATTGTATTTTTGTGCTCTGCACATTATGAATGATGCAGAAGTTTGCAAGGAGGCTAAGCAGTACAGTAAGTGCATGCAAATGAGGAAGCACGGTAAGTGCTAAATGTTTTGAAAAATTTAAAAACCTTTCTTTAAAGGCTAACTGTTTTGCAGGTGAATTAATTAATGGAATATGATAAGGGATTTTGTCTTTACTTAAAATACTATTTTGATTTCACAGAGTGAGTTTTAGCTAAATCTATTAAGAATTTAGTATCTAATATATTATGCACTCACTCATGGCAAAATGTCTTCCCTCAATTCAGCTGATTAAGCTGATGTCTCTACCTGCACTGTCTAGTTTTATAAAGGGATGCGTGAAACTTTGACTAGATTTTTAAAGAGTAACCACATGTGTGATCAAATTAAGCTCTTCAGGTATACAACCATGGGTGCAGGTGACAGAACTATGCTGGATGCACTGAACGCACACCATTGACACACTTTCTGCATCACTGAACTCACTGACCACTGATAACAATTGTCCTCTTTCCAAATTCTCAGACAGAGAGCAGATATCTGGGCTGTTGCTAACTTTCCTTTGTGCTAATTTGTTGCATTTCCGTAATGTGACATCTTCTTTACATATAAACCTCTGCTGCAATCTACAGCTCATGAACAATTAAAATACTTCTCACATCCCCACAGTGAGACAATTTCACTATTGACTGATACCTATGTTAACGTTGTATTTGTAGCAAACATTGTCACAGTTGCATTGAAGAATAAATGGCTTCAAGAAATGTTCATGACCTGTATAAGAGCAACTTTGACTTCTCCATTTCTTCTGTTTCAGGGTCAGTTATTTTATTTTTCTTTCTTAAAAAAAAAAAAATCAATAATCAATCAAGAGTCTTAATATGAAGATAAGGAGTTTTAGAAAGTTAAAGATGCCACTGAAAATCATCATAGGTTTATTAATTTAAAACCTTGATATATAGCTTTTACTCCTTGTTAAAGTGAGTAAACATTTGGCATGTTTGTACTTATGTGTCTGTCTTATTTACTGAAGACATGTTGTCATTTTGCCTCAGCAAATAAGCAGTTCAAAGGCATCGATGAAAGCTTAATCCAAGCCCCATATAGCGATTGCATTAATGTCCAAGATGAGTTTATGACAGCTTTCAACCTAAACTGTGTTTGAAGGAAAATAATCTAAAGACCCTCCCATCTGTTTTTGCATGTCAGTGTGTGTAAAATACACTTATGCGTGCACATCTGTTCATTTAGTGAGTGCCTTTGTGTGTTGCTGATGGTAAACTCAGTGGGCAGTCCTGAGGGAGGAGCAGACTCAAGGTCCCTGGTGAGGATGTCATCTTGTGTGACAGACCCCACAGGGACAGACAAACTCACAGGAGACTCAGTCACTCACTCTGCCTCCTTTATTTAAATACCGTGGATAATGAGATGAACCATGGTCGTTCATCTCAGCTTCTTCATCCTATGACTTGAATTCACTGAAGTTAGAACATGAGGTTAAAAAAGGGCAAATTTATTATTATTATTATTATTATTTCTACTTTGGGACTTTAGGCCAATTAAAAAAAAACTTATATTGTAATGTTGCCATTCTTTCTCACAATCCTTGAAATGATCATGACCTAGGAGATACAAAAAAATGAAGCATTTCAGTTATTTTATGCCAGTCTTCTTGCAAAAATGTTTGAATTTTTTTATGTTAACACTGATGAAAAGGCAAAGAGGGATTTATAAATATATATATATATATATATATATATATATATATATATATATATATATATATATATAAAATTAATGTTTCTCAACAAACTGGTTGAGATAACTTTCAAACAGTAACAATATTTAAAATGCCAAATTTTGAAATATTAATGGAATAAACTACAACTTTCTATTGACATTACATTCCAAAAATCGTGGTAAAGATGGGTCAGGCAGGTTTACTTAAACAAACTTTCAGTAAAATTAATATATATACATTGATATAATCATAATAAATAAAAAATAAAAATGAAAAATGAAAAACAACAAAAACAACAGCAGTAATAATAATAATAATAATAATAATAATAATAATGAGTCTACCAGCAGGCAGTTTAAGGGGTGTAGGCTACAACAGAAAGGGGCATCATTTTTTGCTACTTCTGTCTTGTAGATGGTCAAAACTGTTGGGACCTGCTACCTTTTTAGTTTTTTCAAGGCTGTTTTATTTTGAAATGCTTGCAGTCCCCATATCCTGTCTAGATCCCCCTCTGTGTCAGTCATGGGCTCATTTCCTAGTTTGGGTACTACATACTCGTGTACTTCACATACTTGAGTACAGACTTGTGGGTACGTACTGGAAGTCTGCACTTGTGGAGTTCACAAGCACAGACTCCGCCTACTTGATGGATTGGGACAACGCAAACTGACATCATCACCAACGGTGTGCAGCAGCGAGCAAGGGCTGCCTGTCAACATGAAAATAATATTGTATTATTCTACAGCTGTTTGTTATTTATTGTTGTGGAGATGTAGTAATGGTACTGAAACAAATAAAAACAATTAAAATAATTGCTCCAAAAACAATTATACTAAGTGGATGTTTTTTGTTTTTTTCCAAATGTGTAAATTATATCTCTATATATATGATCAAAGACACCTGTGAGAGGAAAGTGGGAGGAAGAGCTGCAGATAAAAGGCCAAGAACAGTAAAGAATAGGAATGATCACTCAGGCTTGGTTGTTCGAGGAGGGAGGAAGAGGCTGCCAAACGCTGTGTGTGTGCAGTTGCATGCTGGGATTTATATCTGGCCAAGTACGCACGAGCCTCCTCTGTTGCATGCTCGGTTAAATGGGCGGAGGAAGTTTTCATCTGGGGATTTCCAGCGTACTTGCCGAGAAGGTAACTTTTTAATGGAATATGACTTGGACCGTGGGAGATGACGTTTCACGAGTTCACAAGCACGCAAGTACGCACAAGTACGCACACTGAGAAATGGCCATGAGCTCTATGCACAACTTCACTACTTCCTTAACCTGAGGTAAAGTAGTTCCTTTATTTCCTGTCTTTCATTACTGGATGAGCTGATTAATCCAGGTGTGTCTGGCCAGTTACTGAGATCAGACACACCTGGATTAATCAGTTCATCCTGTAATGAAAGACAGGAAACAAAGAAGCTTCCTTAAGTTCAGGAAGTAGTGGAGCTGTGCATAGAGCTTACTGTCTTCACCAGTCTTCTACTGTCTTTCTTCTCTCCCAGCTATTTAAGCTGTTCTCCTTCCCTTCAGTGTCTGTCTGCATTCCAGCAGCTTTTCAGCTCTTCTACTCTGAGTTTTTTGAGAATTTCGTTCTCAATTAAACACCCGTTTTTTTCAGCAGTCCCTCCTCTGGCTCTGCGATTTTTAATCCAACCTGTCTGACCCTGATAAGGACTGCAGGCCAGTGCTCTCTTCTTCTGCAGCCATGCCTTTGTAAGGTGTACAGGATGTGGTTTTGCATTACCTTGTTGAGCAATGTAAGGGAATTCCTGGAAAAGATGTCTTGAAAAAAGCATGCATCGCTCTAAAATATCAGTATAATTTTCTCTATTTATGCTGCTATAACAAAGGTTTAAATTACATTTGCCAAGAGCACCAATACAACCTCCCATTATCATGAAGTCAGGCTTTAATACTTAAAGCTTCTAACAATGCAGATGGTCTCATTTGCATTTAGTCCAGAGTACACAGTGTCCACTGCTTCCAAAAATAGACTTTGAATCAGTCTGGCTAAATTACTGTATGTATTTCCACTGTGAGATGGTCCCAGATGTTTCTGGGCCCATAAAGTTGATGCTGGTTCTGTGACTGTACAGTAGTGTTTGACAAAGGTTTCCCTCCACAGTTATAGTAAATCAGCTGTTAATGATGTCATTGTCATCTGAGGGATCAAAGATCATGCATATCTAGTTTAAGCTTGCACCCTTACTCTTTTCGTTTTGTGATGCCATGCACCGTAGAGGAGAAATTTACAATTCCCGTCGTACTGCCACATTCAAACATCTGGGAATGTGTTGCACACCTGAGATGCGAAACAGAAAAACTTAACATGAAATGGGTCAATACTGTCTGCAGTTAATTCGAATACAATGATTGCAGCTTCTCTGCTCTTGTTTTTCCCCATAGTTTTTACAGATTTAATATTTGGAGCATATTATTACAGGTTACGTGCATTAATCAGCATGAAAGGTTAGACAGATTTTTTTTTTTAAGATAAAGGACCAGAGGACCAGCAAGGCAGCCAAGGCCAGCAAAGTTTTCTCTGTGACATAATTCATTCATCTTGGCTTCTGACCCAGTTCTGTCACAGGGGGGCATTCAAAGCAGTATCACAGGAACCTACTGACACAGCTCTGCTAAAGAACCAGCCTGCAGACACACTAATTCTTGCTGATATGCAGAAAGACAAATATAATAAATTGGGACACCATCAAATCTGTGCTCCACTAATGTTGAAAATCCATATTGATTGCAAAGTGCGCAAAATGTACAGGAACCTCGTGTGATTTACTGTATGATCAGTAGAGATTTTTTTTCAATCCATTTATTAAAACAAATACACTAAAATAACATGGAGTTCCCTCGGAGAGGACATATAGAGCATTATTATTTTTTCAGAGGACTGACAGACAGTATAACATTTACTGGAGGAAGTTTATAAAGCATTTATGAGATATCCGTGTGTGAAATAGCTGCACTGCCTGCAGTAAGACCTGAGTGATTCACAAACTCTATCAATCTAAAATGATGGTTTACTTTAGTAAAAAAAGAGATCACATAGCAACACATATCATCTGGCCACGCCCCATCTCTGTAAACACTACCATTCTATGGAAACAAATCTCCCACTGCTGAGTTACATTATTGAAATTCAATCAAACTATTCTATGAGGTGAAGCTGTTCTAACAGTCTGAAGATGAGTTAATGGGCTGCTGCAGCACCGGTTCTTTAATGACATGCTCCAGAGACCACTGCCAGTGAATATACAGCATGTGCTATAAATGCTAGTGCAACTAATTGTCCTCTTGTTGAGGCACCCTTTTGTTTTGGAAATTCAAAGGAGATCTCTCATTTTATCAGCCACTCCAACCTCTTTCTTCTGGCTCTTTCACCTGATGGCTGATAGAAATTCAAGCTGAACCACAAATATGACGATTTGAAATTCATTTTTGACAAATCAAAAGGTGACATAGCAACTGTGATGTTGATTGATGAAGATTCTGAAAAGTGCATTGCAAATGGCCGGGCACGCTTCGGAGAATTTACTGTGTAGGTACGTGTGAATCAGTAAACGGGAGGAGGGAACTCAGCTGCAGCCATTCACTCTCACATCCTCCCTATGTTTTTACTGCCCCTTATTTCATCCTCTCTCGTTTTGTTTCCTTTCTACCTCTCTCACTCATGCTTTCCCGCTCTAACACATTCAGATATTCGAACAGAGATACTAAAATTAGCTGCAGCCATTTCTGCACCAGCACCGCCACTAAGAGCCTCAGAGCAGGAAGCAAGAGGATGCATCAAAGACTTCATTAAGTAATGCGCAAGCTCATGTGCACACTCAAATACACGCACACACATTCCTCTTATAGTCTCATTCATTCCTTCATACTGACTGGGACAAATGAACAATGGGACAAATGTGCAGAAAAACATGCCTGCACGCACAATCACAGAGGAACACAGACCAACAAAGCAGGACATTCTGGCCCGCCTCCTTCAGGGTGTCTCTGTCAGCCGCTCTGCCAGTTTTATGTGCCCTCTTATGTAAACAGGTCACACTGAGTTACTTCCATTTGTCTGAATGAGAAAGACAAGCGGCAAACTAAAGTGGCGCAGTATATCCTCTATTCCTTCATCACGACATGCAGTATGTGCAGGACAAACGCTAACGCAGGTGTTTGTATATGCAGCGTTTATAATTGTACTGCTGCGGTCCTGCACTCATGTACAGTTGTGCTTCTGCATTTTTCTGGAGCCTCTATAGTTTTATCACACAACTAGCTGTTATAAAAGTTACTTCAATAGTGGCACATATAAAATTTACAGAAATGTAACTGCTCTTATGTAATAATACTCTTACATAATCTATGTATAACATTTGATCAAATGCGACTGAGCAAAGTTTCTTTCCGTTCTTGAGAGCACAGTTGGGTCAAATGAACTGGTGGTGTTCTCTTACAATTTTTTAGGCACTAATGTGCAGCTGAATGATTATTTGTGACGGATCTCTGTAGAAAGCAGTCAGCCGTTAATAGAGTAATTAACTCTGCTGTGTTTTGCTGCTTTAATTTACATATTAGCACTTAATGCCTCTTCTGTAACCACACATTATTGGAAAATGTGTTTGTTTTTGTCAAGGGCTCTCATTCACACACATGGACATGTCTGTATTACTGCTTGGGCAAACTGTGATATCAATAAAGTGACATAACCTTTTCTTCGTGATGCTTTAGGTATGCTTCAATTCACTGCAGATTTCTGAAAAATACACCAGCAGTGGAAGAGGTCATGTCCAGGAAGTGCATAATACAAACTCAAACAGAATAAGAGTTTTTCCAGTTTTCTGTAGAGCATCTCATGCTTTCCAAACATCACAACGATTTCCCCCCCAAGTTCTGAACCATGTGGGATTTTCTGTGTTACACTGCAGTGACTGATCAAAGAGATGCGGGTGGAGGTGAAACCACACTCAGACTACAGCCTCTGGCTCATCCATTCGGCACATGTAACAGCCATACCACCTGGTCACAATTATTGGAAGATGTGCAATCAGCTGAAACTAACATCAATCCATGCTGTGATGCTTGTGCCGCTACGAACAAGGTTGATGTAATGAATTACCCAAAGTTTATGGAGCAGCAATGCGTTAGGTGTACCCTAATATTGTGGACAAGACAGTCATACATTAAGGTCAACGCATTATAAATTCAGGCATTTTGTGGAGGTGCATCTCTCGTTTTTCAACAAAAATAAAATCAGTCGGGTATAGTTCAGACAGATTCAAAGAAAAACATGGGCCTCTTAAGAATCTGCAAAGGGAAAAATATTATATAGTTCACAGTGGGGCCTTCATTTGCCATGTTTTGATGTGATCTACAAGGAGTCAAATAAACAAGCAAAAGCTTTCCCCAACAAGCCAAACCCAGAAGTCCAGCAGGCAATAAAACCCACAAAAAAGAGCAATAATTCCCACAGAGTGATTCTTTGGGGAATGACAGTCGTGTCTTCCTCCTGGCACGTGTTGTTGTGATGTACTGACAAGAAGAGGCAAGAGCAGGAAAAGCAGGGAGAAAAGATTCAGGTTCAAGGAGCGAGAGAGCGAGGGTATATGTGACTGAGTGCTTCCTTGATTTTTATCTCTTTTTCTAACAC
This sequence comes from Atherinomorus stipes, assembly GCA_023101725.1. Classification (NCBI taxonomy): domain Eukaryota; kingdom Metazoa; phylum Chordata; class Actinopteri; order Atheriniformes; family Atherinidae; genus Atherinomorus; species Atherinomorus stipes. The sequence goes on from JALJCO010003771.1 coordinate 73,123, forward strand.
GGACACCCTTAGGCAATTCACACACATGCATGCAAATACACAGACACACATACTACTTAAACCTGCTGTGACAGCACTTGGGAGCACCCTAGGTGGTCACATGCCTAGCTGCCCTGACTCAGATATGCACACATAAAACACATGGCCACAACTGCTTTGTGTCCTTTTACATTACTGATTTACTGTAACGTTGTGTTATACTATTAATGCAAAGATAAGTGATCTGAACAGATATCATATTGTACTCTGAAATTGTGCTGTTTAGCAGCAGCTTTGTACAGTGTGCATAAGAGTGTTAATTATATGCGTGCTGCCAAAAGACGACCATTTTACAGCCACTGAACTCAGATAATACTGTGTACAGGAATATTCGTAATTGAACCATAAAGTTATTTAATTTTGTAATCTGTCAAAATCAAGTTAAGTGATTTTTCATTTTTCCTTTAACTCTCCATATCATGCATTATAATGCCATTTAGGAGGAAAAAATTGAGTGTTTGAGTGTATTGAGTGTATGGCCTAAAATAAACAAAATAAACACCTTCTAAAAAATAAATTTGAATAATAGAACCTCAGTCTTTGGGATGCGTTGCCTATAGACAACATTCAGCCATAAGCTAGGTACATTCGTGAAAAAAGGAATTAAAAGAAAAATAAACAAAAATGGATCAACACTTTTTTTTTTAACGTGTAAAATATCCAATAACTTCAACAAATGACAATACATAACATTTCAGGAGTGATTATCCAGTGTCCCCCATATGGATAATCACTCCTTCTATAAAAAAAAAAAAAAAATTATAAAAAAAATTATCAATATCAATATTAATTTTAAATTTTAAAAATATTTAAATTTTAATTTATTTTTTTTTTTTTTATTTATTTTTTATTTTTTATTTTTTTTTTTTTTTTTTTTTTTTTTTTTTTTTTTTTTTTTTTGGGTTTTTTTTTTTTTAAAGCCTGAACTAAGAAAGGATTTAAAAAAAACAAATGAAAAAGTATTATAAAAGAGAGCCCTTTTTTTTTATTGTTTTATGTATGAATGGAGGCAATATTGGACCATTGTGAAACAACCCATCAAAATAAATGTCTAGAAAAGTCTTTGGGCCGTATCTATCAATGGTTTGCGTGTACATAAATGTGCGCTATCTAATTGCACGAGCAAAAAAATGTACAAACTAGTCTACTAACAGCATGCAAAAAGGGTTGTGTCTTTCAAAGGTGCTAAATAGTGCGTATTATTCAGATTGAAGGTCAGCTGCAATGAATATGCAATATGGGGCATTTACACGCAATTTTGTGTGTGTCAGGGGAGAAATATCTTAATTTAGCACTCGCAAAGCGATTTATCAACCTTGAGACAGATTGCATGTATTTCAGCACATCTAAAAATCAGGTGCAAACTGGCAGCTTTGTACACAAATACTTTAGCTTCAGCTTCTGAGGGGGACAATGCTGGACACGCATAACTCTGATTCAAAATCATTTTTCATGAACAGTGAGGACAACATATTTAGTTCTCATTGCTGAATTCAATAAAAATCAACTAGAATTAGAATTAGAATGTCTTCATTGTCATTGTACACAATGTACAATGAAATTTAAAAGACAACTCCAGTGGTGCAAAACCACAGATAAAATACAGATATAAAATTATAAAATTAGGAGAGTGAAAATACAATCAACACAGCAAACACCACTAGTTAACACAGGTGTTAAATATTCTGGACAAGCAAAATAGAAAATTTGCAGTCAGTGAACAGTAGCTTGTACTGGCATTAATTGTCTATTTATTTCCCCTTTTTGCCAATGACACATTTGAACTTTTTTAGTGGCTGGACAGGATCACCTGGCAGCGCGAGCCTCTGGAACTGTTGGCATTGCACTAAAGAGTGCGCACCTTGTGCATAATAGATGCCACAGACCATGTTTGAAGCTGCAGACACTTTCATTTGTTCAGCAACTGGTCGCTTTATGTCTCTTTATGGCTGTATGGACGGTGGAAATGAACTTCCTGTACATAATAAAAAAATAAGGGAGCAAGTGGAGAGTAAACAAAGGAGCAGTTTTTTTTTTTTGTTTTGTTTTTTTTTTAAATGGGAGAGAGAGCTCCAATCTTCTCTAGGAATATAGAGATGCGGGCATGAAAAAGTTCCCCTTTCTGCCGACTGTCAGCCACTTACCAGCGACTTGTCTGCTAATTCAATCGCACAGAGAAACGCCTGTGTGCCCAGGGGAAACGATTTTAGAGCATAAATGAACGTCCGGAACAAGGACGTTTCATCATGCCAAGTTTGGACAGGGTGCATGATGACATATTTGCGGGACAAATCATTCAGCCAGTGATAGTGCAGTAATAGGGCACTATTACTGCACCGCTTCTGGCAGAAAAAGGCAGAATTTTTTCATGCCCGCATCTGTAACGGGACCTGCAGTTGGCTTTCTTCTTGCTAAAAAGGTAAATGTGATATGTATGATGGAAATAAGGATACATAATATTGCAATGCTAAGTTTTTAGCCTGTAAATGTGACAGTATGATAGCTCAAAAATGTTCATTATTTCTACTTACAAGTGATTTTGTGTTCTCTATTCAGACATCAATAGTGAAAAACGTAAGGTTTGATTGTACCTTGACAGTTTCGGCGAACTGCTGTCACCTTCATCAGAAGTTGTTCCACTGACAGCAACTTCTGATGCTGTCAGTGGACGTGTCAGCCGGCAGATCTTAACAGCCGGCCTGGACGGCACGCCCAGTGACGTTAACAGACTCATCGGGCCCACCACGCCCACACCTCGATAGTATGGGGTGGCAAGCCCGATGGTCCGGTCCACCACTGAGCGTACCACTCAATGGTACTCAATGGTACCATCTTAAAACCATTGAAACCACAGGAAACATCAAATTCACACACAAGGAGGAGCACAATAAAACACTCGCTGTCCTGGACATAAACATTCATCACAAGAACGCACAACTACTGTAACAATATGATAGCCATATGACTGTTCCTCGGGAGGACATACACTGGCCACTTGTTATATTTAATTGATTCGGTAATTTTTTAAAGCTAATCATGGTCTCAGCCTGTGAGTTTAGATATTTGATCTAAAAGCCAGCATTAGCCTATTGTTACTATTAGCATTGAGTTTGTCAATTCATTCCAGTATCAAACTGTAAACAACTTGCAGATTTATAACTTAATTACCTCAGTAGACATAAGGGCAGTCAACAATTATTCTAAATTCGAATATATATTCAAATATTAATGAAAACACGAGATTCTGAAGAGAAAATTAATATTTGAATATCAAATAACCAGTGGGAAAAATTGCCTATTACATTAGGCCTGCATTTGATACACTGGTTAGATTATAGGCCAACTGTTATGTTTATTACAGCTTGCGCGGAGCATTCAATGTTCATTAATTTTATATTAATTTGTTGAGACCTTTAATTGCTCGCACAAGGGAGGGAGATGCGGGGGGAGGGGGGAGGGGGACTGCAGCAAGTTCATTTTGTAATTTCCTGGGCATTGTTAAAGATGTTAATATTGAATTAAAAATTAAAAAAAAACACCTATACAAGTAGTTATGTCTTGTGTTAGTCTGTCCTCCTGTTGGCACAACGCTCAAATGGATATTTGAATATATACAAATTATGTATTAATTTTAGAGCAATTTTGACAGCCCTAGTAGATATTATGCCTCTAACCCTGGGCTCAGACTGAGTGTAATGTGGGTTAAATTAAAGACTAACACAGTCGAAGCAGCTCGTGCAAATGCACAACATTGGCGTCACTTTCACTTGTCACCAGAAGGGGCACACTTCTAGAAAAAAGCTGAAACTTGCGCTGTACTCCTTTAATAAGTTTTCAATTAGTAAGCAAACAACTTGCATTACACAATAATAAGGCATTAACAAACATGGCAGGGTGAATATATTGTATCCTGGCAGAAAAAGGCCAGGAAAATATGTTTATAGACCCTTTTTGCAAAAAACTTTTTTCTTTCAAAAAGTCCACCAAAAAGGGTTTCAGTGTGGTCTCTAGAGTCATGTGTCCAATTTAAGCATTCTTACTGGTTTTCATATGGTCTCCCTCCTTAATAATTCTTGCATCACTCAGAGGGCTGCATTTGGGAAATGCAGGCCAAAAACTGGTGTGCTGCCTGGGGGCAACATGGTGCAATAGAGGGTTAAATATGTCTCGGGAGACATACAGCTGCAAAATGTTTCCAGACAGAGGTGGTTAAATTACTCATAATTAGCTATTTAGTGTCCCAATAGGCCCGAGTATAAGATTAACCATTAATCAAATGTGGATTACTGTGTTTTGTGCCTTAGTAGTAGAAATAAAGACCAGCTGATGAACAAAAATGTCCTCCCTGCTCACCAGGGAAGACAGTTTTGGACAAGGACAAGTTGTTTATTTAGCATGTACGTATACAAATGAACAAACCCAGAAATTCTACTGTTAGGGCTCGGATGAACAACTCTGGTCCTTGCATATTCTAGATGTTTCTTATTTTCACCACACCAGACTCATTGTGCAGAACTTGACAACAAGCTGTTGGAGCCATTTAATTTGAATCAGGTGTGTTGCAGCAGGAAACTCCCTGAAACCTGCTGGTCAGTGGCCCTCAAGGACCAGAACTGCCAACCCTGGCTTAGAAGGTGAGGTTTCTGGAAATGTGACTTGAAAATAATGACCTGTGGCCGACAACACTGGACTGTACACAAGTAGCAGAACTAAGACGGTAAAATGTGGACTGTGGTCAATAAACTTTACCCAAGTTCCTGTCTGAAAAATGTTACTTCTGGTGGCTTTTTGTTTCATATTTTAGACATACATAATGAAAGCCTTAAATTCCCATTTGTTTTTAAAGGCAGTATAAAAGATGTTTTCAGCAATTCAAGAAAGCAGAGACTGTTGGTGAGTTTTTGAATAAAGCGCATGTGCAAGACCAACCTGCTAGATTCACAGCTCCCTTGCCCGGCCACGGCACAACATGCACAAGCCAAATCTGGACACCAGCGTCTAGCAGAAAGCAGGTACAGATTCTCCCATCATGTCACAAATGCAAGTAAGACAAATGTCATTGTCTGAACATCGCTAACTGGAAGCAGAATGACTGTTAGCTACCTACTGCAAAATCGGACAAGGGTGCACAGCTTCCGGCATGTGATATTACACTCGCCAATCCATCACTCATTGATCAGTCTCGCCTATTACCCATTGAACTGCCCGTCAATCACTCTTACTATGGTAGTAAGAGTGATTGACGGGCCAATAGACAAATAAAACATGTAAGGAATGCAGAAATGATTAGCAAATGTTTTTTTAAGCCCCATTACTTTTACAGCTGAGGTATAAAGACATTTATATATTTAAAGCTTTTAATTATTCATACCTTATGGGGTGACGAACCCAATTTAATTGAATTTTGCTAAATTATTGAAAGAAACTTCTTCTATAAAGTCTTTAAAACAAAGATTGTAAAGTAGAAAATAGGGACATAGTATCCGGTCACTTCTAAATAGAGGAAAGTGAAGCCAGTTGGGTGTGTTCCACCGTCCCAATCTTGCCGTGTCACATGTGTCGTCACTCCCAGAAAATACTGAAATGAGTAAGTGCGGTCTCGGAGCAAATGATTGACAGCCAACGTACTCTGGGCTAAATGCAAACCGAGCTAACGTGAAACGAACGAAGATGAGCTTCTGAGCAGTGGGATAAAGGTAAGACATGTTTGGATTTGGTGTTAGCTGAAAATTAATCTTTTGAACCAGGCTGTAAACATGTTTATTTCTGCTGTGAAGTTGGCCTTTAAACAGTTTTTCTCCATCGGTTTGGCTCATTTCTTGAATCAGAAATTACTTTTTCAAAACAACATGGACAAACCTCCAAACAATTTGGTAAATGTTCACAACATAATTGCATTTCATTAAATATTTCAATGAAATGCAATATTTCATTAAATTGCAAATGTCTTAGTACATGTCTCAATGTTTCATCAGTACAGCCCACAGTTAGCACAGTTACTCTACATTTAGCACAATTTCCAAGTGAATAGATCTTATTGATCTAAACTATTTGTTGATTCTCAATCTAATGGTTGTTTTCTCCAAAACAAATCAGCATCATTTCATTATAGAAGTCATCACATGCAGGATAGTCTGTTCTACTGTCAAAACTAGTCAAGACCATAATACCATGAATACCATATATGAATCTGTTGGAACATTTAACAAATTGATTATGTAATTGACAGTCAGGTGAAATTAGAACTTGACTAATGAAGGATGAGTTTCACACATATCAGATGACCAATCAAACAACATGTTTAGTTACGTGACAAGTGCTGTCCACGATTGTGAACGCTGCCAAACATTTATATACTGTAGAGCTTGAACAAGACTAGTACAATTCCTGAACATGGAGGTATGGCAAGGTACGCAACAGAGGGCCTGGGTGGGATTTGATCCCCAGACTCCCCGGTGAAAGTCATGCACGCTGACCATTCAGCCAAAGGGACATTCCTGTGGCCAAGTAGCCAGGGCGCATGATCACTCGGAGGCAAAGTGACAGGACTGTCAACTGCCACAGAGGCAGCTGACCAAGTAAATGAACCAGGGAAACTGCCTGCTCAAGGAAGAGGAAGAGTGATCCTGTTCCAATACATGTTTTATCTTGAAAAAGTGGGATTTCCGGGTGATGACCCCTTTAAATACAGAAGTACTACTGGTGGTACTTTAATGCTGTGATACTTTGACCAAAGCATGTCACATAGGTTTTGAATGATAGATAGATAGATAGATAGATAGATAGATAGATAGATAGATAGATAGATAGATAGATAGATAGATAGATAGATAGATAGATAGATAGATAGATAGATAGATAGATAGATAGATAGATAGATAGATAGATAGATAGATAGATAGATAGATAGATAGATAGATAGATAGATAGATAGATAGATAGATAGATAGATAGATCCTTATCACATTTTTATTTTTTAAATTAGACGTAATTTTTGAATTGTGGGGAAATACATGTATTGTAAGATCAGGCTTATCTTTGATCAAACATTTTCTTCCTTCAGTCCAAGTGCATGTTTTGGTCACAAAACTAAAAAAAAAGAAAAGAAAAACTGTCAGAGTACTACAAATATCATGCTCACACTACTGGGACAGACAACCTGAAAGCTTGGTGCCTCTAGCTGTGGCTGCCTTCGCTGTCAGAAGGAAGCAACGTAAACAGCAAAATGGTGCCGCAGCTGAGTCTCTTCATCTCTAATGTGAGGTGCAAATCATAATATGATCTTCTGTAAGGTGTTAAAAATGATAATCTTCTCCACCCCATTCAAAATATTCAAAAACAAGAATTTGGGAAAAATAACAACTGGAAAGCTACTGTAAAGGGATGAACTGAGTACATTTGCATGATTTTCTGTCAAACAAAGCTCCAAAACATAATTTCTGCCTTTAGAGACATGATCTGTGAAAAACTCACAACCAAAGGGGACACCCTGCTGAGTCCGTAACTGCAAACAAATAAACACATTCACTTGAAAGCACTTTTAACAATTATTCACAAACCCGGTTCTATTAACTCTGATCTGCATTCCTCCTCCACACCTTATACCCTGCAGTTTGTTCCAGAAGCGACCAACATCAAATACAGCCTCAGGGAGGCATTTACTGGCATCTGAGAGGTGAGCTGGAAAGAGGGGGGTTGAAGTTAAAACCCATGACAAAGCAGGGAGCAGCTGTCTTCATGCCAGAAAAGCAGGTCTGACTTTTTCACTTTGAGTCTCTGCTTTGAGTAAAAAGAAGAGGCTCTTACTGACAAAGTCAATACATAAAACTTCCTAAGAAAACAAAATGTGGATTTTATTTTGCAATTTGTTTTTTAACATGGCAGCAACAAAATGACAAATTAACATGTACTTTGTCATAAAAAAAACAAAACATGATTTATTACGTCGGTTGATGCAACAAATATCACTTTTGTCATGCATAAATATAAAATACAGTAGTATATATAGTAAAGAAAGAAAAAAACCCCATCGATCCGCAAACGGAGGTCATAAGAATTTAATTTAAGAACTGATATCTAGCTGTTTTCCATGCTTTTCTTGATAAGTGATTTTGGTTATTAAGTTCTTACAATTGCTATGGCATTGTACTGCCAAAAACAGTGCTTTTAGGCATATTTCTGTTCTGTCTCTTCTAGTCACATGATTCACATCACAGTTGATACTTGATTGTAAAACCATAATTTTTGATGACAATGGTGGTCTCTTCATTTATTCCATGGCTGTGTATGTATATATATATATATATATATATATATATATATATATATATATATATATATATATATATATATATATATATATATATATATATATATATATATATATATATATATATATATATATATATATATATATATACTCACTACTACCTACATGCTACTGCCTACTGAAGACAGTTTAAAAAAAAGCTACCCACCTGTCAGTGGTTTAAGTCAATAACATACATATCTGCCTTGTCTTCATTGTGCCTCTCTCACACACTTCAGCGTGACCTACTTTAAGCCTTGCATGCTCAATAGCAAAACCATCTGAGTGGATCATTTTCTTTTTTTAAAAAAATGCTTGGAAGAGCTTCTGGCATCAAAATACAAAGAAAGAAAAAAGCTGAGGATCTCATCTGTTTCTGACAGAGCCTTTTATCATCCATTTTTCTTGATTAAAAGAAGTTTCCTTTTCTCTATAGGGATCGATAGAGTGAAGGAAAGAAAGAGTAATCTAGACTGGCAGCAGAGCTGACCACACAGAGAGACAGCCAAGAACCAACAGTATAGGACCAGCCAATAAACAGCACACACACATATGCAACAGCGTAACACAGTAACACTTTGGACTTGTGGCTGTGAAGTTTGAGAGAAAAAGAGAGCAACAATGAAAAGCTAACTGTTAGGTGACCAATACCTAATACTTCTAAACAAAAACACTACACCACTTTAAGTCACTTATCCTGTTCTTTCTCCATCACTCACACACATTTGTGCTCCTGAAAGTGATAATTGCGCAATCAGTGGCCTTACTCACCTTCCATTGCATACTTCATATCCTGGGCAAAGAGGTTCCACATGATCTCAGCGCTGATCTTGCCCACACTCAGCTCCTGTGGAAACCTGGGATTGAAACGGATTCCAATCAGACTCATTTCCGTTTAATGACATGCTCGAGTAGATGGCCTGATGGCTAAGCCAGACCAAATCTCTAGAAAATGACTTAACAGATGTGGAAGAGGATATGGTTGGTATATTTCATAATCAATCCCCCATTCATCCCCAAACCTACTTGAATTGCAGTGGAATTGGGATGCATGGTTGAAGATGAGAAATGTGTAAGAGAAAATGACAAAGCTAAGGAGAGGCTTGGGGGGTGGCAACCTATTTGGCAGGTAATCTGCTATTTTGAATGCCTATAGATTTTCAGTCCAAATCTGAATGTGAGATGTCAGTCGTTTAATTATCTGTTTCTGAGATGGGAGGACATTTATAGATGACAAGGCCTGAGTGAAGGTTTTTTCATCGGTAAATGTTTTACTTTGCTGGGGACTTTCCTGCTTCAAGAAACACACACACATCAATGTGTTTAAACAGTTATCACCAGCTAGAGACACTCCAACAGCAATGTGATGCCCGGTGTGTAAGATTTGCGGTATCTGCTGGAAAAGAATAGCAGAACTAGTTGCATTTTCTTTCATCTTTATCTTTTTCTGAATCTTTACCCCCACTTTAGTTATTCCTCTGTGTGTTGTAGCTGAGGGAGACACTGAAACCCTACATGATTAGAGCGAATATAAATCTACAGCCAATGCGTAAAGCTGTGGATGATTTATAGTTTGGAGAAACAAGTGTTATCTCCAAGCAGAGTATTTCTATAAATAATCTCAAACTATTTTCAAGCTTTGAACTTTTAAAAACAACTACAGCATCCAGTTTTATATTTCCAATCATGAAATCAATTCTGTACATCAGTTTACCGGCTGGAAGTTCCCAAGGCCTGATTCCCACGTTAATATTCTCGGCAGAGAGCTATAGATTGACAGCTCTTTCCCTCTGGCTGCAGTGCCTATTATTTAACGGCAACAAGTTCACTCATGGGTTTATCGAAAAAAAACCATCAGGCTCGCTGTCACTCTGAAACTTGACCAAGGGGAGGTGGAGACATTAGGAAGGAATATTGCAAATCTATCATTAGTTTAGGAGAGAAAGCTCAGGGCATAAACAGAGTCTTAATAAGCATCATAAATCAGCAAGGAGAAGAAGAAAAAAGAAAAAAGAAAAACGTGTATGAGGGGGGACAGAAAGAAAACATAGCTCATCTTGTTTCTTCCCAGGCAAGCAACAACTCCTTGTTTTCTTGTTTTAAGTCTTAAATTGTGTTTATTTTATCAAAGTAATGATTGGAAAGTTGAAAAGTTGAATACCTTTTTCCTCCCAAAGACCTCCCCACAAGTACGCTTTCATTCTACAAACGTCTTATCTGTTAAATAATTCAGAAAGTGTGCTTTTGGCTATCCATACAGCATCTGTCATTGCTGAAGTCTTTGGCTAACTCACAACCTTGCAAAGTAAAGTGCTCATTTCTGTTTCCTTAATCAGTATATGTAAGTAAATATACACTATATATACATTTTAAATTAGCAAGAGCTGATCGGTTAAGTACTTTTCCCCACATTTGGTATGACTATTTATACAGTATAATGCAAAAAAAAGCAACATAAAAATCTGTCAACTAAACAAAGATCTTGCATTTTCATAACATCTTGCACAGCCCTTGTGTTAAATGATCTTCGAAAAAGTATTGATCAGATTTCATGGCAAAAAACATAAAAAAAAAAAAAACAATAAAAAAAACCCAATCATAGTTAAATGAAGAAGCACATACTGGTTAATGACTGGGGTGTAGGCCGTGCGGTCCTCATCGATTACAGATACCATGAGAGTGATGAGTTTTGGCCAGAAGTCCAGGTTCTTTATGGATGGACCCTGCTCTTCTCTAGGAAGGTCCTGCTTCCGGCTCTGTAGAGAAGGAAAATCACATAGCAAGGCTGAGACTGAAGCCAGATATGCTGTATGTCCATTCAAAAATGGAAAATGGAAAAATGAGCTTGCACTTGATATTATACTGAAATGAATTAAACTGGACAGAATAAGATGACCACAGAGTCATGTCAATAATGTTGAAAAGATTTAGATGAGGCATGACTATCAGAATTATGCTGATACCTAAATTTGAAATATTATAAAGTGTTTTTTATCTTTCTAACAAATATTCACTGTAAAGCACGCACATCCTGTGATTACTGAGAATCTATCATTTATCACTGTTGGTGGTCAAGTCTGCTTCTGCTAGTAAGAAGCAAGGTGTAATCCAGAATGTACTGGTTTGAAATTTCATCTCACCAATATGAGCCTCACTGCTTTAGTGTTTTGCTGGTTTAGTTGTGATTCATGAGAACCACTAAAAGTTTGTAGTGCAAAGGAGATGCAATGCAAATGTCTTGTACTCAAAATAAGACTCAAAAATCCCCCCAAAACATTAGTAATTAGTTTTAAACGGTGATTCGTGGCATTTGGGCTGTTAGATGATGAGAGGCAAGTTGCACTTCATAAATTCCTCAGCTAGGTAACCAACTCTTTCCACTTTGTACTAATGCAATGCAACAAAATATGTACGGTCTATGAAGCAGAAATAATAGGCACTAATGCTGTGATGAGAAGATTCACATCATCAGATGAACTCCTTATTATCACAGCAGACTTCCTTTGGCAGAATTAGAAAATCACTAAAGCTCAATCACTTAAGAACATAATAGTACGCTTGTCATCAACAAAATAGTCTGAAGTCAAGTCATGCAGCTCTGAGATCATAAGGTTTACATCTTTTTCATGTATTTCAGAAGCATCACTCCTGATATGTGCATTTGTAAATACTGTATGTGAGCCTGTTGTGGAAATCTATGTCTCAATGCCTGGTTGAAAGGTGTTGAATCCAAAAGCTCTCACTGACTGTGCCATCTGTTCACCCCACACAGAGTGCAACCGCCCTGCTCTCCAGTTGGCAAGCAACCGTTCCAGTCATTCAGTCTGCTATGAGCAGGGTACACACAAAACAAGTAAGGTGACTCCACAAAAATACTCCAACAAACAAACACAGCTCACACTGACCAAGACAAATAAAATCCCCGGAGCTAAATTCATTTCTTAAGGTAAAGAAATTATGTAAAAATAAAACATGTTCAGATAATCACCTGAATAATTCAACCTTCCTCAGTATTTTAACTTTGGGGCAGCATACAGAAGACATGACGCGCTGGTGAAATGAGTCCATTTATTGCAACCTTCAGACTGTATCCAAGTCCTACAATGATCAAGTGTCTGGAATGTTTTGATTCTTGCTTTATATACAGTACATGAGGCAATGTTATGCTGCTGTGTGCTCTGCTGACTTTGCATTTAGCAAAGGTTGTCGTCATCCAGTTCATAAACATGAAATGGTATTAATATACATTTCTTATAAATCATATATAAGGACATATGGCCATTCTGATTATGTATCCATGGACACATAGAAGTCTGCTTCACATTCCCTTTCAAAAAAAATAAAAAATAAAAAAAGGACAGAAAGAAATCAGTTTTCTGCAGCAATTTCTGCGACTGTAGAAGCACTGAAGAATAACAAAGAGGTGAAACTAGTGGTCAATGTGCTCAAAGACAGACGTTTAAACTAAACTGAAACCTGTATTCACCAATGAAGTATTTTGATCAAAGATACACAAAGAAGCCTGTTCCAGCATCTAACTCAGAGTTTGTGAAACTATGATAATGATTCTTACTTCAAAGAGAACCCTTCACTGTGACACAAGAGGCCTGGACCACCAGGAGGGTGATACTCTTTGCCATTACATGCTGGAAGGTGCATTTCTGTTACACTAGAGACATGAATAATAAAGAAATGTCTCTGCAGGAGGTGAGTCGACTATGCAAAGCTTGTCTGTGCATATGTGTGTGTGTGCATAATAATATCCATACATGAAGGACACTGAAGGTTGTGTCATACCTTCTAAATGAAATCTAATCTGCATCCAACTAAAATGTAGCAGCAACCTTTTACTCATCTGTATTCACTTCAAGTAGAGACACATACATTGTCAAAGGTGATTGAGTAGCCTGCTGTCTTTGCACAGTCAATAACACACCCATGGGCTTAACTCATGGTTGTACTAGGAAGTGAATGTGACAGTAATCAGAGTTCAGCTAAGTTTCACTGCTGTGGGTGCACGGAGTGTTGGAGGCACCGGCAGAAATATTCATAGCAGCATATAACTTCACCTCAAGAGGATAGCTGGTGGTTTATGGTTATTGTTTAGCAAGTTCAGTCCCTGCGCGGCAGGAATCAGCATTAGCACACAATGGGCTCCTCATCAATTCTCACAATATGACACAAATTACAGAATCTCTGATTGAAGGATGCTCTCAGAGAATGTAATCAAATTCCCATGAGAAAGCGCTGTGAGCTGCGAGTGGAAGCGAAACTGCTGCGATGCATTTTAAATAACAGGGAATGTATCCTGGATAGGAGAGCTGTGATTGAAGACTGGTGGTCCCTTCAATTTCTTAAATTTGAACAAAAATATACTCTGATCTTTACAGGTTTCAATTTTTACACACCCTTGTGTAGCCATAATCATAGCTGAGCATTTGTTGTAACTGTTGACCAGTCAGCTTGAATGAAGTCCGTTCATCTGACTGTGGGAGAACATTTTAAACTCCGGGATTTTGGCTTCATCATATGAACTGCTTGACAGCTTGGTCATTGTCTTGCTGCTCGACTGACTGTCTCTTAGCATTCAGTTCATGGACAGAGCTGACATTTTCCTTTTATTCCTCACAAAGTGTTGTTAAACAAATAATGGCAAGTTCTCTGGAAACAAGATACAAGCAGTGACATATTGTTCAGATGGAATAAGGTTCACATGGGTGAAATGCAGTGTTTTCAAAAGAAGTCTGAAAACATGAATTCACTTTTAAACTAAAACCCTCTGATCTGGGCTTGTTTGTCCGTAAGACATTTTCCACTAACCTTCTGGCTTAACCTTATAATCTTTTAATTTCAAAATCTACATCTTTTTATATATATATATATATTTTTGCAAAAATGAGGACATATTGTATAGTATTCACAAAACTTCAAATACATAAGTATTGTGTGATTTCAAAACCAGCTCACCAAAGAAAATAAAAGGCATCTTTGTATTTCCCAGTGAGTGGATTACTTGTCACGCTGCCATTTGGATCCTCTAAAATTTGAGCACAGCAGATATTTGCATGAGCGTTTCTAATAACAATCAACCTACTGCTAATATTCTTTCTAGATATATCTGCTGCCTCTTCTATCAGGTGAACCTTCATTGCTGCAGAGCAATCTTTCAAAGTAGATTAAGCAGGGAAATTACAGTAAGGTTGTTGACTTTTCTCTTATTCTGTCTTTTTTTTTTTCATTTTGCTGTTTTTCCACTTCTCTTCATTTTGCTTCTCAAAGTCCTTCCTTCACTGGCAGGATTTAAGAACCAGTTAAGCTAGATCCCCTTGCCTCTCCTCCCTCCATCATCTTACACCCAGGCAGAGAGCTTTGCTGTTCTGTTATGCAGGATGCTTCATTGTTGCTGCATATTCCACTGCTTGCCTGGCCACTGTGTCAGCTCTTGTGTCGCTGCTCTCAGTCACAGTTAGTGACTGGAGAACTGAGGTCTGAGATGTGCGCTCTCTGCTGTGTCAAAGGCTACTTAGTGAATGAGAAAGTAATAATTTATGGTTGCAGTGAGGTTTACTTTTGGGTGAAGCTTCTGTTTTTTTCCCTCATCCGCACAGAAAACATTGATGGAGAAGCTGTTTTCTGTGAAAATGGTGGATGAGGATGTAATTAGTGCATGGGTCTATCTCCCAGGTTTGGTAATTGCTTACAACCCCTCAGGCTTTTTAAACAAAGGAAGCTTATTATTCAACTTTTGAGGAGATTGCACCCTATTACGACCTAAGAAGACATTATCTCCTTCAGAGTGGAGGCCATTCTCCTTGGGAAGTAAACCGTAAAATAATCACGAGGAGCTAACCTATTGATTATTTATGCAGGTCAAAGAACTAGCACATGAAAAACTTGGTGTTTCGACAAACAAAAACTGAGTGTTTGATGAAGCTAAACATCTTAAATGTTTAAATATACTGCAATTCATTTTTGATATACAGTACAGCAGCCTTTCAGCCTTTCACAAGTAGGCAGTGGGTTTTTTTAAAATACTTTTTACAAGGACAATATATCATTCATAGGGAAATGTTTTTTGTGCTCATGCATTATCTATGTGCACATTTGATATCTGAGAAAAGCCTGAAAGCTACTGATGATTTGCATCAGAGAAGCGCTGCCTGATCCTTGGCTGCGTTCATGTCTGCTACAGATTCTCCTTACAAGGCTGAAGTCTTTCATACCATAGACACTCTGTACATTTTATTGTCTGGTAAATGTCAGGTGTGATATATAGACTATTGATTTCCAGCCATGCTGGAATGAATTTATATTTTTCCAACATTGTCACTTAACAATACAATGCTCGCAAAAGAGAGATGGACCTTCAATTTTTATGACAGATTGAAGGTATAACAAGGAAAAGAAGATGTAAAACCAGTGCCAAAAAAAAAAAAAAAAAAAGTTTCTTAAGTCAGACTTAGTTACTGACTTTACTAAAGACAGCTTTGAATTTAACTCTTGTTCTCCTGTATCACAAGCTGAAGTAGTGGTGCCGTTTAAAACTGCAGATACTGCAGCCAATCAAATAACAAAGCTGTAAATAGGAAAAATAAACTTTAACTTGCTAACTTTCACCCAGTGATGTCTTTTTAAATTTAGAACTACTCATCCCTACAGCCACACAGCATGCTGAGATGACACATTAACTTATTTCATGTGAAAATCACCTTCCTGCTGACGGAGCATGACTGAGTGTGCACGTGTCCAACGCTGACATGAGGACTGGTAAAGAGAATAGCAGAGGAAGGGAACAACAATTTAAACTACTTGCTGAGGTTTTGTTTACATTCCTCCCACCTGCAGTACAGTAACTGGTGGGGTCTCCCAACCCAGCTCCTCCAACCCAGTTTAATAAAACTTGAAATGGGTCAATGCAACACTTTTCTAGTCCTGTCGTCTTACATAAAATAAATGTCAATCAGTTTTTGCCTAGTCAACATTTTATTTTGAATGCATTTTTCTTTCAGCTATCATATTACTGTATTTGTTTAAGCATTTTACCATGTCAAAGGTGAGCAGCGCACTTTTCACAAGAAGAACTTAGTAACCTATCAAAGTAAAAAAATAAGTGAAGACTTCCTTTTACAACTAGTTTTTTCTGTCAAGATGGGGTGCTGAGTTTACAATAATGAGAAATAAAATGAACTTTTTTGATTTTGGCAAATGGCTGCCTGAAACCATGATAAACCATGCAGTGATGAAATGACAAAAGCAACAGAGGAATGTTTGAACAGAAAAATAAAAGTGAGTGCAAGCATTTTAAAATGGCTCTTTACATTAATCATTTTATCATTCTTTCTGTAAGATGCAAAATGCGCATTGCTTGAGTATGTTTTTCCACACAACAAAAATTACCTAATGATGCATCATAAATGACTAACCAAACATCAAACAACAAAAGACTTATTTCTCAAGTAAAGTAGCTAGATTAAATATTTAATCTGCTCCCTTCCCTCTTTTTTGTGTTAATTTTTGCTTCCCTGTTCATTTCATTAAAAAAAAAAAAAAACAACACAAAAGCTACCACTGTCTTTGAAGAAGGAAATGTTCATCAAGGGTTTGAGTGACCACCAATCTCATTTTCACTTGACAGTTTTGTGCAGCTGACAGGGCTGATTTTGAGTCAGCTGCCAGATCTGAACTCTGTATACTGCAAGTCCATGATTACACAAGTCTGCAGATCCCTGCCACAGCAGGACTTGAATTTGATTAAACAGACTGGAAACCCCCATCTTCATATTTCACACCTAAATGAACACAAAACCATAATGCATCAACTCTCTTTACTAAACCTGTATTTTAGTTAAACTGTGTGTGTGTGTGTGTACAATTTCACTTTAGTATGTAAATAAATGTGCAGGTAAACCCAGATGAGTAAGAATTAAGCGTAGAGTGACACCTTGTTTAGTGTGCATCACAACAACTGCAGAGAAGTATAGCACAGATATTGTGAGATTTAGTCAGTTGTTGACATTGTACATCACTTGGAATTTGTTGTTGTCATGATTTTGCTGCAAGAAGAGACCTGAATATCATCATGCACAGCCAACAAAATACATTACCTGGTCAAGAAGCTGGTTGTACAGCTCGTGACAGTTGTCAAAAATGTACTTGTATGTAGAGTCGAGGCACGCCTTGACACAATCCTTCACTACCATACTGGCTCTCGGTGGACTCTGGAGCTCTTGCACCTACACAAAGATGAATGCAAACAGTTAAAATCCTCTCAGTATGTTTTTAGTGTTAGATCATAAAAATCATCCACAGTATCAGAGTGTAATCAAGTCCCACCTACAGAGGAGGAAAAATCAATCTCCGACTTTATATTGTGAGACGTTACCTCTCAGTAACTGCTGTCCACTAGCAAAAAACCCCATTCAGACACAGTTTTATAGCTGAGCAGCCTTCTGCTTTATTAACTAAGGCTTTAAGGAGAAAAAAAAATAAAATAAAGATTTTTGGCATAAGAATAAGGAAGGGAAAACTAAAGGATCATGGCACTTGGTATGTGGATTAGTCACTATTTCAAATATCTTAAAAAGAGTTTCAGCCTCCCACACGTCTGTAAATTGAGCTAAAGCATCTTGACAGTATTCAAATTTACACAAAATCCACCAACGGTCATGTAATGCTACAGTATCATATTACATATTTAAAACATTTATATCAAGATTTCAGTTCCTTGAGAAAAAAAGGGACCAACCCACCTGCATGTAATATAAATATCATTATTGAAATGCAGCCAAACAAGCATTTAGGTGGATGTGTAGGTTTTCATACAGTAACACTGAAGCTTCAGTGTGTAAGCTGTGGTGCATAATGTATACACACTAAGCATGGGTATGGCACAGAGTGAAAGCTTTGGTGACCCAATGTGACAGTTTTCATTCCTTTGCTCGCAGCTGCCATCTTAGCTATGCCTCAGTGCTTCGGCGCACACACCCACCAAAAGAGAGCTTTCCTTCGAGCCGGAAACAAGCCAGTGTACTGTACATGCTGGGGGAGTCAGGGGAGGTAGAGGAAACAAGGCAGTAATGGAGGCTCTTTAAACATACAGTAAAAGGCTTATATCGTAGAATGCAGGTCATGACATCACACAAAGACAGCAGCACCGCATTAGCTGCTGGGTGCACGAAATATGTAACAATAAATTACTTTGAATGGTCAGCAATGTTGCAGGGGACAGGGTGTCGGGATTTATGGGTTTGAATTGATTTCACCCAAATCAAATGTTCCTGAAATCAATGTGGGTTTATATTTCAGATTGAATGTAGGATATTTAATGACAATGACCTGATGGTGCGGGCATGTGAGTCAATGAAACAAGAGCACATCACCTCCGTGAGCAACGACTCAGATGTATAAGCTGCAACACATAAACTTCAATCATGCTCCTCTAAAGTTCTCTTCAGTGCTGCCCTTCTGCCTTTCACGTCGATAAGCACCAGTATAACAAACAAACACACACAATACCTTCATCCTGAAGAAGGTGATGCTAGTCAGCAGATCAACCGTGGACTTCAGATCTTGGAGACGTTCTGGATTTCCTGCAGGGAAGTTATCCTG
The DNA here is from genome assembly GCA_023101725.1 of Atherinomorus stipes. Taxonomy (NCBI): domain Eukaryota; kingdom Metazoa; phylum Chordata; class Actinopteri; order Atheriniformes; family Atherinidae; genus Atherinomorus; species Atherinomorus stipes. Next base: position 92,078 of record JALJCO010003771.1, read on the forward strand.
GAATAAAACAGAGAGGAGAAAACAACATGAGCGAGCATCTTTTGGATTGATTTTTGATGGTAGCATCACACACCTCAACCTACCACGTCACATTGCTTAGGCCACAACATGAAAATTGATTTCTGAGCAATGTGCAGCAATCAAAACTGAAATGACGGTCTGTCTAATCGTTTAGTGGGAAAGGGAGGTCTCCTCTGATGAAAACACCTATTTCAGGGCCATGAAGTCATCAGCCAGTGCAGAGCACCGTGACGGGGAGCATATAAAGCCCTGACAGCTCTGAGGAAAGGCACCGCAGCTCCATACATTATCCTACTTCTCCTACTCTCTTGCAGGTCTAATAAAATTTTGCTTGTTTTCTATCCCTCCTCAATCCCGTCAATAAATGCACATCAGGGATTGTGAAAACAAGAGCCAAATCTTAAGAGCCGCCTCCAGGCTTGACAACACAAGCACAAGAGAGATCCGAGATCAACACCGATCAGCTGAAGCAAAACTCATCTGACATCTTTAGAACGTGAGCGGCATAGAGTTTTACTGGCCTGATAAAAAGTAAAAGATAAAGGAAAATACCACAATCAGACAATGTGGCTTTAAAGGAACAATACATGTGCACAGCCTGGAAACTGGAAACAATGGAAATTGCCTGTTAATCTCTCACAGACAGTCAGCCGTCTTCTGAGAGATTACAGTTTATTTCCTTTATGCCCATGATTAATAGGAAAAGTCAAGTTTAGAGGTGAGAGTGTAGTAAACAGCCTCTAGGCAACACGCCTGACACACATCCTCTATAAGCAAATGTTCTATATTTGGCTGCTGTGAAAAGGAGAAAAGAAAATCAATAGAAGCTTGTTGCTTTTTTTTTTTCTTTAGCTTTGGATAAATGGTTGTTTGCATCACTGCTTTTCGTGCAAACTACACTGTTGTTCAAGTATTTCATCATTTGTTTCTACTTGAGGGACTGTATTTAGTTTAAATTTTTACATGCAATGTTGGGAGCCTCAGCATCATCTCTCATCCAGTCACTTACAGGATTTTTTTTATTTCAAAAGGAAGAAAAGAAAGAATATTTTTGCACAGCTACTCTATTGCCTCCTTTTCCACTGTTACAAAGCTCAGACGTGACATCAATCACAAGTCTTTTTCTCTCGCTGCTGACAGTGACATTTCTCTTAGAACACCCCCTATGAATGTAGCCCTCATACAAGTAAACACAGTAGCTGCTCTGCAATATGTGTTCTGTACTGTACCGTAGCTACATTACAACTCTCAGTGCTGATCTATGTGTATGTATGGACTGAAATGACAACTGTTAATATGCAATTAAGCAGTCTTAATTTTATGTAAATTAAGGTTTACTTATTAAAATTGAATGAAATAGAATAGTACCCTTCATCTCTATAACATGAAAAGGGAGTCAGGGTCAAGATGAGAAGCATTCATGTTAGTTACGCAACAGTACACACACAATATAATTGCAGGAATATATACAAAAATATAAACGTGTACATATCATTAAATATTAACTATGAAAACATTGGAATTCCAAACACTGAAAACAAGAGGGGTGATATAAATAGAATAATTCATCCTCACAGCCATAGCAAACCAAAACACGGACAATAATAGTCCATCACAGCATCTGCAGCCAGCTGTGCTTGCCTCCGAGTCATTTATAATTTCCTTGAATTCATTTAACAAGAACAGCTCGCTAAGATTCAGGGGGTTCTGCCAGCAGAGTGCAAAGCACATTTAATGTCCTTTCCTACAATTTCCATACTTTTTCCATACAAAAACATCTGCTTTTCAGATCTAGAAAGATAACTATGGTTATGTATTTGAGGCTAAGTTGCTCCACATGCTAAGTGTGAAATGGGTAAGTCATTACAAACCATGAGTTACTTATACGAGTAACTTCATGTTTCTGAGGGTGTTGTGGAGGCAAAAATGGATAATTCTGCTCATTTCTTGTTATCAAAATCTTCTGTTTTTAAAGGCAGAGTCCAGATTGTTCCCCGTTTCTGTTTGTACACCCTATTCAGACTGACAGCCCCTCCCCTCGGGCTAATGGTCACATCTCTCTTCAGCCCCAAGCATCTCCTTCAAAGCTAGAAAGTGGGTGAAAGCCAACCAATATTAACCAATAGTTTTCGAGCATGCGCTATCTAAAGTTTTTTTTCGCCGCAAAATAGTTCCTTTTCTGCACTGCATCCGCCATTTCTATCAAGAATTCGAGGGAATCTGGTTCGATGGCTCCAGTCAACATTTAAAAAATTAAAGAAAGTTTGCTCCAGTCGACAAGTTTATCCCAGCAGACCTCTATGTCCTTAGCTCTGTTATTGGATGGAGACAACCCACAAATCTCCACCCAGAAACGTCCCGAACACACCAAAACAAAGGGAAAAGTCGAAATACAGTCAGGAGAGAGGGAGTTGCAAACAAACCATGCCACCACGCACAAGAGCAGAGGCCCAAAGGTGCGGATTAAGCCGGATTTCACTCACACAAGTCTAGCGTTTATTTTCAGGGGGAAAACTCCATACTCTACCTGCTGGGGAGTACTGCCTTGAGAATTTGACCGTGCAAGGAAAATGTAAGAACTGTGATGCGATGGGTTGCCAGTTCAATGTGTTGGGAAAACTGAGCCCTGCATGAGCTACTAAAGCATGTGTATACCTCTTAACATTGCATTAGCACTGTAGATAAGCCAGGGAGACATTGGAAAACTATGCCATTAGTGCTTTAAGACGTGATGAACATGAATGTGCTGCAGAAGCCTGTATTTAATGCATGATGACATTGACGAGACGCCTCCATACAGAAAACATAATTATAATTAAGCATTGAAGTAGAAGTCAGAAGTGTCACTTTGAAAGAAATTACTTATGGTATCTTCAAAGAGAAAATATAGTTTCAAGACATAAAAAGAGACAGACAATGATCATATCTGAGCGGCCTATGTGTGTTTAGATACTGACTCGAAATATAAACTCTGAGAAAGCGGTGGTAGATGGAAGATGTAGAGGCTCTGACTTTACATTAAAAGACATCATGAGTTTTATCTTATTGGCAATCAAGATAGACAGTATTTTAAATCAAACACAGAACTGTTGGATACAATGGAAATGACGTGATGTGATGGGTTGCCATGACGTCACAGTGGAAGCAACCCAAAGGATAGTCAACAGAGAGGCTAATCAGGTGTAGACCCTAGGCAATAAATCACCGTTATGTCAGCATAAAAATGGAAATGAAACGTGAGTTGTTTATTCCACAGAACAAACTGTAACTAAAATAAATTTCACACAACAAACTGAATTTGAAAAATGAAAGCAAGCGTCTGAGGCTCCTGGAATCCTGCAGTAATTTCAAACCAATCACTGCTTGCTTGCATTTGCAGAGGCAGCATTACCAGTAGCATTAACATTTATCTAGGAAATTACCCAAGAAAGAGCTGAAACTGCACTCAAAAATGTGCAGTTTTTACAATGGCCTCTGCTTTTCAGTGATAAAATAAAAGTCTGACCCGTTATTGTATTTAGCAACGAAATGACTGCACACTATGACATTTCCCAGCAATTGAATGAAAAATGCTTCACTGTTAAGCATTTTAAGTGCATCAAGTCTTGTAATGGATTCCTAAGCTTCAAAAAGTAATCTGGCTAATTATTTTGGCTGAAACAAATAAAGTTACTGACAATTACTTTGGCTGTGGCAAACACCTGAAAATCCATTTGAGATCCTAATTTGGTTCTGCAAGGCATGTGCTTACAAGATGCATTCTTTATTGATTACATCTGGGTAAGGAATTGGACAATCTGTAACCCCCGTTCCACCATAAGACCAGCATTTACAATGCAAAGCTGTTAGAAAGCAAACTTCTAAACAAACTTACTTGGAAAAAAATTGTTTTCTTATGAACTAGCAAAGTGCTAGCAACAAAACATGACAAGCTGTTCATTGTAATTCACTCTGGTTCTGTTGCTGGCAGGCTTATAATGATGATTCATCTGGTGCCTATTTTAAAAATTGCTGATTAATTGGTGTTTATGTGCATCAATGCACTCTCTCTGTACAAACATTCTGCTCATTGCAAGGTGTTTCTAGAAGCAGTAATAGTGGTTAAAAGAACTTTGTTTCCACGCTTGAAAACACAGTTAGTATTGACAACTCAGTCTTCATCAGCGGGAAAACAAGAGAAAAGAAAGAAGAGAAGAAAAAAAAGATTTATTGCCCACAAGCGGACAAGCAAACTACGAGGATAGGGCATCCATCTCTGAGCCAAAAGTAGAGACAACATCAGCACTGCCTCAGAAAGATGACAGAAAGTCCATTATGAGATGAGATGAAGAGTGAATGATGCTGATGAGCTTTGAGGTCTTTGTTGTGGTCTACACTGAATATTATGTTGGGTCAGCACCTATCCTGAGTGCTAAGCTCTTAAGTACCGAGAGCTTATCAGCCCAATGAAAAGGTCAATGCATCAAAGAAGTGTGAACAAACCACTTACAGCATCAAAACTCCTAAAATTTCAAATCCACAGCAATTCAATCCACAGTTTGTACACAATTCACTGCTTTGTTAGGACTCTGTTTTTAGATTTGACATTATGAGTAACAGTAAACCGTTTTGGAGGAGAGTTTTACAGTTTATTTTGATCTGTGCAGATTTAAGAGGCTGCATGACGGCTGAAAAGTTGCAGGTCAAGCAGCAGGTAACAAGTGGAGCGAGTGCAAGTAATCGTGTGGAAAAAGACATCGAAAGCAATCATGCACAAACAGCCACTGAACCACATAATGCAACGAAAATATTGCTCTGGCCACACTGCATCATGTGTCATGTATGTACTGTATATCTGTGTTTTGTATTTCTGTAGATTTAAGGTACAGAAATTATTATGAATGCAGTAAAATTTGAATACAAATACAAACTATGCTTGTTATGACAGAAAGCTCTCAATATCCAGTCAGAGAAGTTTAACTAGTGTAACTGTTAGGTAGTTCATACCAAACAGGTCCTACTGTAATCCTCTGGTGCAGCTGGACTTTGACATGTCTGGCTGATAGGAGACCCCAAAGTAGAACCTAAACACATTTGTGTGATTATATCTCATCTGGTCTGGGAATGCCAAGGGATTCCCAGTAGAAGCTGGCACTTTGCTGGAGAGACATGTGGGTTGCTTTGCTTGAATCACTGTGACCCACTTCTGCATGAATGACCAAAAACGCATGAAGAGAGACCTCTACCAAGCAAAACACAACCCACACATCAGCGATTGTAATGATAAAATTACAGTTTAAATCTTCGACAGTCTTGCTTTTGTGATTTCATGACACCAGTTTGTTTCCTTTGTTTGGATTTTCATAGTCTGTCATTCATTTCCAAAGGCTAGCCAGGATTATGCAAGTTTTGTTCTGTAAAGAAAAAGATAATCCCAAATACTTGTGACTATGCAGATGAAGCTTTGTTCTCTAGGCTTTTTCTTCCTCCAAGAGCTATAAAACTATATTTGTCTAGCATGTGAGGATGACAGAAGCTGGATAAATGCTTCTGCAGCAGGCCATGGGGGAAGACTTGCAACTATATTTTGCCAGTGCCTCCCAGCAACCTTGTTACATAATCCCAGAGGAATAATTTCGCTCATGTGATATTTTATCAGCTCCATTAGCAGGTCAAAGTGACTAAACATGACAAGATGGTGCTACAGGTAAAGTATGGAACAGCAGTTACTCTGTGTCTCCTTTACTTGTTGAGGCAGGTACAACCAGCACAAAAAGCAACACAGTTGCCACCATGAAGTCAGTGTTTTCCAAGTGGCCTACTACTAATACTACTGAGTACCATCTAAAGAGAAACGCGCACAACTACAAGGGGAGCTTACTGAACTAACATCATTTAATATAAAACTGCCCAAACTAAGCCAACAATCCAAATCCCTTCAGCGCACTCAACTGACATTTTATGTTGAACCCATTGAAACTTGCAAATCCCAGCTGGGACAGGCAGCCTCTACAAGGTGTCACCGTGTATCAGCACGGTTAAGAGTAAAGTTGAAAGAGAAGAAACGCACATGTAGCAAAATGTGGAATGGCAGCTGCACTCGGGCTCCCTCTCTGCTGATTCAAGCCCTCTGTTTTACAAAAGCAAACTCAATCTCCCTCAGAATGTCATTATAGGGAAATCCATACGGTGAGCGGGCAGAGCAGCCAGATCTGAATCTTATTACGGTGAAATAGTGGCAGGTCGGCTCTGTGGGACGGCTGCAGAAGCGAGAGAGTATGAACTGTGTGTGGATGTGCATGTGTGTGCGTGAACTATTGGTCTGTGGCAGCTTTGACAAGAGAGCAGCAGGGCAGCGCTGGCAGGTGAAGCCAATGTGATATTTTGCGAGTTCTCTGGGTGAACGTGTCACAGGCAGACAGCCAGGCCATCTGACGATAAAACAGGCCATCTCTCTTTCACTTAACCCCTTCTCTTTTTCTGTCACCCACCCATGCCTTTCATTCTTCATCTGTTTCCCCCTTTCACTCTTTCCAAATTCATCTCTAACTCTCTCTTATTCTACGTCCAAATCATTTTGGGAACTCTCGCTCTCTCGCTCTCTGCTTGTTGCATTCACCTCTTCTCCCAAATCCTCTTCATTACCCCACATTATTTGCAACTTCATCATGTCTCCAGAAATTTCCAGTCATGCTGTATGCTTGCTCTCTCCTTCCTGTTATCCTTTTGTAGGGCCACAGTTGCATCTGCTGCTTCTAATGTGTGCCTGTGTAATCACTTGTGGCTTCACGCAGAGAGCTGTGGGTAGAGAACAGAGCAACAAAAGCAATCACCTACGCAGCAACATGTTACTTCTGTGTTGCGTTTAAGGTGAGTGGGTCATCTTTCAGCTTCGGTTCACTGTGTCATGCTGTCAACAGGGGAAAAAGTGTGGCGATGTGTGTGCTCGGTTGTGCATCAGCGTGTGAACTGCAGTGTGGATGTCTGCACATTTGGGAATGAGGGTCTGCGAGCATCAGAGGGTTGGAGGAAAAAAAGCTAAATGTTTACATCGTGTATGTGTGTGCCAGTATGTGCGTATGCTGTGGGGTCAGGCCACTGCGTGGGTGAATGTGTGGTGTTTAACAGGATTAGCTCTCTTGGGATTGATCGGGAAGACTATGCTACATGTCAGGATTTTAATTTCGCTGAGTAGAATATGGCGGCAACTTCCAGATCTTTGGAGGTTTTGTCATTTCAAAATTTCTTAAGTGTTCACATACAGTATGAAAGCTATCTTCATATATCCCTCCTATATTTTTCAATTTAACTAAAGTAACAAATAGTTCATTTAAATATATCTTAGCTATTATTAAAACAAATATAAAACAGAAGCATGTGATGCATCTCTATTAATTTTGGAATAGGATTTCTTTTATGTTCAAAAAGAAACCGCTCGTTCTCGGCTGCTGGCCCGAGATTATGGAACTCGCTGCCTCCCGACATTCGTCTCACGACTGAGCTGGGATCTTTTAAATCGAGGCTAAAGACCTATTTTTTTCGTCTAGCTTTTAATAATTTTAATTCTAACTAGTTTATTTACTAAAGATTTTACTCTCTTTTAGGTACACCCTGCGCTCCCCCGAGTAGCCTGTTTTGATTCTCTGTTGGTTGTTTTCATAGCTCTTGATCTTCTTTGTTCTTAATTTTTCCCAGTATTTAACCTTGCATTTTTATGATGTTTTACATTGTCTCTTTTTCTGTTACCCCTGCTGTAAAGCACTTTGTGTATCCAATGGGTACTGTAAAGGGCTATATAAACAAATAAACTTAAACTTAAACTTAAACTCAACACCGTTGACTAAAAACATAGGAAACTGTGGTCAATTTATGTTTCACACAAGATTGGAATAGTTTGTTAATAATCTAAGCCTCAAATTCAATTAGAGATTGTAGTTTGCAGAATATAAAATGTACAACTGTATCTAATATTGTATATGCTTGTGCTTAATTTGAACTTAGGAGCAATGAAACATTTCAAAATATTAGAAGGGAGAATGAATAGAATAAAGTCTTCTTTAAACAACACTAAAGAGGCAATAGCTTTAATTTTGAGTCTTTTATATGTGAAATTTAATTTCAGTTCTGTGGCTCTTCTATTTTATTTGCATTTCAGTAGGCCGCAGCTGGTTTCCTTCAGTAAAAAAGTCTGGACAGGTGGAAAGCCTTTTTAGCTTTCAGATTATTTAAAAGGTTCTTGATGAAAAAAGCAAGGCCTTTAAAGGAATAGTTCACCCTCAGAATGATTTAACTTTATTTTCCACTTACCCTGATGGTGAGCAAGACTCTGGACCACTTTTTTAATATGTCAAATGCAGCCGGAGATCAGGACGACTTCTCGTTTCCCCCCAATAGAGTTCGCCAGGGTCCGAGCCAAAAAGGTCCATAAAAGTCCACAAAAAATTGTCAATATTCCTCCATACTGCTCGTCCCATGTAATCCAAGTGTCCTGAGTGGGTAGCGTCCAGAATTTACTCGAAACGACGTCATTTACTATATTTTTAGAGCCTAAAAAGGAGCATTGTTTACTCCAACGATGCGCGCACATGCGCGGTCACGAAACTACGGAAGCCTCGGCGTTCAGAGCCTACTCTGCCGATAATGCAAGCGTAGAAGAAGAAATTTGGTGTTTACATTGTGCTAAGAACGCGAGAGCTCTAGACAGACCGGGACAAACACAGGAGGGGTTGGATATTAATCGGAAAGAAAGAAAGAAAGAAAAAGAGAACGCACGATCTCATCTGCCGTGGCTTCCGTAGTTTCTTGAACGTGCATCGGCGTGCTTGCTAGGCATGCGATGTAGTGTTGTTTAGACTCTAAAAATATACTAAATGGCATAGTTTCTAGTAAATTCTGTACGCTACCCACTCAGGGCACTTGGACTACATGGGACGAACAGTATGGAGGAATACTGACAATTTTTTGTGGACTTTTTTGGACCTTTTTGGCTCGGACCCTGGTGAACTCCATTGGGGGGGAAACAAGAAGTCGTCCTGATCTCCGGCTGCATTTGACATATTAAAAAAGTGGTCCAGAGTCTTGCTCACCATCAGGGTAAGTGGAAAATAAAGTTAAATCATTCTGAGGGTGAACTATTCCTCTAATGAGAAAGATGTCATCCATGTGCTAATGTTACTCTGTATATCAGTGTATATTACAGCATCAGTGGCACATAAGATGTAAGATCAATGCCGTGTGCACTACTATATCCCTTTACTTTTGAATTGTGTGATGTCAATAAGCCAGATTGTGCCTCTCCACTTTATCCTGAAGGATCCATCATCAGTGATTTCAAAGAAATAGTTAAGTTTTGGTTCAGATCAGTAAGAATTTGCAGTGGCTTTCAGAGGTTTTTCTAAGCCTAAGAATTTGTTTAATTTTTATTGCTTTCCAGGATGCTCTTTTCATACCTAATCATGTCACTGACATGATTTAACCTCAGGATGTATATCGCATCTGTCAATGAGACGAACATGACAACAAAGTCAATGTGTCGTCATGGTAGGGGTGTGGACACACAAAATAGCCAGGCAATGCATCATGATAATATAGAAAGGTGACAGCAGCTTACATCGAACACCTTCCAGGGTAATGCTATGAGAAGTCAACCAGAAAACCCTGCAAAAAGCAGGACAATTAAGCTCACAGAGCTGCTGCCTGAGGCTCATCATTCAGCAATCACTGAACAAACAACCAGGACAGATGAAGCGGTATCATACTACAGGAAGTGCAGGCCAACAAGTGTGAGCAACCCCACTGGGCCATGACATTTCACTGTTCCTATTCATAAAGAACCAGTAGCTCCCCACATGGATGGCAGAGTAAAGGTGCATAAAATCCTGGAAGCACATTTCATGAAATTATGAACCAGGTCAGCAGTGTCACAACTACAGTCTCAAATGATTATATCATAGATTTAGGTCAATAACTCGCTGACGCCGAACCACAGAATCAATAAAAGCTGTTAATAGTAACTAAGACTGTTCTTGTGCTGGATTAACTTCTTCAGGTAGCCATAAACAACACAGCACACTGCCACATGATATGATGTTCTAATAAATAATCTTGACCTTGATAACCAGCAGGCAGCTCCTGGCTATTCCTACTGAAAATATTGTTTCAGTGCACCACGATCGTGTTGTTCAGATGTTCTTCCTTTTCACCAGGGTATGCACCATCTCACTGTTCTCTGTTCCAGCAGTGTGTATGCTTAAATAATTAGCTGCTAATGATGATATTGCAGCTCAACTGTCAAAATATAAAGAATGGCTCTAAATCTTATGCAGAGGAACTTGAATTGCTGTAATGATGAGCTAATAAGTGATAACCACATTCTTATATAAATACATATTGTGTGGTATGCGTGGGTGTGTGTTTGAACAGGGAAGCTTTCAGTGCACAGTTTGCATGGTCACCCTGTCTATGTGTGGACTCTACCTTAGTGTTCTGGTTTCATCCAGTCCGAAGAATTTGAAAAAAATAAAAATACTGGTATTTTACTTTTCAAGTGATGTAAAAAAAAAAAAAAAAAAAATCAAAAATATAATTTGGTTTTGTCTGTTTACGTGTTTTTAGATCAATACCTTACAATTACACTTACGTTTTCTTACTTTTCCCACATCATGCTGTTCACTCCCTCCACCATATACTGTCGCAGTAACATACTGTACTACTAATGCCAGTAACATTGAGGGCATGAATGTGGCACACGTGACATTATCAAATGCCATCCTTTTTAGTGACATCACTACATCGACAATGACATTTAATGTACGTTAATGTACCTAATCTTAATGTTAAAAATCCATAACACCTCCATACTTGGCATTTAGAGGATCCTGTCAGTTTCAGATATGGACACTGAAGTCTATACAAGACATAAGAAAGTCCGGGTAACAACAATCTTTGAAGTGCAGTTGGTGGATGCAACAAATGCAGCCAAATGCATTTAGTAGTGTGAGATAAACACACTTGGTTCTACCTAAAAACCTCAATCAAGGTAATCAGCATGTAACACTTAGTATGAGAAATAGATGGTCAAACAGGAAACAACGTCATAATGAAAGTGACTTTAAACTATTAATAGTAAATGCTCAACTGCTCCCTTAAGTGTGGATATTTCAAAGCAAACATTGGTTTATTCAACAAAAATAAATTCAATTTCTCTACTTTTCTCTCTCATACACACATACACACACAGTACACACACACTTACACAACATGTAAAAATTTCCTACCCGATATTTAGACAGGTCGATCCTCAATGAGTTATGCAGCTGGTCCAACAATTTGACAAATTTCTCCCTCTGTTAGAATCAAAAAATGAATAATTCAGTTCACACTGAAAGTACTGTGGACAAAAATTTATGACACTGCATGGTCTGTCTTTCCTTTGCCTGCAGTGATTCATTTATACTTCTCGGAACAAAATTTAGTTGTTTAGCTACACCGAAAACTTGGATCGCTGACAAAAATATATAATTTCAGATCTTTCAACATTAGCTTATTAAAAGTTTAAAATGGAAAGCACAGACAGACTTCTGCACAATGTTCTTAAGAAAAATCGCTGACGAGTATCTTAATAATAGTTACATCAGTAATGTTACAGAAATATATATTCAATAACTTCTCGGACAACAAGATAATAAAAGATGTACTTACCCCAAAGTTAGAGGCAGCAAATCGGTCAGAAGCAGAGGCAGTGGTTGTGGTGGTGGTAGTCGTGTGGGCAAAGTAGGCGTTGATATTAGCAAGCAGGTTGCTCATCACTGCTGGCACACCAGGACACATGTATTTGGCAGACAGACAAGAGAAATGCCTGCAGAGGAGAATAAATAGTTATGGCTCAGAAGGCTCCTCACCGAGTAAGAGAGTAACACATTATGTCTTTCTAAAGTAACACACACACACACATACACACATATATTCACACAAAGTTACTCGTGCAATTGAGGAGAAAAAGCTGAAGAACTTAAGACCGCCTGATAAAAATAAAAATAAATCTTCAAGTCAGTTACAGTATATAGACACAAAGTTGATATATATTTAAAGATATTGCAGAAATATCCCCCATCCTGCTTTGACAAACTATGACCAGTTGTTTTGAATACATCATAAGTGAATTTCTTTATTATTTTCACCTTCAGACTGCTGCTATTGAGGGGAATTATTTTAATGTTCCAGACAATTACCTCTATTAGAAGGGTTAGGACATAAGTAGTCCACTGCCCCCAGAAAAGTGTCTTCAGTGACCATAACAAATGATGTTATAAATCAAAGCTGTATTCTATATTATGTTGAAATAAATATAGTTTCTTTTCTTCCTGTCTCTGCTGATTTTTATCTGTGACTTTTAAACCTCACACCGTATCTCTTAAGGATGTCAGTCATCCGGGACATGGTGGGTCTGCGGCACTTAACAAAGGCAACAGGGCTTGCTTTTCCCAGGCGACAAGCTCCTTCAGTTCTGACTGATGGTTGGGGGAGTCCCAAGCGCTACAACTTCTTGTTGGCTCATTAGCACTTTGAGGTCACACGTGAGGTGACATGTCAAGATGTGAATGGGAGTTCAGCTGTCTGCTCTCAGAGTTACGGCGGTGCTTGAAAGTTTACATACCCTCCCATTGAGGAGGGGGAAAAATCAGCTGCCAGAGACATCAGTTGCAACTGACAAAAAGTAATAAGAAATATAAATTTTATGAAAAACATGGTATTGAATTTGAATTGTAGTTGAACAGAAATTTAAAAAATAAACAAACCAAAAAATAAAACAAGAAAACAAACAAGGATGAGCAAAACTTTGAAACAATCACTGCAATCAAGTGTTTTCTGTAACATCAACTTTTCCGCACTAGTGGACACGAATTTTGGGTCAAGGTGCTCTTATTTGTTTGGGAAAGTTTTGTTTGTTTGTTTGTTTGTCAATTATTTCTAAACCACAATTTAAAAATCAATATTTTATTTAACTAAATTATAATTTAGTAAATTTTTATTTATTATTACTTTTGTCAGTTTCTTGTTATTTGAATAACTATTGTGAATCTAACCTTATTCTTTGATGGGAGAGTTTTTAAACTTTCAAGCGCAACTGTACGGTGATATTGATCAGTTACAACTCTCGAAGCTTGGATAAGAACAAGTCAAATTACCGAGGAGCCACGTGTGCTACCTACTTTGTTTTTACCATGATCTTTACGTCTTTCAACACACGTCTGCAACAGTGCTGTTCAGCATTATTCAAGTTCTGAAGCTGGAGAGGCCTGCTTTAAGCAGGGACCTCTGCATGAGTGGATGCTTAAAAAAAAAAAAAAAAATATCAGGCCACTTCACAAGCCACGCCGAGTGCCTCCAACTAATAAATCAGAATTACTTGGAGTGTTCATAAAGCATGGCCACCATTCTCTCCATTCTCATTCAAACAGCATACAAACTATTATTCCACAAAGCACGACACATGTAAAATTCATGGGTAAGCTATTCCGTGTTTACTTTATTCCTTGAGAAAACAGCGTACACCTGGACTTTCTTATCAGCCTCCGGCATGACCGTTAGCAACAAAACATCTGGACATATTGGACGTTTTAGTAAAAAATGCCTGAGAGCTTAAAGGCAGCAAAGTAAGCTGAGCTCTATAGATGTAGTATTTATTTAAATGCTCATTCCTCTTATCTGTAGAAAAACAGATTTGCCTGCACTCTGCAGTCATATGAACCACAGAATACAAGAGCTGCAACAATGTTTTCCAAACTCTCAATTTCACACCTCAAATTTTAAACACAGGCACCTACAAAAGACAAAGAAATTAAAGTAAAATATTTACCCATCTGTCTTTGTATACATAAAACAGTAGGGCAACATCAATTTACAATTATTTAATTTCCATACAATCTGTCATATTTGATAAATGTGTAATCTGTGTAATTTTCCATAAATATTCTTGAATATTTAATGAGCTGCATTGACCATTAGTCCTGAAAATGCGGGTACTATGCATGGAAACAGACATTTTGAAATGAACATCTTGTTCAGTGAGTCATTGCTTCATAAAGGCACAGAGTTATGTGGAATAATGATTTCAGATTTACTCCCCCTCCTAAATGGAGCCCATGTACACACGCATAAACACGCACACAACCACACTCACACAAACACAAATATGTTCTCATTGGGAGGCCTATTTAATTACTCTGCTTTCAGCCTCCAAATTACCCAGGAGCACTTGGGGTTGGGCGAGCAAAGAGAGTGATACAAAGAGAGTGATGATGGCATCCGCTGAATTCCCATGGTGCTTTTAGAGCTGGATCTCTTGAGCCAATTTTCAAGAGAGAAGGAATTGTGTAACCTAATGTTGCCCCGCTCTGGTTTTTACCAGCGGATGAGATGTACTACGCATGCATTCACATATCATATTACAGCTTCAGACAGCTGGGAGAAATGAGGAAAAAAGATTATGAGAAATGAGGACAGAGAATCAGGGGTAGGAGGTGGGGTGGAGAGATGATGGAGTGAGATGCAGACAACATGAGGGCGTGTATGTTGACTATTGTTGTGGAGGGTAGATGGGGGGAAAGTGTGTCCTCACAGCTGCTTTGATTTATGCAGCCATCATGTCAGGAGTGACTGGGAGTCAAGGTTCTATGATGAAACAAGTGGAAAGGTAAGGCCTTTCATAAATTCCTGATGAAGCATAATAAGCGCTGATATGAGAAATGCCAAGTTTAAACAAGGTTCAAGCCTAAAGCATTAACTCCAGCTGATAAAGCTCGTAATAAGGCCACTAACTGATTCGCTTGTCTGCACTCAGAAACCCTCCCAATCCCTCATACACTGTCATACTCAAACAGCAACCCAACATCCAGCAACTCCACACAATTTGCAGCACAAAAACAATCAAATACGTCACTGATATTCATTATATTCAAACTATTGTTGTAATGATTGCACTTATTTCTTGTGTGGACACTCTGTAACTGTTGGTGCATCATGTTTGGGATCTTGATGAATTAGAAACTGTTAAAAGCAATGTTGTGGGGCTAACTGGAAAGCCAATGACATGATGGCACTACAGGGAAAGCAGGAGGGTTGATAGATGAGCTGCTGTGGGGAAAATCAAATATGCTTGAGGTCTAATAGTGGAAAAAGACATCTAAAAGGCAGAAACAATGCAAAGCAGAAAACCCTGAAAAATGAATTGAAAAAAAACCCTCTTTTATCTTTTTTGTTGCTAAATTATTGGGGTTTGTTTAATTCATGGCAGATTATATAAACGGTAATAAATGATTAATAAAAAAATATGTTTCAGTTTTGTTGTATGTCAGGAATGCACATGGACAGGTATTCAATGGATGGACTAAATGGATTTTCATGAAAGGACACATTTGAGTTGAGCCTTCCTTTCAAAACAGTCCATTTGTAATTAGTCTTATTTACTAAGGCAGCAGCTAATTACATAGTCTGCTTCTGGGAGTACCCAAGCTCATTTACCAGGTGGTAAAGAACTGAAAAGGTGCTATTTGGTGATGATGTGAGGTTTTCAAACAACATATAAGCCTAAGTTCATGATGATGAAGCAAAGATACCCAATATATCATCACTAACTGAATAAATGATGAATAAGAGCTAAAGAGTGCAAAGAAAAGCTGCTGTGCGTCTCATATTTTACAGAAATATCTGTATTTGAGTCTTAGTGGTAAAACTTGCCAAATTTTAGATAGTCTCTTTAGCAAAATTGCATTTTATCCATGTGTAAAAATGCATAACCATATTAGTCAAAGCATCACTATAATCATTCTTATTAAATCCCACAAAAACAAAAAAGTAAGTAGTGTCAGGAAATCATAAGGGAGGGGGGATTAATACAAATGTATCCTTGGTCTACAGTAAGGTATTGATAAAAATATTGAAAATAATTTTGCATGTGCAGATGAAACTTTCTGCAAGAGCTTACATAAAACTAATACTGAAAATACTCTTGTTTTGAATTACGTGTACACATGTTTATTGGCACCACCTTGCCTATACTGTTAATTTTATTCTATTTTTTATCTTTATTATCTTTGGCTGTGCTTGCCCTCAGAAAATAACTTTTCTTTCTTGATTTAGTGGCTTTCAACACCATCTACAGTGCTGCAGTTCTCACTTGTTGTGCCATGATCTTAACAAATACTAGCTTCATTTATAGTTTAAGTTTTCATAATTTATATTCTTTCATTCACCATTCATTGTTGTACTCTGTTTGCCCTGATGAAGGTCCTCTACAACCGAAAGCTCAGCAATAAAAGGACATTTGCACAGATCAAGTGTGCAGAAATTTCTTCTTTTCATCAACTTGCCCCCCATTTCCAGCACCTTCCAAAGACTGCACCAGGTTGAGCTGAAATCCACTCACAACACTTATATTCTGCATATTTGGAAGCTTTGCCCAGTCTACGTTCTCTAGAGTCATAGTTCCCCCAGGTGTAACCCTCAAGTAACAAAAACAAACGTTTGTGGCCAAACACTGACAAAAGATACTGTAGCTCATTAAAAATGGTCACATTTTGTAAATGCTAAGTTCTCCATACAGTTCATTCAGAATCTAACATGAGACATGATAAAGGCAGTATCCTATTTGAGCTGAGGAAAATCTACTGCATCTGGAGGATGATTCAAGTCCCAAATATGAAACTACAGCAGTTACTGGTGAACTACAAGACAGATAAATGCAAGCATGATGCAGATTCCTGCAGAGTTAACCATTCCTTAGCACTGTAATGCTCACCAGCATCCCATGACTACGATCAATATTTAATGATCCAAACTTTTCAGTTCGGCTCTTTGTATGTGACTGTGTGCATGTGTGCTTTCTTAGTGTGTATGTGTGAGTGTGTGGAGTGGAACAAAAAATAGACATTTACAGATGGACAGGGTCACAGTGGATCAGAGAGACGGCCGAAGAGGAAAACAAGGCTGTTTATGTGTGTCCGTGATCAATGTGACCAAGGCTGGTTAAGAGTTTTCTCCAGCAGACCAACAACTAATCAATCAGACGGAGGAACTCAATCGTCTCCCAAGCTCCGATTCTGCTGAGGAGACATCTTTACAACTCCTCTTCTCCTTCTACTCTCCTTCTCTCATCCCCTTCTTTCCTTCACTCTGCCCAATGAGACAATGACAGATTGGTGAGGTAAAAGGCCATAGATCAGGGTGGTACTAACGTCATAGCCTGATAGATGGACTCCACTCCGTATCTCATGGCAAATTCATCCACTATCTCCTGAGAGACGTCGTCATAGTAGACCTTCCACGCATCGTCCCCTTTCACCTGAGGGATCTTCACCACTCCGCTGCTCTTCACCTCGGTCAGGTAGTGGAACAGGTTCTGTTGAGTGGTACAACAGATAAGAAGACAATTTTATGAGATGGTGTGCGCTCGTTGAAGATGACCCTTATCGCAGCTGCAGCTGTCTGCAAAGATAATGCTTAGCTACTCTAAGATAATAACTGGTTTGAAGTGGGAAATAAATTAGCTAAATATTGAATCACACTATGCTCTTACCTCATGTAAACAGGTGTACTGGCCATGAGGAGGAGCCACGTTCTCCTCCCCTTTCATCTCAACGCTGATCTTTAATCTGATGGCGCCAGATACTGCAGACTTATCAGTTCTTTTATCTGCAACACACAATCAAGAGGGGAAAAAAGTCACTTGGGATAAAATGAGATTATACAGAAAGATACTTAAACTTACAAGGAACATCCTCTGCAAACTACAATTTGTATTCTGCCATCTCTGGTAAAATCACTGTTTTCTTTATATTTAAAGATGATGTGCAACTACTGGATCCTGAGATGGACCATAAATTTGCTCTTCTTTCTCTGCGCAGGACTTTAAAATGTAGTGGGTGGGGATAATTAAACTATTTATATGAAAATATCTGAAAATCTGTGGGTTTTATGATGTTCAGCAGAAACTCTGGTAGATAATAGGTCACCCCAGTGACCAAAAAATAAAAATTAAATCAAATCAAATCAAACAAATCAAATCAAATCAAATCAAATCAAATCAAATCAAATCAAATCAAATCAAATCAAATCAAATCAAATCAAATCAAAGAGAAAAGAAGAAAGTTAAGCAGTCAGTAGAAATCTGTCCTTGATAAGATCACAGAAATAAGACATATACAGAACAGAGAAATTAAAGTTGTATGACTTAACAGTTACATTCAAATTAAAAAAATTCACACAAGCAGCTTTGAGACAGCGTGGTGATTTAAAATGAGCCCTCTCTCTGCTCTCGCATTCAGTTCTTTGTCAAATGAGGGAAATATTACTCAAGAGTCAATTGGTCAAGTGACAGGAAAGTGAAAAATAATAACATAACAAAGCAATAGAGAGGAGTGCTACAAAAGCCCCAGCTGAAGAGTATCTGAAGAGGCTTAGAGAGGAGAGCAGCTGGAGGGGTGGACACCCACACCAGCAAAGGCCTGTTTAAACATTCATTGTGGAAATTTAAAAAGGCGAGGAACAGCAACAGTGGGCAGGGGTTACTATTACCACAAATTGCTTCCTTTTAGCTAAAGAGGCAAACAAAGGCAACACCCGCCAGTCATAATAGTGGAAGAGAAGTGGGAGCTCTCATTATGATGCTATTCAGCCTCAGGCAACATAGTGGCTTCACCTTATGGTCAAGCCAGTGGTCTATTAGTACAGAAACAGTGGTGGACGATGCTAGGTACACAACATAACAAAGATCATAACCGACCAGATATTCTTAAAGATGTTAAAATGGAACAAGACAGTGTACATAAGGGACAGTGAAATGGGCCTAAATAATAGGCCTACTTATGTGTAAACTTTGTCAAGCATAACATTACAATGATATTCAAAACCTGGGAAGCTAAACATTTTTTTTCTTTTTTGATTCTACATTCAAAAGTATAGAAAATTAAAATATACTTTGATTGTGAGATTTTTGCATCTGCAATTTTACATCTCTTCATTCTGTAGTTTTAGCTCCTCCTATTTTATTTCTTTCCCTGAATTTTTATATTTTGTTAAATGATTTTTATCAGATCCAAACACAAACAATCAAAAAAATCACAACAATAATATGATGAGTTTTCAATGTCTTTGTTTTTTTTTTTTCATAAAACAGTTTAAAGACTCAACAAGTGATCATGAAAGTACTAACAATGACATTTGACAATACAGGAATTTATTGCCCTATCACTGATGTGAAACTTACATTTAAAGGCAGGGTAGGGGATCCTGGAAAAACGGTTCGAGCAAGCTACATTTTAAAAAGTACAGCCCCCTGAAACCATGCCTGCAGAGCACAGGAGCGTGTGCACCGATGGTTTACAAGCAAAGATAGCCGATAACAGCCGAGTGCATTTTAAGAGCAAACAGCTACACAGATAGCCTAACAGCAGCTAGCATTCATAGCGAGTTGCGAGCGAGTTGCGAGCGAGCATGCGTGCGGGGGGCTTTTGGTTAATGCATTTGTTGTTGTTGTTGTTGCTTGTGCCTATACTCAGCTTCAGGCATGATATTTCACTATGTCAAGAAACTGTAAAGCATAACGCATTGACAATAAATGTCACTGTTATGCTGAAGTATAATGTGAGAATACTCTGAGATTGAATGGGTAACATACCCAGATTGTACCACACATCCATCTCTCCGCTGAGCGTGCGAACCTCAATGATGGTCTGGCCCAGGAAATCATCCGACTCCCGCTTGAAATGTTGCTTCACCCGTGACTTGATGTCATCGTCTTCATCCCACACACGCACCTTTATGCGATCAGTTGCATTGTGGCATTCACTGTGAGATGGAAGATGACCGCAATGGTTCAAAATGGTCACAACAACATCAGCACAGCAGCAGTGACAGTGACAGCTCATCAGGTTGGGGCATTCAGCAGAGCAGAAAGGCAGTCAGATTAACAACCAAAGCTTAAACGCAACATCAGACACTCGCACACTTTCTGACCTTTCCCCAAGTAACATATGTAGAACAATTCTCGCCAAGATTCAGATGACTGTGTATGAGTTTGTATGAGTGTCCTGCATTAATGTGGAGGAGGCTGAGAGAAGAACTGCCAGCCTTTATCATAATCCCAGGATTTTTATTCTCTCCTGTTCCATCTAAAATTACCACAGTGGAGATGAATGATTCACAACAATGTCCACGTAGCGTTCACATCAAGCATTTTATTTATGAGTAGCTTCTCCTGCAAAATGTCCATCCTTGGTTCTCATTGCTTACAGGCAACTCAGTAATGTTCCACAGTAATGACACGGCTAAGCAGGGCAAAGGTGGCCTAAGCACTTCTGATGGAGTCGAACTATTCAGCTCTAGAATTAGAAGTGACAGATTACATTT
Organism: Atherinomorus stipes; assembly: GCA_023101725.1. Lineage (NCBI taxonomy): Eukaryota > Metazoa > Chordata > Actinopteri > Atheriniformes > Atherinidae > Atherinomorus > Atherinomorus stipes. The sequence goes on from JALJCO010003771.1 coordinate 112,484, forward strand.
TGTTTGAATGACATCTTGGGAGGGTGACAGCCAGTGAAACAGTATCTGCGGTATTTATTTTAACTAATCCCTTTCAGGGGGAAGCACTAGCTGCTGCTGCACTAGCCTGGGACTCTTTGCCAAGCACACAGTAATGTATTGCTCTATTAATCTACATCCCTGTAGTAATGGGAAAGAGTTTTATTACAGCCACCACAGGAGTCTCTTTGCAGGTGTGGAGCCTGGTCCGCACACAGAAACATTCAGAAAATCTCAATAGCATAAAATATGACTAATAACTACAACAGAAGAAGACCTACACTTTAAAGAGGGACAGAACCACATATGCTGACTAAATGATACTAGGACAATAAAGAAAATACTTCCCATTTCTCATGAGATGAATGAGCAAAGAGACAAGTACCAACAAAGGATAGATGCAGAGAAACTCATCACTAACCTAAATTAGATACAAAAAGAAGAAAAATGTCATTAACTGCTCTCGGTTTGGTTTACTCAACAGGACTAAACCTCCCTGATCCTTTACAGTTGCTCCCCACTGTCCAGTGGATGAGAAGAAGAGAGGATTATAGTTAAACAGAAAAGGAAAAAAGCACTGAATGTAAACGATTTGCTGATACACTGTGGGTCAAGGCCAGACTTGAATCAAATGAAATCATTACATCTTTTCTCCTGTGATATTAAGACATCTCATCAGTCTGAGCATAATGTATGTTTGTTCTTTTTGTTTTGCATTCTTTTTTAACAAATAAGTTTAATACACCTTTGGCCTGATCACTTGGCTGTGCTGAAAGTAGGAAATTACCTACATTGTGCTTGAGATGAATGACTGCTAACTTCTGTGGGCAAACACATTTTACTTCCAGGTCTGGATGGAGCTATGCAGTACTTACTACAAGAAAAAAAAAAAAACTCACTTTCTTTTCAGCCTAAGTCTTGTTTCAGTTCTTACTTTCCTCTCAACAACATAATCTATTTAAGGTAAGCATAGCAACCCTTCCAGGAGATTCAAAGAGCAACACATTTAAGCTAATTAAATGCTCAAAGCTCTGGGAAACTCGCTTGCAATCTTAGACAAGCAGGATAACCTAGCAACCGGTTCAAAATGGCTGAATGGTTTGAAATGTAGAAAATAATTAGAAATCTAAACAAAAGATAGAAAGAGAAAAGGAGAGGTGACCAGGAAATTTAATGATCATTTTACTCTGGCTATTTAAGACATACATTGTCCAAAGATAGTTAAAACCAGACTGTTCAGTGGAGCACCAACAAAACAAACAGAATTATAAAAGTAAAGTAAACAATGATGGAGCATTTCTAAAATGCTGCGGTCAAGCTGGCCTGTAACATTTCACTGCTTAACTTTCAAGTGGGAGTCAGCCACTTGTTTACTAATGACTTCCGGTTCTCTGAAATAGATGATTTCTAATCTTACTGTGGATTAGAGGGTCAGGGAAATGTCAAATAATTACAGAGAACTTACAAGTAGAACTTCTCATCCCAGACAGGGTTGAGGTTGCCAAAGATGGTCTTTGTCCTACGTTTGGTCTTGCCAACCTGGACTGTGACGTAAGGGTCGCTGGATCCGGTTTTATCCTTGGCCTGCAAACCCTGCGCACTCATGACTAAACACAAGACAGAGTTGGAGAACAGGAAGAAGTCATGTAAGCACATAGAAACTCCATATCTGATTACTGTATGTTAAAGATTTGAGATTTTGATTCATCATGCTACAGAATGATTTATATTTCATATAAAGACGGCAGTGATGATTGAGTTGATTGTGTCCCTCATGCTTGGACTCCTAGCCTACACAAACAAGCCTCTTACACGATTTTGTTTTTTATTCCTTATGTGCCTTTTTTTGTTTTTCTTGTTCAGTTCTGTTTTGTTTTGTTTTGTTGTTGTTGTTGTTGTTGTTTTTGTTTGTTTTACTCCATGTTTCTGCTCTTTTAAAACACAGAATTTACAGCAAACTACACAGGCTCATATGAGCTATATTTAACCCTCAATATTCACCTTTGAAACTGCAGCTATCTTGCACTTGTCAGTTGAAAAAAGCAACTACACAAGTTAAAGCTCTATGGCAGAGCCAGAGTGTTTAGTAACCATGTCAACATCTTGCTCATGCTTTATTTTCAGTCTATATATTTTCAGAGAGCTTTCTTTCAACAACTACACAACTTTCTGGTGCTAAATGACTGTTTTAATATATACCAATTAGGGTTTCGGCCACATCACAGCACTGAGATCTCCCTTGTAAAGGTCTGCAATGTCAGTAGCTTGAGCAGAGATAGCAACAACAGGATCAGCAACAACAGCAACAAGATCTCAGTGCTCGACCATCACATCTTACTAGACCAATCGAAAAACTGTGCAGGACTTTCTGGCACTGCAATTAATTGGTTTAAGTCCTATTCAAAAGCTGGGGACTACTTTGTGTCTACAAGTGACTGTTAATCAGATCGAACAAAAATAACCTGTGGAGTTCCCCAAGGCTCAATCTTGGGGCCACTGTTTTTCAACATTTACATCAGGGCTACTCAATTTGGTCCTTCAAGGGTTGCAATCCTGCAGGTTTTCATTGTCACTGAGCTCCCACACACCAGACTTAAATTAAACAGATCCAACAGCCTATTAAGCTCAGCAGAATGACTGATTAACTTGAGTCAAGTGTGTTGGATCATGGAGAAACTGAAAACCTGCAGGATCGCGGCCCTCCTAGATCCGAATTGAGTAGCCTTGATTTACATGCTCACACCTGTTCAAATGATGAAAAACAACAAAATATGAAACCATAACTATGCTGATGACTCACAAATTTATATAAACATCTCATACAGTCCAACCCAAACACGGATGAAATGCACTGATTAGATTAAAGACTGGATGTGCCACAACTTTCTCCAGTTACTGTAAATGAAGACAAAACTGAAATAATAGTTTTTGGAACTCAGGAAGAAAGATTTAAAAGTCAGCACTCAGCTTCCAACAGCTAAGTTAAAAGCTAACAACCAAGTCAGAAATCTGGTTGTAGTCCTGGACTCAGACCTGAATTCCTGCAGTCACATTAAGACAATTATGAGGTCAGCCTTTGGACACAGAAAGGACATATCAAGGATGAAAGGACTGATGTCTCAGCAAGATTTAGAAAAAAACTTTTCCATGCATTTATCTTTACAGTAGTAGACTAGACTACTGTAATGCTGTCCTTGCAGGTCTTCCTAAAAAGTCCATCAGACATCTGCAGTTACTGTAGCCCAAAACAGCTTTAGTCCTCAATAAGGCGAAAGAAGTAGATCATGTAACTGTGGTCCTCACATCTGTACATTGGCTTTCTGTTTGTAAAAGAATTTATTTCAAAATCCTGCTCAGTTAACAAAGCACTGGTTTAGGGCCAAAACACATCTAGGATCTTCGGTTTGTTATGAACCAACCAGATCCCTCAGGGCATCAAGGTCAAGTTGACTTTCTGTTCCCAGAGCCAGAACTAAACAAAGAGAAGCAGCATTCAGCTTTTATGCTCCTCACATGTAGAACAAACTCCCAGAAAAACTACAGGTCTGCTGAAACTCAGCAGTTTTAAATCAAAGCTAAAAACATTTTTATTTATCACATTTTAGCAAAACGATTGATTATTTATTTCTTGCAATTTATCCTTTTTTAAAAACTTTATTTGAGCTTTTTATGTCTTTATATATATATATATATATATATATATATATATATATATATATTATTTATTTAAAACATTTTGTTTTTAATGTACTTTTTAATGCTTCTACTGCACCCTGATTTAATCCTTTTAATGTTTTATGTGAAGCACTTTAAACATGAAATGTGCTATACAAATAGACTTGCCTTGCCTTAGTTACTGGACTTAAAGTTTCATCACAATATTAGAGCCTGCAGATCTGTCTGTGTGACTCAAGCTGCTTCTGAGAGAAATTTTTCTTTTGAAATTCTGACAGACATGAAAAAAATAGATTAAAAAATGAGTGCACAATGAAGAGTGAGGCTTACTGACCTATAATTCTTACTTTATGACCTATAAACAATAATGACTCCGCTCTTGATGGAAATGTGGAGATATAATATTTGGATTGCTTACATAAAATTTTCATTAGTCCTACAATCAAGTGCACTTTGGCCCGTTTAAATAAAAACCTTAATAGTTTTTACCAAGCGTAAATAATGAGTAAAATTAACATGCAATGCATGCAAATGTTGTGTGTATTTGTAATTTGCAAAAATCTACAGAGTAGTGTATGGTTATTTGTACATTTCACAGTAAAATTATTAACAAAGCTCACTTTGTTTCTTTTAGTGTCACTACAACTTCAAATACTGTATTGAGAGTTTGGATTGTCAGCTGCTTTAGTCATAAAACTGAATTCAAAAATAATAATGTTGCAAAATTGAAAAAATAACTAATAAATTCTGTCTTAATCAAAGTAATTTTAAAGACAGATAGAAAAAAGAGAGGGGGAACTTCCAAAGGATTGTGGTGAACCTTAAAGGAACAAAGCAGTGAAAAGCTGTCCAAGTCCACTCAACTTGCAAAAACTGAGAGCCATGCAGCCATCAATCACTCTTTTTCTTTTATTGTGTAAAAGTTCAGTCTATCTATTATTCATCTCCTAAATCCTGTCTATAGGTAGATTCCACCCCTGTGTGCACGCCCGCTGATACAATGTGTCCATGCTGAGCTGGTACTTGGCTCCAAATAGAAAGCAGAGATTCAGGATGGTAGGTGCAGGGAAGGAGACAGTAGTATTTCACAGCACCATAAAAGGGAAAAAGGACACTGCTGCATTAAATATGCATAAGTGGCAGTCTAAATAATTCAGGATACATATATATCTTTCAGCTCAATGCTGACAAGAGTTAGTGGGCAGGATATAGAGGTTTTGGGGTCTATGCCCCGCTTGCTCCAAAAGTACTAAAAATCAAATGCCGAGGTTGAACATAATGAGATTTGTATAGAGGTGTTAGTATGTTTCCTACAGAACACTTATTAGATTTCAAAAAAGGCATGTAAAACTCCTCCAACATCATTTTGCAGTATGTAGAAATGAATTCCTTCGTCATTAAACAATTATCACACCTCATCTTTGTCTATTAACCCCCTTTTTTTATCCCAGTTTTAAATGTGGCTTCAAGATGTGGGTGTCTCTGTGTTAAATAAAGTAAACAGAGATTAAATTTCTTTTTGGCTTTTTTTTTTTCTTGGACTGTTTATCTGTAAACTCAAACCACACTAAATCCTTTGGTGAGTCAAACTGATTGAACTATGCAAAACGTTCAGGCAACAAGTGTTTATATCTGTTGAAATAATGTTAGAAATGAAGGATAATTTAAGATGAGAAAGTAAAACTTCTCATTTCAATAAAGATGACATTCTATATCTATTTGGAGCGTAGGTTGTGTATGTCCTTGGAAACTGCAGCTCCAAATATTCATGATAAAATATCAAGGTTAATAGTAAAGGCATTGTGAGGTCAAATTGGACCAGATATCCAATCAGTCTCTCAATTAAGGAACTGAAACAGCAGGAACAAAATGTAGCTTTTCTTAATTTATGATTTCTTATGTTGTAATGTGAACTTTGAGCAAATACCAGCCTTTCTTTTTATTCTACATTTATTGTTTGCCAGCTTCATATCCAGCAGTTGCCTATGGTTCAGCAGTGTACCCAGAGCAGGAGTGCTTAGAGAGTGGGATGCATACCCTGAAAGTGAGACTAACGGCAAGCATATTCTCAATCTAAGAGTGCTGCTGTGCCAACAGTCTGTTTCTAAACAATGAATAATAACGTGAAGAAATAACATGTCAATAACCACATTCAAAAATAGGGCAGTCAATAAGCCTCTGGGAAATTGGCAGAGCCTGCACAGGGTCAAACTTCATCCTCTCTTTTATTGTTTTCTTTTCTTCTCCTGCACTCCCAACCTTTTTCTCTCTCCTCCTTTCCAATCATTTTCCCACCTTCTCTATTTGTCTCTCCTCCCTCACTCACCACTGCTTTTTCTCTTTTTTGTATTGACATTGAAAGAAATGCAAGGTGGGCAATAAATAAGCTGAACTTGGCACTGTTGCTGCAAAAAAAAAAGGATTGGAGTCCTGGGTGATGTTACAGCTGTAAGTTTTTGACCCTCTAACAGAAGCCTGTTTACAACAGGGAATTAATCTATCAAATCAATAATTATGGGATAGTATCTACTCCCTAATTTAAATATTCTGCAGAGCTTCAACAGAAGTAGAAAGTGACAGTAGTGGCACAAAAAGCATGCATTTGTAAAAGACTAAGATAAGGAAATAAAAAGGAATTCACTGAAGAATAAATATTGAAATTACAAACAAAAAAAGAAGGTAAAAATAATTTTAGGGGCAAAAAATGTATGATTTGTCATTCTTTTCTTCATCTTTTTATTTTTTACATATTTTTTTGTTGTTTCTACTATTGCTTTTTGCTATTTCTCAACTACTCTTCACTCTACTCTGCAGTTTTCATTCCCACCTCTGATACTTCTTTACTTCTCCATATAAATAGTTATTCAAAAATGTGCAATTCCGTGTATTTCAAGTTTATCATTTATATTACATTATAGTGATTTTCTTGTTAGCAGTTTTTAAAAATGTGCTTTTTATGCGAATATGAACAAAAAAAGGGGGGGTTGAGTAGCAGCAAAGAAAAATAAACCAGCCACCTGGTTACATATCTTCAGTTATGCAAGAAACTATGAAAAAAGCTGCAAAATGATGTGTTAGCAGCTTCCCTCTCATTAAGAAAGCTGGTGAAAAAAGACAAAAGAGGCAAAGTAAGACAACAAAATAATGGAGCGAGTCATTATCTAACTCAAAGAACTATCAGTGCCCCCAAAAAGTGAATAAATACATGGAAATTTTTTTCCACAAACTTCTCTCCTCATAGTTAGTTATTCATCTGCAAGTGAGCTGGAAAGTGAAGTCATAAAAACCTTTGTGAGTTGCAGGAAGTACCGTTCAGGACCGGTTGTAATGAACCATAACCTCTTTATTGTCCTCAGATGCTCTGAGTTCAACATATCTTGTCTAAATCATGCAACTGCCCAATTAGATGGATCAGGTGAACAATGTAAGATTCTCAGTCCTGATTTACACACACACACACGCACACACACCACACATGCACACACAAAATCATTAACTGCTGTCCACATTAATAACCTATGCACTGATATCAACTATTTCTTTTTACTTTGCTAAATCAATTTCAGTGTCTGATTAAATATGCATAGTACTTGGTGGTTAAGTGTCAAGAGGTTAATGAGCAAGGTGACTTAGATTAATTACAAGTAAATGCTCATTAGAATAACCGTATTTGTCATCTGCCTTCACTGCTTGCAGTTTTTTTGATTCGGAGTAAAGGGTTAAAGCTCATGTGCCACAGGTCAACATCCACATGCAGTATTAGAACATGATTTATCTGTTAACCAGTTATTCCTGTCAGATGAGAGATAAAAGCTCAAAATCACAGTTGACATCTTTGGTATGATTCATAATCTTAGTTTTAAGGTATGGTGTGAATAATGTATTTTCTGATATCATCAGAAAGCAAAATAACCTGTGATGCTGATCTTGGCAGACCACTTGGAGGTCCCGTCTAGTACAGCCTGCTTGGCTGTCTTCAGCTGGGTGGCAAACTCTTCTTTGGAAATGTGGAACATCTCCTGGATTACCTCAAACACTTCAGGGCGGTTCTTCTCCCTTATCTTCATGCGTTCCTTCATTGCCATGATGATAGTTTGGGTCTTATCTTCCGCCCCGTGCTTAGAGCTTTTCTCCACAGCCCCTGAAAGAGGCCAAGAGTTTAGGGGGCAGCAAATCCAGTGTCCGTTGATCATTTCTACAAGTCTTAAATTTCACTTTGCTAACTTTGCAAAAATTGCTTTCTCTGAAATACTGCATTGGAAGTGTGACAGATGAGCGTAAAATATGCACAGTGTTCCAGCACCATCCAACTCATCAAATCGAATGGGTGCCTACAGGCTTCTAATGTTTTGTGTTAATGGGAGACTATAAGACAAAAGAGGCATATGTGTTGGTTGCCTCTCAATATCTGAACAGAACATCATGTAACTCCACTGTGTTAATGAGTGCAGATTGATATGTGATAACGATGCATCACATTTTGAGCTACAAAACATTGTTATGTTACGATGAATATGTTATAAAACAGAATTTTATAACTTCAGACTGTGGCTAATCCACTTAAGAGTATGTAAGCATTGCTGAGAGGATGATTTTGAAGCATTCTTATTAGTCTACTCTGTAACAATAGGGGTGTGCCTGATTGTAATAAATGCCAGTGGCTTATCATGCAACATAAAAGCACCCTAGAGCAATGAGGAATAAGGCATGAGATATATGTATCATACAGCCATCAAAATAGCTACTGTAGGGCTCAGAGCATATACAGTGGTGCTAATTGATTAATTGTGGGGAAGAAAAACAATAAAATCAAAGATATTACAGATTAAAAGCCATAACATTCCACTCATTTAACAAACCTTATGTTTTAAGATAAAATATTACAAAAATATACATATAACTGTGCAAAATTAGTGTATTCTAGAAAAAGCTGGGCTCACAAATGCAAATGCAGTTCATAAAAGACTATACTAAGTTAACTCTTAATCACATGTTAGTGAGAGCACCTGTGCGTTTATCCTCACATCAAAGTGTTACTGGATGGAAGAAAAGGGTGCTTCGCCTGAGGCTTTCAGTGTGTTGATATATAAACCCATTTGCTCACTTACTTTGTAAACAATCTGCATTTAGCAGGTCCTGGCACTTCTCGTGGCATTTAACGCCACACTCAGAGCACCGCATCCCCTGACGGGCAATACCCCACAGGAGACCCTCACACTCATGGCAGTAGGTGGGAGCAGTTGCTGTCCACACCTCAAAATTATGGGGTGTTGTGGAGGAAATTGGGTAGATCAAAGCCTGGAGAGTCTTCTTGAAGACATGCAGTTTCTACAAGAAAGACAAGGGGGGAAAGATATACAGTAAAAAGGTGTGAAGAGATTTGGAACATGTTGTTTCCTCCTATATACCACGTTCTGGTAAAAATAAGATTTCATAAAAATTTCAGAAGTTAATTAGAGCAAGTTTGTGCCTAGTCGGTTTCTTTTATGAACCTCAAAAGAAGGATATGTTTGAACCAGCTGCCTGATATAACAAAACATTTTAATTAAAGTTTACTGCTTACAGTAGGTAGAAAGTTCACTTCAAATAAAGAGTGCCGTCTGAGTAAGATGACACTTTCAGCACATTCTGTACTAACCTTGCAAACTGACTGAGCCGAAGCTGTTATTCATCTCTACAGTGTTTTCAAGTTTTTTTCCTTCAAGCAAGAGATCTATCAGTTCACACTTTCCAAAAAATGACTTGTGTGGCATTGTGCTGGACCCTTTCTAAATTACCTGATCATTAATAGTAGTCAGTCTTAGATTTAGTGCCTCCTCAGTCCACAGGCTTTGTTTACATTGAGTGTTTTAGAGACTAAAGCCCCTTAAACCATATAATAAAGTCTACAGGAGGCCTGTCTAGACTGATTGCAGTGTAAAAGAAGCCTCTTCAAATTGAATGCTTCACTGCAGCAGTCCTGCCATCCACCAGAGCTAAAAAACAGGCAAAGACTAGCCAATTCTTGAAAGCAGAATCAATGAATGCTGTAAATAAGGTTTTTAAAAGTGGGCATTATCCGGATTGAGAGAGCGAGAATGACACAGAAAGAGAGGGAGATGTGTGGCAGGTGAATAAATCTTCAAGAGGTACTTGTTCTCTACTTCTGAGCACCAATCCTCGACCCTCTCCTCCAGCCTTCCTTTTGTTAGCCCCCTGTGTGCTGACATCATGCTTTAACACCTGAATAGTAACTCTGCATTGTAGCAAAACTATTGCACTGCCACTGAGGATGACACACATGCAGGTGCATGCACACTTGCAGAGATGACAGGACAACAAGGCTATAGTGAAATTTTGCCGACACAACAAATAGTCTTCTGAGCAATGTAGAGACTCCAGTGAAACACACAGGGTGATAAAGGAAATCTGACTTTAATCTGGGGGTGATGAGATGGAGCAGATGTCAGAGACTTATCCGCAATTTACACAAACTGGACTGGGCCGCGCCCAGAAGTCAGCCACTCGCCAATTTCATACCGATCGGTGTAATACTGACACAGCCTGCAGGAGGTCAATGAATCAAATTTTCTATGAGCTTGGGAAATCTCAGAGTTCTCTCACTTTCAGTTTGTCTCAGAGAGTTGACTGGGCTGGTAAATGTCTATTTTTATAGCTTCTATTTTACCAACACTCATGTAAAAATGGAGTTAAGAGTTTCTGTGTGCATGTGGAAAACCAAACCTTTGAAGCAATAATGAATTCCATTATTGCATGAATGGTATTTTACAATTACTTTCATTTCCACAATCTGTTCTGGCTTTTTTTTTTCCCCCTATGCCTTTTCCTGTTTCCATCTCCTCACTCTGCCGTAGCTGTGAAAAGAGTGCTGCATGTGTCAGCCTCATGTGTTACACTGTGAGGTAACCCTGGTGATTTTGCACAAGACACTGCTAGAACTGACTGACAGCTGCAGCCTGTGCCCGAAAGCAACATGACAGAGAAGAATCTAATCTCTCCTCCTCCTCCTATCACCTCTCCATTCCAATTTCACCACCTATTGTCCTTGTCAACCACTTCATTGACAGCACTGTCCTCCTCATCCAGTTCCAGCCTTCTGTCTCTGGCATGAACTAGTTTACAGTTTCAGCCTGAGCTCCGAGGATGTGTGTTTTTATTTCAAGCCGCAGCGTGCACAATTTAGACAACTGAAAGTACCATACACTCAATCTATTTTGGACCTCTGCAGGTCTCTGTTGAAAATTATTCACAGGACCATCCAAAATTACTTGGAGGTGGGGGCAAGCATTTTTGAATCAACATAGTATTTTTTGCTGCTAACACGATGTCTGACGATATCTGAAGAGACTTAAAGCGGCACATCACATCTTATTTCCAGATACTTATAGACTCCTGTCAGATCGAAACATTCATCCTTCTTTGTAAAAGTCAGTGCCTTGTCTCTGCAGGTACACATGGCCTCACTATACATTGACCAGTCACTGTTAAAAAGGCAGTGGTGCTCACATCACGTGGAGCTCAGAACATTGAATGGACACACAGGCAGTTATCCAGCCCACACATAATGTTCCTTTCTGCTCTAAAAAGCTGATAAAGGGGAAATATGACAGAATGGCACTGAGGCTGGTCTACACATCATGTGATGACAAACATGTTAATTTACTATCAAATTGGAAACTGCTATATTAATAGGGAAATAAAAAGGAAGGAAGAAAGAGTTCATTCAAGCAGAGATAAAACAAAAAGAGTAGAAGAAGAAAGCACTCTAAATAGATTCAAACATTTCTCCAGGGAGTGCAGATTGTTCAACATGGCTGCCTGAGCAGTGGCACCGGGGCCAGGGGGTCCTGATGACAAATCACTTTCTACTCTGATCCCCTCTCTTTCTCACCTAATTTCCATCCTTCCCTCGCCCCTTCTTCCCTCGCTCCTCTACAATTAAACAGCATATGGTTGTTTACTGAGTGTTCTCACAACTCTCGCAGGGAAACACTGCTGGACTTAATGCAGCACATAAAACTCTGACATCTGCTTGTCCTACTTTCTAAGAGCACACAATCTACAGCATTTTTTTCACAAGTCAGTTCCCCTCAAACAATTATTAAACTCTTCCATATTTGCTCTATGCCAGAACAACTTTCCCCACAGACCAAGTCCTCATCACGAAAGAGCAATAAATGAAGATGCCAAAGAATCGGCTTCCTTCAAACATCAAATAACATTCTGCATCATTCACATAAATTCTCCCTCATTTAGGACATTATTACTCATTAAACACCATGAATCACACCCATGATTATTACCAAGCAATCGAGACCACATACACTTGCAACCGCAACTGTGTAAACATGCAAATGTTCATGTGGACCATGAGGAGCAAGTCAAGTGTGTGACTTGAACTTGTGCACAAATCAGTGCACACAAATTGAAAGCCATATTGACGGTCTCTTGGAAAGATGAAATGTGCGTGCCATACAGAAAGAGCACATTTAAATCCAGTAATCTCTTAGGCTTAGGCAGATGCTTGTTGCACATCAGCGGATATGAAATTGTATGCTTCTTTCTTCTTTATGCTGAGAACTGCTCCCTCTCCTGCTGTTAGCCTCCTGTTATGCCATCTTCCCTCAGGGAGGCAAGAATTGCAATCAATTAATGCAAAGAGAGCTTTGGAGGTCAACACAAAAGTGTCTCACATCATCGATCGAGACATTCCGTACTTTTTCTATAGCTCAGTCACCCTAAATGTACAGTTCCCATTACTATCCACTCCACGGTCTAAATAAAATAAACAAACCGCCACTTTATTTCTGAATCAAACTCAAGTATTTCTACACTACAAAACTGGTAGCTGTCCTTGAAGATCATCTTAAACTGTACAATTAACTTTGACGAAGAAAAAGACAGACAGATGATTTTGGGACATGTATACATACAGTATAAAGACAAACTACTACTGCAAACAACTAATGCAATCTGTCTCATTTTCATTTTGGAAGCCTGCACTCCTGGCAACCTGATCCCAAACCCTGGGGAGCAGTAATTGCAGACCCCAGCACAGCTATAAAAGTTTGCCAACATGCCTCCTTTCCAAAAACACCCCTGGAAAAATACTGACAAGAGTTCATGAAGCAGTAAACTGTCTCAGCACATACAAATATTCTGTGGTGTTGCTGTGCTTTTTGCATGTTCTATCAAAACCTTCAGGTGCTTTGGCTTACTCCCATAATCGTATGTTAGCTTAACTGCTGAAGCTACTTAGCCTTGGGTAACCCCTGTGATGAACTGATGATCTATCTGGGGTGTGCCTCAGTTTCAACCCACTCTCAGCAGGAAAGATCGACCAACACAAATAATTTCCAAGTACTTACCAGTTCCTCATTATTTAGGGTGGAACGGTTCACCAGAGCAAACGAGATGCCTGCCTTTCGAGCAGTGAGGGTCTAAGGAAAGAAGATGAAAAGGGACAACGTCAAAAAAAGAACTTCACATCACTTACCAGCATGGTTATTTCATTCATTAAATGGGCTGACACACAGTGCCATGAAGAACACGCAAATGAAAAGTTAAATAGTAGGGATGTTTGATATTAGCTTTGTACTGATTTCCAATATCCAATATGAACCGATACCGATATATGCAGACAACTGTGAAGTTGTATATCTCATATTCTTAAAACTACAACTATATTCTGCTCCGAGAGCAAAGATCCTAAAATAGCCTTAACTCAGTCAGAGGAGTTCATTTTAGACATCTGGCAGACATATATCAGATACTAGCAGGTGTTAGCCAACATGTGGCCAATTATAATGTTTCTGACAACATGCTAACTTAACCAACAACTTAAAACCAGACATACAAGCAGCTTCAAAGCAAGTCAGTCTGTAGCAGCAGCTGCACCGTAGTCACATGACTCTAAAAGGAATGCTGGGATATGAAGTTCTTCCAGAATGACAAGGACTTTTCTACATGCTGGAGTGACGCTGATGGAAGGAAATCTTGTGAGATCTCGCTGGTCCATTACAAAACGTTGCCAGATTTTGTTGGTGGAAACATCAGTCTGAAAAAAACTATACCGATATTTTCCGATGTCACATTTTAATGCCAGTATTGGCCAATATTATCAGACATCCTTAATAAATAGCTTTAATTGAGTGTCAGAATTTGGGTAAATTCAGAAGAAATGGGATTCACATGTGTGCATTTACTTTTGTACTTAAAATTAAAAATTTAAATAACATTTATACAGAAGTATGCTAAACAACAACAAGAGCAAAAGTAGCTTACCAAAGCCTGCAGTTTCCAAGTGTTGATGAAAAGAGATTAGAACATTGAGAGAAAATGAATCAGACAAGGAAGTGCAAATTCTGAGAGTACAAACAGCAGAGGAACTGAATCTATTGTCCATACTGAGTGAAAAGGTGTCTCAACTGCCATGCAGGACTGCTGGTTGGGGCATAGAGCTTGAGAAAGATTCATTTATGCATCAAGAGAGATAATACAGCTGTTGCATGATTCTTTATCAACTCATGCACTGGCGGCAACTGAACTGCAGTCATGCTTGGCATTTATATTCATTTATCTGTTGGATGAAGCTTTGATCATATTTTCTGCTGTCTGCTCTGCACATAGTTTGACACAAGCAGAGAAACACAAGACACACACTCATGTATGGGTGAAGCCAGCTGAAACACAGCTGAAGCACACTTGAACACACACACACACACACACACACACAGATCTGACAGTCAAAAACTGACTCAAACATAGATTTGTACACACCCAGCCAAGGCACTCTCACAAACATCAACATGAAACAGACTCACACTGAAACACACAAATATGTAAATTAGTTTTGAGCTGATATTCACTGAGTTTGGGTGAGTAGAGATTGTTATATCCCATACTGAGGGAAGTTACGTAACAGAGGAATGCAGACACGGACAGCTGACAATATTGGATCAGTCTTTACCACGACCCCCTTGTCTACACAGCCCAGCTATGGTAAAGATCCATGGAAGCCATGGAGAATGTAGGAGAAAACGTGACCTCTACATGAACCGTGAGTGTTGATGTAAGTTTATCAACATGCACCAGCACTGCTGAGGTTGCTGCGGGCAATAGTGAGACCCTGCGTTCAGAGCTTGTCTATCAGTGCTTTGTGAATCGATCAACTTTTTTTTGGTTGTTGTTGTCGTTTGTTTTTAGTTTTGCATCCCGCCGTAAATTTGGGGGGACCCTGCTGTCCTTTCCAATCAAACGCTGTTGCTGCCCTGAAGCAATCACACAGCAAATGGGGGACATTGACAAAGGAGAGGCATGAAAGGGAACCAATTCGTTTGCTGACTACTGACTTCATCCCACGTGTAAAAGGCTTGCTCAGTGTCACTTTTACATGATTTAAAAGCCTCACACAGTTAAATCAGAAGTCAATGAAGTCTCTCAGATATATTTTTGGGTTGAGTTGTCAACATTTCAAGTTAAATACAATTGTTTTCAACACCTGCCGAGCAACAGAAAAAAAAGGGAAGACAACTGCAAGCATCGGCGAGGCTGAAATCTGACAACTCACTGAAAAATATTACCCATAGCTTTTATGGGTCCATGTAGGAATGGCAAATATACACGCAGAATCCAAAATAAACAAATAAATAGATAAATAGATAAATAAAAAAAAAATAAAAACGACAACCCATACTTACCAAAACATTGTTGGTTATTAATTTAATGGGAGATATGGACAAATACAGCATCAACTCATGTTGTTCACCGTGATATAAACATTCATCAGCATCCACGTGTATGACATCAAGCTGCATTATCATCAGTTTCAAAATAGACTAAAAACTGTCAGACACATTGTTTTTAAGAAATTTGATGTAAAAGAGTGGGATTAATATTTTCATTATTTTGGTTTAAGGACATGAATATGAAAAACAAACAATACACAAGACAGACGTACTGTGTAGGACATAACGGACAAACAGTTACAGTATAAACACATACGAATTTTACTGGCATCAGGACAGTCTGCTGTCTGTCTGAAGGACTAACCATGTGGCCCAGTGCTAAAGTGGAGCTCACTGCAACAGACTTCTCTGTGGGATATTTCATAACACATTATGTTGCAATAAAAACAAATGGTGGTAGATCACTGTGATGCAATGTCTTAAATACACTTCCTAGACCAATTAATCAAGCAGCAGAGTTATATGGCCAAGGTTACATTTAACATTCCCAGCAATAAAGAGAATAGCCTAAGTTTTAAGTGGTAGCTTTTATCACCAACAGACTTCATACAAGCTTAACTTTGTCATAATATCTAATGGTGTAATTTTGAAAGCCATGTCTGTATGTTTGTTGACATATTTAGAATCATCATAACAAATGTCATAAAAATCATAAAATCATAGCTGTTCTCTTTTAATTACCATTTGATAATCATATTGTGCAGGTTATTGTTGCAGCACCAGGAATATTATATCATGATAATAAACTTACTCCATCCGCCCGTAGCTGAAAAGCTAAACAACATTATATCGAGTTGCCAGTAAGGATAATATTGTGCCCAGTGGGGGGTCCATACTCACACAGTGCAGGATTCCACTACTATGGTATAACATGGGGTCACTTAGATAGATTCAACATAAATCACACATAACCTTGTTGAGGCAGATGACTCACCAGGTCTCGGACAAGAGGCACTGTCCTCTTGCGGCGTAAATCTGGCATGCTGTCAATACCATAAAGTATACTGCCAGCCCTGGAGAGGCAGACAGATTTAAGGTGTATTAATATCATAATAATGCCATGCTGGGGGAGACATTACCACGTTGAAAGGGGGCTTTGATTTACACAGCTGGCAGACACCATGGATCATGCCTCCTTCTGAACCTGTCTTACCCCCTTCCTCTTGCTTCGCATGGCGTAGACCACCTACAGTATACTAGAATGAATGTGAAGAGCCAGGGCTCACTGCAGCCTCAAACATGAATGCTTTAAGCGCTGTTTTGTCTGCAACACCTGAGCTCCAGCTCTGCTGCTTACCATCTTCATCTCTGTTTTCTAACTCCCATGTGTGGCTTCCCCTCTGATTGCCACTTTACTTTCACTGGCATCACCTCAACTGTCACTCAAAGCCTCTTTAATGACCTCAACAAGATGCCAAGCCCCCAATGCCTCCACACAGATAAAACTCCTCAAGCTTTTCTGTCAGTAACATCAGCGCTTTGACCCTACAGTATATAATGTGACAAGCTGAACCGACCATTGTCTTATTCTTTGGACCCTGGCTCTTGCAGTTCTTGCATACCCTGCATGTTGCAGACAGGATAGTCATAATATGCAGTGGGGCAATGGTTACTTAATAAGACTGTTTGCTGCTTTGTAGCAAATCAACAGCTGACTGCATGTATCTCCTGTCGTGACTTCAGAAACAGGCAACATAAAAATAGATTTCAAAAAGTCAGGGGCATATTTAAAATCAAATGGCAAAAGTAAAATTTTCTAAACTAGTGTGAAGACATTCCATTTTGGGCATTAATCTTCCCCCAGTGGTATGTCAAACAACAGGGAGTATTATACCTCAATTAGGGCCCCCTGCTAGAGAAGCAGCATGCCAGCATGACATTCCAGCAACATGTGCTTCAGTATAAAGGTTTTAAAAAAAAGAAAGCAAAACAAAACAGAGCTTTTTTTTTTCTTTTCTTTTTGTAATTGTGATGCAATCAGGTTAGAAAGTGATCAATCACTCACCCCCCAGACTGCAAGCCGAGCAATTTTGGATCCAAAATACTACGAGGCTGCAAAGAGAGGAAACACACTGTAAGAATAAGAACAGCGACACCAAACACTGAACAAAACGCAAAGCAAACGGCAGCTAAATGAAAATATTAAAAAAAAAATACACAGTACGAAAATGTACTAGGGAAAATACAGGTCAGTCCAGGATGAGATAAGTGGCTGAGGAGAAGGAGGACAGGAAGGAGGGAGAGAAGCACCACAGGCAAAAGAGCAAATTATACCACAGCAGTGTAATTTCTGGGCTCAAGACTGAGAGTTTTGCTGCTTTTGGTGCTTCAGGCCAGATCTGCCTGTTGTGTAACACTCCCTCCTTACTGACCAAAAGCCCATTTTCAAACGCATCATTTTATGTGAGAGGAAGAAAAGGGAAGGGATTACCAGCACTAGGTGACAACAATATGGCTCAAAGGCACATGCTGCATTCACTTCAATCCCTACAGATATCAATTTCATTCATCCTCAAGAAATGAAACACACAAGCACACTTACAGATATGAGCAACTACAGTATGATAAGACACAAATGTCACCCTGCAAACCACAAAAACACTCATGCACATGCAAAGAAAATCACAAGGGTCCAAGGGTCCAACTAAAGATGAACAGTGACTTAAAACCTGAGTATCCAAAGCACTGGCGTCTGAAAGGAGAGAATGACAAAAGGGTGAAAAGTGAGGGATTAGCTCATTAGACAATACACACGCTTAGGACACTGATCTACGTTTACCGCCTGATGACACAGTTCCGTTTTGCCAAACAATTTATGCAGAAATAAAGACAGAGTCAACATGTGCTTCAGGGAGAACGGCTTTGAGCAGAGGAATATTGTACAGTTAAAGTAGCAGCAAGTTGTTGTAAAAGAACAGAAGCTAAAGGTTGAAATGTGAAAATTATTCCTTGCAATATAAAATATGCACATATTCTAAAAGGCAAACTGTATACCTTAATGGAGCTCACACTCACAACAATGGAGACATGGGACATTAAGCAAGCATATGCACTTGGTATCATGTTGCCATTTTCAAGATGACAACATGAGGCCAAGACTGCAGAGGTGTAATTACTGTGCTATTGATCCATGGGTGATATATGGCACCATAATCGCAATATAATGTGTTACAATCAGAAGGCAGCTGTCTACAAGAGAAAGATCAAATTGCTGCTCTGATTAAAATGACACACCAAACTGGTCTTTGTTGACAAGCAGTTAGTGCATATATAGCGGCATCAATCAGAGTTAAACAACTTTGCTCTTTCAGTTTTAACATCATCTGTCTTGTGTTTTGATCCGTTTATTTTAAACTGAACACTTTTTAAATGAACAATAAATATTAGTTACTATTAAAGTAACCAAAATTTAGACCCTGACATAGATCGATAGCCTAATTGTGGGTGTGTTACTGGGTGTATGCCTTTCCCAGAATGTTTTAGTGTTATTAGTGTTTACCACAAGAAATTATCATTACATGATGAGTAGAAGCATTGATATCATGGCAATATATCAAGTGCATTCTCATTACACAAATCAAATTGTACATATACATTTAAGGGGTTTTCTGCAGAGATGTGTCAATATATTGTTCTCTGAACCAAAAGTTGAACTCAAGCTTCAAAACTGCACTCAAAGACAGCCAAACTGGTACCATGGACAGCGATCAGCTAAGCTACTTTCAGCACAGCTATACAAGATAGAGCCATTTACTCTACCAGCAAGTCTGCAGCAGCACCAGATAAAGCCAGGCCACAAAGATAGGCTACAGGCTGCTGATATAAACCTCATTTCACAGGTGCCTTAAATCTGTGGAACAAAAATGTAATTGATTGGTAGAAAAGCTCTGTATGTGTGGGTGTATACGTGAAGCCAAGCACTGCTGAGGTAGCAACAGTAGCAGTAAATCCTTTCAGTTTCAGCGTCGACACACAAGAAACACACAGAACATAGATCAAGGCTCTCCAGAGCAGAAAGAGCTTGCACCTGGATGATAATGCTACCGAGACTGACAAATGCCCCAACACGCCCAGGGGGCAGAAATGTGTGTTCTTTTGAGGACAGCTTTAAGCACAAATTTGCACAAAAGCACTATGGTGACTACACAAGAAATCCTCTATACCGGCAGGAAAATAATAAATAAATAAAAGATAAGTGACTCCCAAAAGACTCATGTTTTTGCAAATTCTTTTAGCTTTCAGCACTGTGACAAAGTGTGTCACAATCACAGGCCAACTCAGTCAGTACTCGAGGGCATGAGGGTATTTCCATGCAGCTCCTTAAAAACACAGGATATCCAGACAAAAGGACTTTGACAATCTCTGAAAACCTCTTTTCTTACTTTGAAGCTCAAGGTACTTGAACAAAGGTTAGACAGACAAAAATGTGAATGAACAAATCCCAAATGTATGTGGCTGTTTGATGTGCCTCCAAAAGGTACAGCCTAAAAGCTTTGAGCAGTTTTGTGGCGGTAACAGCTGGATAAATTGGACACAAAATACATATTACTAAAATAATATATGTGCATACCTGTTCTCTAATACACTGTGCTTTATTCATATCACACTGACATTAAAGCATTAATGTTATAGTAATGGTATCTACAGCCCAAGGTACAGCTTTAGGAGATTCTGTTTATATTTTCAAAGCTTTTTTTTTAGTCTACACCAGTGCACACAGAGGTTTAACACACCTTGCACAAAAATTGCTGTGCAGCAGAGGGTCAATGGCTGAAAAAAAGTAGGATCACTGGCTTGTACTAGCTAAGAAAATGGGGGCCAAGGCTTTAAACAAACTCTTTGACTGAGTTTCAGAGCTGAGTAGAGAGGACTACTGTGAGAGCTTTCAAAACGTATTAAATATTTGACACAGTTTCACATTAGACTGTGAGATGGCTTTTTGTCCACAGTCCAAATCAACATATGCCTGTCTGTCTAACACAATCTTAGCTCATAAATTTTTTCTTTTGTTTAAAATTGTCATTAATGCATTTCCTCTGCCATTAAACTGTCAGAAATGCACAACTATTACATGTTCAAAAGCAGTAAAAAGAAGGTAGAACGAGGACTACATGATATCACGCAACTGAAATAAGTTCCTGTGCGTTCAGACCAAGAGCGACGAAAGCTGTAAAATCGCCGGAAGTCATTCACTTTCAATGGACAGGAGTGACAAATTCAAATAAAGCGACAGAAGCGACGAGCTACAAAAGTTGAGCGATTAGAGCGACTAAACAAAGTTAAAAATAGTTTAACTTTATGCAAATTGGCTATGACACGTTTCGGCTGTAAAATCCTGACAACCAATTGAAATGTAGACATTGTTCACTTCCCAGAGTCCCCGGAAACGAACTCTGAACTCTGGTGCCGTATTTTGGTTCCGAGTCAAAATGACAACAGAAACGCTGATAACTGCCTTCGCTGGCCACCCAGTATTGTATGACCTGACACTTTAGGCCTTTTGGGATCTTCAAAAGAAGGCTCTGGCCTGGGAAGAGGTATCACGTGCCGTTGGTTTGTCCGGTAAGTTGATAAAATTATTTTTAAAATAGGCGCGAAACTTGCCTGCTAATGGCGTGCCTAGCATGCTAGGCTTTTATAACCAGCCGGATTGATTATTGCAACGCACTCCTCTTTGGCGTATCTCAGAAACACCTGTCTTGCCTCCAATTGGTCCAGAATGCTGCAGCACGGCTGTTGATGGACACCAGGAAGAGAGAGCACATCTCCCCCGTTCTGGCCTCTCTTCACTGGTTGCCTGTAACTTTTAGGGTTCAGTTTAAGATTCTTTTATATGTTTTTAAATCTTTAAATGTCTCTAGCCCCCTCCTATCTCTCAGAGCTTCTCCATCCTCATGTTCCCACTCGCACTCTTCGGTCAGCTGAGTTGCTGCTGTTGGATGTACCGAGGTCTCGACGGAAGATGTGGGGGGATAGAGCATTTTCTGTGGCAGGCCCAAAGTTGTGGAACTCGCTGCCATTGCACATCAGACAGGCCTCGTCTCTGGCAGTTTTTAAATCCCTTCTTAAAACTCACCTGTTTGCCCTGGCGTTCCACCCTTCATGAGCCATTTTTCTAATTTTGTCTGTTGTTTAAAGTCTTATTTTTTTCTGATATTTATACTGTTTTTACTGTTCATTGTGTTGATTTGTTTTTATGTCTAATATTTGTTTTAATGTTCTCACTGTGAGGTTCAATTTCTGTTTGACTTCTGTTCAGCGCTTTGTTATCGGTAGCTGCTGTGTTTAAAGCGCTATACAAATAAAGTTGACTTGACTTGACTTGACTATGTGAATTGGACGATATCATTTATAAATATTGAAAGTACTATGTTCTAATAATAATCATTGACAGGGATAAAAATACGTATTTCCCTTTTGTCCCTCGTCTTGACATTTAGTTTGAGAGTGAGAGATGAATGAGTGAAGATCTGCAGATGCAGATCAGTGAAGATGATGTACTTAAAGAATTATTATTTTGTTTTGGGGTGTAATTTAATCAGTTATGTCCAGACCGTTGTTTTTCAGTAGGAGATGGATTTCTGGTTAATCACAGGCTACAACTTGTCAAAGCACTAGGCAGCAATCACGAAAAGAATCACTGCAAAAGCTCTGCTAATGGTAAAAAGCATACGGTCCTTTTAAAAGGATATGCAAAATCCAACGTGATGTCATAAGCGACTTGAGCGACAAAAGCGAACAGATTTTTTTTGTAGCAGCTATTTTTATGAGCGACAAAAGCTATTTTACAGCTTTAGTCGCTCTTGGTCTGAACGCACAGTTAGAGTATCATCCAGCATCTTCTCACTTTCATGCTTTAGTGTCAGTGTCAAATTGCCAGGCTTAGGTGTAACTAATACTATGCATGGATAAAATTACATGTTAATACCGTGAGGATGTTTTTTTTTAAAAAATAAACAAATAACATAATACAATTTAGATGAGAACATATGTACTGTATATTTGTAATTCTTAGCTCAATGACTGTATACTGTTTCATATCTGTCATGTTCTGTGAAGTTACTGTGAAAACTACAAAAACAAAAATTACAACAACAAAAAAAGATAACATAGCAATCAATGTTTCAACATTTTGGTCATGCTCGTGCTAATAGTCCTAATACACTTCAACTGAGAACTAGCTGCCTTTCGCCTGATAATAGCTGGGATAGGCTCCAGAAACTAGGGATCGACCGATATGATTTGTTTCTTGGCCGATACCGATTATTAGTGATCATGGAGGCCGATAACCGATATTCGGAGCCGATATTCATTTACAGTAAAAATTTAAAAACTGTTGTTAATAAAGTGAGATTTTCTAATGCTTGGGATCATGACATGTTTTATTTCACTCTGCCGCTCTACAACTTCTCATTTAGTTTTTACACACACTTCTTTTTTATCGTAGAACTGTGGTAACAGCAGGGCCTGGACTACTGAGCTAGGTTTTCTTAGCCTGGTACACCTGCAGAAACCCCCTGTATTGGACAAGCGGTGCACAAATGAATGAATGAATGAATGAATAAGGTAACTAACATATTCTAAAATTATTAAAAAGTTGTATGTCATTTTAATATGGTGGCAATGAAAAGAAAATGACAAAGCAACATCTTCACACTCGTGAGTTCATAAATATGCGCTGACCTGTGAATAAAACTAGTAGCTCATCTATGGTCATAGATCTGTATAAGCCACCCAAAGAGCAATTAGAGTGGCCTTTAACAAGACAGACCATTTAAATCAAATAAGCCCATGGAAACTTTTTCCCATGGAAGAGTTTCCAAAACTAAAATCAAATGTATATCTTGGACGATGTGTTAGCTTGTTGTTAGCTTGATGCTTATTTACCTATAAACTTGTTACCCTTGAAGCCACGTTTCATCTTTTCCTAGCCAGAGCCTTACTTGTATTTTGGGGAGTTTTGAAATAAAATTAGTTAATACAACATATAGAAAAGTATGAAGAGCAGCCCATCTCATTTATTTCCTGGCTGTCAACAGCAAACTAAGCTTCAAATGGTTCTTACAGGACAGCGTGACTCACAAGTCTTCAAACTTTACTCAAAACACATGAAGCTAAGATAACTTACTCCCTACAAACTATAAATGACTGAGAGCAACCCTAAAGTCCATTGCCTTTCCTTAGCAGGAATGAACTCCCAGTTTCAGCAAGCTAATGTTAGCATGTTCAAGAGTACATGTTGAGAATCTGGGACAACACAGTTAGCAGGCCTACCTGTTCAACTATCTGTTAGAAAGATCACAATATTAAGTCAAATTTAACATATTTGGCCTAATATTTGTGTATTCATATTATTTCGTTTTAACAAAATTCCAGATTTCTAGTTCTATTAGGCTATTCATATTTAATTGTGTAAATGTATGATTACGTAATGAAGAATATTCTTAACTTGAATCTCTAATTTAGCTTTTGCTAGTCATTATAATGTTTATGCAACGTGATACTGGCTCAAAAACCTTGTTATGTCAGTTTTAGAAACACACCCAAGTTGGCGTGTAAGAAAACAGATGGCAGCAACACGAACACATTTCACATAATCAGCACCCAAGTAAAGCTTTAAGTTTAATAAATCTCACAAACTGCTTAACAGAAAACCAACCAGTGATAAAACATGAGAGTTACAAAAAAATGTTTGTAGTGCAGGTTGCAGCCTCTATGAGAGATGAATGTCCTGGATGCCCATGTAACAATTTGTTCACTGCTCATCCCTCTGATGACTCAAGCTATACCACATGACTACATTACTTCCCTCTCTGGAAGAAGACAGGACTACAGTATACAGTAATGACAATCTAATGTGAGAGAGATTTTTGTTAGTCTTTAAATTTGCTTTGTTTTCTACTTTAAATTTAAATTTATAAATTTAGATTTAAATTGTATATCTAGATATCTTTATCGAAGATAATTATGAATTGTACTGATGCAAAGGCAGGAGGAAAGTCCAAACGAACAACTGGTGATAAAACATTAAAGCTGTATAATTTTCTCTGTTACAGTATATCTGAATATTAGACGTCTACAAAGTTGTGAAGCAGTAATATGTGTAAACTTTGGCAAAAAGGTCCTATCAGTGTTTCCCCTCAGAAACACTGATAGGACAAAAATTAGGCAGTGCTTTGAATTGGATGGGATCACCTAAAAAAATAACAGATGCTCTTTATTTTCCATTTCTGCATTCTTTATATCCTCAATTTCTTGTGAATTGGTGCGCTAAGCATTAAGAGGGTCTACCTCCGCTGCTCCCCCAGGAGCAAACAGCGAACTTCACTAGCAGCAGACCTCTATAAATATTCCAAGCAAGGCTGACCTGGTTACAGAATGCCCTTGGGAGTGTGAATTAGCATCTGAATACAGACACTGCTGTAGCCAGTTGAAGACAGGCCTAGCAGGAGTGGCAGCATTGCTAAAACTCTCTTCACAGCTCCCACATGATTCAACCACCACACTTCAGACCACGAGTATGAGGAGCAAACATCAGCTGCGAGAGATGACGGCATGAATTAATATTGAACAAATTAAATATAGTTATGTGGAAGTACAGAGGGTATAAAGCTTTATTTAGTTTCAGATAACACAACATTCAAGTGTTGACCTAAAATCTAGCATGTCATTCATAAGCTTTTATACTTCCTGTGCAGAAAAATGGCCCCTGAGAGCCAGTTTTCGTATTCAGATTCTTAACATAATTAACATCCAGTCTTAATCAAACAAAAAGGTAAACATTTATATTAAAATAAGCTAATGAGGCTCCAGGGGTGCAAGAAAAGTTGTTCTGGTCATTGTGAGAATTAACACTAAAAAACTTAAAATGTGATGATTTAAATTATTCTAAAAAATGGGACAACAACAGTCAGTCAATGGGCTTTATGCACAGCTCCAATACTTCCTGAACTTAATACTGCACCTTTGTTTCCAGTTTGTTTACTGATTAATCAGTTCATCAAATCATGAAAGACAGGAAACAAAGGTGCACTATTAAGTTCAGGAAGTACTGGAACTATTCATAAAGCCCATTAAATCATAAAACTTTTTTTTTTAAAGGACTTTTTGGGCACTAGTGGCCTTTATACAACAGTACATAGTGACAGGAAAGGGGCAGAGAGAGTGGGGAGTGACATGCAGCAAAGGGACCTGGACTGGGAATCGAAC
The DNA here is from genome assembly GCA_023101725.1 of Atherinomorus stipes. Lineage (NCBI taxonomy): Eukaryota > Metazoa > Chordata > Actinopteri > Atheriniformes > Atherinidae > Atherinomorus > Atherinomorus stipes. Next base: position 138,133 of record JALJCO010003771.1, read on the forward strand.
CGAGGCCAACTGCGTTGAGGAACTGTAGCCTCTGTTCATGGGGCAGCTGCTCAGCCAGATGAGCTAATCACCACCCCAAATCATAAAACTTTTACATGAAATTTCTCCTGAAGGCGTAGGGAAATCATGCCAAGGGCTTTACTAAAGAAATAAAGTACCTTGTAAACCTTTTGTGGAATCAAAAGATGAGTTGAACTGTGTCAGAGATTGCCATGATTACTTTATTAAAGCAAAGGGTATATAGAACAGAGGCGACACTCAACAGAACGCTCCACTGCAACATTTTACCCATGCGCATCCGCCATTTTGGACTCATATGAGCAGTTTATTGAAATTGTATGAAGCTAATATTTTTAAAAGCGTAAAACTTCTTAACTATTGTTAAAACACATTAACACATAGAAAGCCTATCGGGAGGAAGGTATTACATCCATTCCCACCGCCAGTGGTTCTATTGAATTCTTTTTTTTATTTGTAAATCATTCCAAACTCTCCTAATAGGCTGTTTTCAACAATCCCCACTCATCCTCATGGAGATATAATATAGCCCATAACCTATAACTATTATAAAATATATTTATTTTATTTGAATTTTATTGTATTAGAATTTTATTATAATTATAAAAAATTGTGTTATGTTAATTTATCAAATTATTATAAGTTAAGTTAAAATTACAAAATATTGGCCTGTAAACTAATTATTTTCATAATTATTTTAATGTCTTCTTGTATGCCATTTCCTGGTAGACGTCGAATGTGTTCTTTCAATAAGCTTTCAAAATCAAATGAGTAATCCAAGGCACAGCATAACACTTGAAATAAAAACATTTAATCCAATGCAACACAAATAATAAAATGTGCCTGCTGACGTCTACAAGGTGCACCAATCCATGCCTTCAAAGTGTTAGTTTTGATATAGTTCTGATAACTGTGACAATTAATTGCCATACACTGCTTCCTAGGATAGCTCACTGTCACTCCTTGTTTCTGTAACTACTGATTTGTAATAGGGACATTTCCAGAATGATGTCTGTACCAGTCTACAATGTGTTTCCAAAAACACAACAGAGTGTCACCTCTTGGTGTGCTTTACTTTTTGATTAAAGGTTTGTAAATTACTTTATACAGTTGGTTATGGTCCTTGTTTGTTAGTGCCTGCTGTCTGGACAGTACATCAAAGGTGGGGTAGGGGATCCTGGAAAAACGGTTCGAGAAGGCTATATTTTGAAAAAACACACTGCAAAACTTCCGCCCGAAGAGACGCCTCCACGACTCAATGTTTCACAAGCAGTTTGGCAAAGACAACTGAAAACAGCTGAGTGGATGAACCGTGTTTCTAAATGTATTAACTTTTTCTGCAGTGTAAAAATAGTTAAAAGTCCATACTGCAAACATCAATGCCACCACAACTTGATCCACATTTGTTTTTTTCTTTAGGTGAATTATCAGAGCAAATAGCTGCACAGATAACATCAGCAGTGAGCAGTCTGTCGGCCATGGTTGTTTACACTGCCAGAGAAAGGCTAGGGTTGGGCATCGAGAATCGAGGATCGATGGGAACCGGGGCTAACTCCAATTCTCCTGGAATCGTTCAAATGTTTAAATTTCAATTCCTGTTTTTGATGCCCAGTCCACCAAACACCACAAAATTCGCTGGAAGCAGAACGTTTGTTAGTACCGAGTTTCTGGTACATCCGATTACGCTGACGCATACAGTACGGCGCAACTCTGTTGCTAATATTTAGCGAGTTATATTATCCTCTGATAACTTTCTTTTAATAAAACTGCTAGTGACAAATCTAGCGACACTTTCTGGTCTTATTGGAGACTTTTGAGACCGACGTGAAAGAAAGTTTGGTTTACTGCGCGCTGTTGAGGCCCCTCCCCTGTCTCATAGCAAACACTAGAGGCTGCAGGGGCTGCACACACAGCAGGAGATATTTACCTGTGCTCCATGAACCAGACTGAAAATAAAACTCAAAACTGGCACTGATTGTCAGATATTCATTCCTCTTAGTGAAGAATGTAGATAGAAACATTTCATTTAAAGTAGGCTACTGTGACATGTAGTAGACTGTTAATTAGAAAATGGCCAGTTTAACAGTTAGTTAAAGGAGTACAGCGCAAATTCCAGCTTTTTTCCAGAAGCCCGTCCCCTCTGGCGACAAGTGGAAGTGACAGTAATGTCGTACACATGCATGAGCTGCATTGGTCTTTAGTTTAACCCACATCACACTCAGTCTGTGCCTAGAGTTAGAGTCATAATGTCCACTGAGGTAATGAAATAATAAATCTGCAAGTTGTTTCCGGTTAATCGTTGAGTAAGCTGACAGAATGTACTCTAACGGTAACAAGAGGCTAATACTGGCTTGTAGTTCAAAAACTTGGGCAGCAGAGTTCTGAATGAATTGGGGCTCTTTAACTGATTTTTTAGGTAGACCAGTAAAGACGCTGTTATAGTCATCAAGCCGACTGAAGATGAATGCATGGACTTGTTTTTCCAGATTTTCCTGAGACATCAGATCTTTTATCCTTGAGATGTTCATCAGGTGATAGTAAGCTGTTGTAGTGATCACCTTGATGTGTTTTTCAAGGTTTAGGTCTGAGTCCATCTCTACACCCAGATTTCTGGCCTGGTTGGTGGTTTTTAGGTGTAAAAGTTCTGTGATGAACTGCTGTCATTTCTCTTTGGATCCAAAAACAATAACCTCTGTTTTGTTTTTGTTTAACTGAAGAAAGTTGAGGCACATCCAGTCATTAATCTCCTCAATGCCTTTACCAATAGCCAGTACAGGGCCCAGGTCTCCTGGTGACACTGTAATATATAGTTGTGTGTCATCTGTGGTTCTACAACAAGAACTCCATCCAAATGACAAGCCAGGTCGCCATGCTGCCTCTGGTTTACTTCCGTTTGTGTTTCGCGCACGTGAAATGTAGAAAATCTCAGAGGAAAGAGTTCTCAGACCAAAATGTCAAACAGGTTTGATTTTCTTGCGACCCATGATTTTCGATCAGGAGCTTGTCGTGAGGTGCCAATCGCCTCTTGTGACCCCCTTGTATACTGCACGATGCACGACACACGACACACGATTTCGCCAGGGTCGGCCCGATCCCCAAAATTGTTGCACGACTGGAAAATCAGCTCAAAAACGGTCAAAAAGCGCACAATGTATGCCGGGCTTAAGGGGACAAACAATCTCATGTCACAAAGTACATAGCTGCTATTTGACAACGGTCGAAGCACAGTGTGTATCATGGTTTATTGAGACATTCTTTTCTGTTCTTTCTATGGGATTGTGTAAAAGATACCGTGTATCGAACAAAGATCCAGTACAATATTGACTTGAAGCAAAAGATTTCTGATGTCATTGCCACCATTGGTGAGCCCATGCTACAGTGAACATAGCAAGAAATCGAGTACCATCCTGATGTGCTTCGTGCAACTAATGGTACCCATATAGAGGTGTATTAAATGAGGTTAAAATAAAGAAAACAAACTTTGACAACCACTGATTACAATAAAACAAATCTGGTTAAGACATCTTATCAACTGCCTTTGTAACCTATATACATGTATATCATGTCAATATCACTTTTTATACTTTGGACAGCCATATGCTTGTTTGCGCCTCATACTTGCAGTCTGAAGTGTGCTGCTTGAATCATGTGGGTTGTCTTATCAAACTATCTGATCCACCTGTGATGCACTTCCTCATTTTTCAAATACACCCAGACATCATCAATATTTATAGCACAATTTAAACCAACAGTATGCTGCTTCCTCAGATTTTTCCGTGCAGTGTTTTCCATCCCGGCTGTGTACATTCAGAAATTATCCTAAATATTTGAATTCTGCCTCCCTGACCTTGGTTATAAAGCTTCAGAGTTGTCATGTCCCACATGTGAACCCCAAATATTTGTAAAGGAGCATGGATGACCAGTCTATCGTGTCTTCATTTAGCTCAGCTTTTATTTCTTCAAAGATTGGAGGCAATAGCCACTTAGTGTAATATTTCAAAGGGAAAAAAGTCTCATGTTTATTTAAAGTAGATTGCACTAAAGTTTTTCCACAAGATACAGGATGGTGAATTCTTGAAGTGAAAAAACATTTCTCACACAGTCAGTGTTGATTCATAGCCTGCATTTCCTTAACTAAACTACCTCACTGAGTACCACAGTTGCAGCAAAATATGTAGGTCAAGAGCTTTTGGTTTTAAGCAAGAGTGGAAATTCCCTCATGTATTGTTTTTTTATGCCAGGTGGAGGACAATTCCATCAATGAAACAATCTCTTTTTTTCTTTCTATTCTTTTTAGCAAGCCTTGACCACTCAGCTATAAAGTACTTTGGATAAAACTAGCTGCTACAGTGAAATAAAAGGATGATAAGAAAAATGACAAATAAGAGAATTAGTTCTACACTTTTGCATAAATCTGTATAACACTGCAGCACAAATATGAAGTACTGAAAATGCAGTTTATTCTCAGTCGTAAACCAATACAGATTCAACTCAAACTTTAAGACACTTTTTAGACACTTTAGACAAGGTTTCTTCATTTTTGTTAATTAAATACCTCCAGAAATGCATTTTGACAGTATTATCCCTAGAAACACTGTCTACTGCAAAATAACCCAGAGCATTTTCAGTGCCACCAAAAAACACTTCCATCACACCTTGAGTCAGACTTAAGTTTTTTTCTTTACAAACTAATGACTATTCTGATACCTTTGCATTTTCTTTGTTTCTGCTTGAACTTTATGTTACAGTAGGTATACACAACTGAAAGTCATTGCTCTGCCATAAATGGCTACAAAATAATAAAGTTCTGCATGTTTTGTTAATGTCAGTAGTTATTTTTCTTATATATAGTGCATTCCTTGGCATGTCATTCCCTGTGAAGAATATTGTGGAACTGTATGAAATTAAAAGGAGAATGAGTGATACAAAAAAGGGAAAATTCATACCCCCTGCTAGGATCTGCTGCTCCAATTCAGCCATCTGTTTCCTGTAGGCTCTCAGTGCTGCTTCCTTGAATGTGGGTCGAACACGTTTCTTAGGTGGTGCCTCCACAGGCTTCTCCTCTGGAACATTATAGTTTTCATCCTCCTGCAGTTCTTCCATTTTTTCAGTCACCTCAGCGGCCTCTTCTGCTATCTCCTCTACCTCTTCTAATTCCTCATCACCCTCTTCCATCTCCTCTGTCACATCATTTTCTTCAGTCTCTGGTTCTTCGACATCAACATACTCCACCATTGCATCATATTCAGCAGTGTCCTCAGTGAGTTGGGTTTCATAATCCTCACTGTACTCTTCATCATACTGCTCATCCAAGCTGCAGTCATACTCTAAAACTCGTGCCTCTTTAGTTGCCTCATAATCATCTGGAGCTTCAAAGTCTTGAGAGGACTCAATATTCTGAGGGGCATCATTGTTTTGAGAGGCCTCAACATCATCAAACACATCATGGTCCTGAGAGGTCTCACACTCTTGCACAAGCTCGGTTGTCTCCTCAGTCTCATTTGTGTTAGTCCTGTTTTCCAGGTTGGCTAGTACTTGCTCCATCACTTCAACATAGTGGGTCTCACTGTCTACTGGCTGTTCTACAGCTTCTGCATCTGTTTTCTCTTCCTTTGCTTTACTGGGAACAGGCTCTGTATGAATGTCTGAGTCTACGGTAGTATTCGAATTGTTTGCAGTAGAAGTGGACAGGGTGCGGGAAACGCCCCATAAATGAGGAAGAGGAGTTGGTTGTTTCCTCTGGAGGAGGAGGAGCACCCTGTGCGCCAGACTTCCAAACAACCTCCAGAGCTGACTTAGCCCTCTGAAGTGTAGATCCAAAGCCAAACCCAAAGGACTTTTCACTGAGATCAATGCTAAGTCTACTGCTCCAAGATTTGGGAACTTCCTCAACTTTCTCCGTTCGAATTTCACTCTGGCTGCGATACATACTTGAGGACTTGGTCTGGGCCTGGTGAAAGCTATGATTAACATCAAGTTCAGGGAATTTTTCTTTGGGACCTGTTTTGGGGGTTTCTTTGGGGGGCTTGGGGGTTTCTTTTGCAGTATCTTTAGGGGGCATTTTGGGTGCTACTGTAGGGGCTTCTGCTGGGGTTACTTTGGGAGTCTCTTTGGGGATCACTTTTGGACTCTCCTTAGCAGTAGGTTTTGGAGCTTCTTTAGGTGTTATCTTAGAAACTTCTTTAGGGGTATTTTTCCTGTCTCATTAGAAGCTACTTTAGGTGTCTCTTTTAGGGTGTCTTTTGGGGGTACTTTTGAAGCTTCTTTGGTCATTTCTTTAGCAGCAACCTTTACACTTTCTTTTGATGCAACCGGTGGGGGTTCTTTTGATACAGCCTGAGGAGGTTCTTTTGATACAGCCTGAGGGGGTTCCTTAGCTATGACTTTAGGAGACTCTTTAGGGGACTCTTTAGGAGTTGAGTCAGGGGTCAAGATGGGGGTGTCTACTGGGGTTATTTTAGGGCTCTCTTTAGGAGACTCTTTAGGACTTTCTCTCGGAGTCATTATAGGGCTGTCTTTTGGTGTCACTTTAGATGTGACCTTGACAGCCTCAGCAGAACTTACCTTTGATGTTACTTTAGAGACTTCCTTAACTACTGGCTTGGTGGTTTCTTTAGGTGTGATTTTAGGACTATCTTTGGGGATGGATTGAGAGCTTTCTTTAGCGGCCGATTGTGATAACTCTGTAACTGATTCTTTAGGGGCTGCTTTAGATAATACTTTAGGTGAAACCTTAGCAGATACCTTTGGACTTTCCTTTTGCACTATTTTGGTGGTTTCATCTTTAGGAGTCAATTTACTTTGTTTGTGTGTCACTTTAGCAGCAGCTTTAGGGGCATCTTTTGATGAAACCTTCGTGCTTTCCTTTGTGACTACCTTACATCTCTCTTTAGACTGTCGGCCAGAGGTCTTGACAGATTCCCGTTCTGTTATGGGAGGAATAATGTGGGTGGTTATAGGTGGTAAGGAAGATTCTCTGTCTAACATCATGAATTCCTCATCTCCCTCAAACTGCAAGTCAACTTCCTGACATTTAGTGATGTTTTCTGGAAAACCAGGGATGGTTGATGGGTCAAAGGGGCTGCTGACCTCAATGGAGGCCTCCAAACCAGAGTCTGCACCCTGCTCCAGATGATGCCAGTCTTTCCATGGTGATAGATCACCTTGTAAAGACAGCTGGGAGCCACTATAATGGCTTCTATCCCCAGACATGCATACAAGCCCATTGCTAACCCCACTATCAATAGTTTCTGTTGTCTCAACTTCATTATGTTCATAAGTTTGATTATCATGGCCAAGAGGATGACTAGGGCTAGCATACCAAGAGGAGGCCATATCCTCTTGTTTTCTCTGCCACAGTTCCTGATCAGAAGAGGACAACAGGGAGCAGCCATTTGCTCTTGTGAAGTACTGACTCTCAGAGAAGTCTTCTGAGTATGACTGACAAAGTTTTGAGCAGTCAGACTCAGAACGGCTAAGTTTTGGGGTTGAATAGTCACTCTGGGAAAGCCAACCAGGAGTCAAATCAGAATAGTAAGCCTTGGCATGCTTATCTGGGTCATAGTAAGAGTCATCAGCATAGTGAACTGTGCCTGAGTAGCCTGCTTCATCTCCTGGCCGGCTATGGTCATGGGACCGCCTCTTGTCTGATTTGGCCTTGTGAACAGGCTTTGAAATGACCATTGCATATTTATTTCTGCTTAATTCATCCAGTTCTTTATCACTGTCCATTGAGTCCCAGTCATCACTTTCCACTACTTTATCCTTTCCTGAAACTTTTATATCCATGCTTTCATAGGTTTGTGAGGATGACATTGATTTGTCTTTTCTCTCTTTCCCATCATGAGTTAAGCTATCAGTAGAGACCGTAATGCCTGTTCCTTTGAGTTTGTAGCACTTTTTCAAGACTATATCCCTATCTTGGGGCGTTGCAAAAATGACAATAATAGGGCGGGGTTTTGCATTAGAACATTCTCTTTGCTGCCCTAATCTATGAGCTAACTCAATTTTAATTGTTTTATGGGCATCAATGAAACCCATTTTGTCTTTTAGTATCTTATATATTAGACTTTCTGTTTTCTCTGACCTTTCTTCAGGAACATTGAGGAATCGCAGAGTTGAATTATTGGCCTGGTGGCTTATTTGTTTTATGTAGTCATGAATATCACGTGTTTCCCTTCTAGATTGGACAAATCCTGAGCGAAGTTGTTCAATCTCACTCTGAACTACTTCCACACTACTGGAGATCTCATCAATGGAGCTCTTTAATGCATTTACATGGCCACGAAGCTCTGATAGTTCTGTCTCTATCTGGCTGATCCCCTGAAGCTCCTTAAAGATCATTTCCATAACATCCTGGGTCTGACTGATGCAGCCTGTTGACGAGGAGCCAGGCTCAAGAGTTGAGCTTTTTTGTTGCCGTCCAGCACGATCTAAGGATTTGCTGCGAATGCCCAAGGTTTTTCTCCAGTTGCTCACCTCAGAGTCAGAGGAAACACATTCCTGGCTCTTTTTCCATTTTCTTAACTTGCGAAGAGCACCCAACCTAAGTGTGTGTAAACTAGAGCGCTCCACGCGTTCACCCTCAGAGCTGCCATCAGAGGGAGCCAAACTGATAAGGCTCTTCCTGTTTCGTCTTACTGGCATAGTGTGTGATTTATGCTCATCCAGTCTCCGGACGGGTTTTGTCTCACTCAAGGAGTCAGAGTAGCTGCTATCAATTGAAAGAACCTCAGGAAAGATGCTTTCATTATTATTCAGAAAAAGAGAGTTTTTCGGGAGTCCATTTGCTATAGCTACACGATAACTGAAAGTGGGTGACAGAGATGAGCAGTCGTTCTTTCCGTCGTCTTCTTCAAGCGATATGTTACGTGCCGAAGAGCATTTGGAAATCTTTTTAACCGTAGTCTTTAGAGTGGTAGAAAGAGTTAGATTGTGTGCTTGCAAATCAGCGGACAATTTGGGCTCTTTATTTTCGCTTCTTTCTTTCTTCTTTATTGGGTTTGCCAATTTCTTTGTAAACATTCCTTTGCAAATCTTTTCAATATAGGATGATACAGTCTGGATTAGGGCAGAAACCATGGATGGCAATCCGGTGGACTGTTTCTATCATCCAGTGAAAGAAGTAGTTGGCTGGGAATGCAGCGGTGGCTAGTCAAGCCCAATCAGCCTGTGGTTGAAAGTAGGAGCCCAGTTTGCAATCACGAGAAGCACAGTCCATGCAGTGACTTGAAGAAACTTTTGAATCCAGTGGCCTTCATCCAGAATAGGAGCATCTCTCTGTAAAACAAATCAAAAAAAGATTCTCATATTAAACGCAATAAAAAAAAAATAAAAAAAAATCATTATCCTGTTTTCATCAATAAAGGAGACAATTAGGTACATCCTGAACAGAAACAATATCAAAACTCTTTCATTCAACTTGTCTCCTAGATATACACCGAATATTTCGGTTTTGCATTGAAACAAGGACAGATTTTAGGCAATATTATCTCATTTTTGTATTTCCACGCCTTACATTCTGACATTTGACTTAAAATACTACAAAAGACTCCACAGACAAAATGTTAGCAGCATGCTGGTTTTTCAACAGGGAAAGGGGAAAAGACCGAAATGAGTGTGTACAATCAAGTGCATGTACATGTCTTATTCAGGGTCAGTTGAACTCATAGTGACATTGATGTATGCAACTTATACACCAGAAGCAAGCCAATTATTTTAATTGCTTCAGTGCTCCAATGTTCTCATCAGAGTGTGTGAGCAGCAAAGGGAGCCTAAAACTAAACTCTGTTCATAATTCAAGACTACTAATGTTATAGAAATATCTGGCTTGATTAAAAACGCTTAAGGTAATACTTCACCTCGATCGACTGAAATCTACCCTTTTCGTATTCAGCACAATTTTCTTTAAATGAAATCTAGTTCAAACAGAGGAAAATGTAAAGTTTTAGTTTTAGATATATGTGGATTAACAGTGTGGATGTCTCTGTAATTAAAATGATAAAGTCAATCACTCATATTGTTGAGCACTTGATCCTCCAATTAGTTTGATTCGTATGCTTCAGCACTTGAGTTTACTGTATAGTGGCAAGGAAGACAAAATGACAATCTTACACTTCAGGAAAAGAAGAGACTTTTGCACACTTTGTTTAAGCTTTGATTGCATGTAGTGGCTCTGACGTGTGTGTTTTCTTTAGAGAGGGACTGGTCAACTGAGTAATTTTTTGTGCAGAGGATCTGACAGCTGCTCCACATTAGTTCTGGGATTTAAAGCTTGATGGGTCAGTCTCATGACTGCAGAGACATGCTCACTTCAAATGAACTGTAAAACACAGCGCCACAATTATCTTATATTGTTGGCCTCAGCAGAAGGACCAGACATTGGCAACCAAAACCCAAGATTTGGATGCCAGGGCATTTTTCTGCTACCACTCTATGGTGGAATTAATCCAGCAGCTTGATGAGTTGTTAAATTTATTTTGCAAGGCCTATGCCAGAAATGAATGAAAACACTTGGTGCTATATTTACTGAAAAATCTTGTGTGTCAATACCAGTCTAATCCTGAGCTACAGTTTACTGACAGGAGTTTAGAATACTTTGTCATCCAAATGTAAATTAGACGATACAGAACCAATCCAAGGATAAGACACACCTACCCATACAGTTTAGAGAAATAGGTAGTCACAAATCAGGAAAAATATCAAATTAAACTTTTTCAAAATGTGCGATTGTATGAGACAGAATGACATCATGATGAATGGAGGATGGTTCATAGATATTTCATAATAAGATGATGTTCATGGTTCAGATATTGCACAAGTTAGCTTGAAGCTAAGAGTAGCTTTTTGCATCTGATGGGTCATGACCCAAAACTGCCCCCTTAGATAAATCACAGCCTATTGTTTATATATGTCTTGAGATTGCCCTGACTGCTTTCTTTGTCAGTGTTCATCTGCAATTCAATCTTACTGCATATCTAATTGTATTGCAGCAACAGTTCTTAAAAGTTCTTGAATGTTTAAAAGAGAAATTAACAAAGGACTCAATCTGTCACATATGTGAGTATTCGGGGCTGGTTGTGCTAATTTTCCACTCGGATGCCATTAAACTGTTTCAGAAAAAGAAGCCACAACAGTATAATGGTGATGTTTGAATTTTCCACTTGTTTGCTTTATAATGATAGGGTGCTAATTTCACTTTTAGTTTTGGTTAAACTTTTTATAATTCTTATACTTTTACAAATGTCAGTATGTGTATGCTGATATTGCTGTGCTGAATGGATCCAATTGCAAAAGATATCTTTGATCGCAATAAGAACCAATGGTTAACTAATAGTAAAAATAATAATGATGATAATAATAATAATAATAATAATAATGTCAGTAGTTTAGTAGGTCAATATCAAATAAAAGATTACATGTGCATGGTTTATTGGAGTCATATAGATTTATGCTGGTGCTGTACAGAGAGAAGTCAATTACAACAAGCACATTGTGCTCTCTGTTACTTCAGATTTAGAGTAAACTTATCCTGGTATTTCTTCATGTAACCGGTAACTGTAAGTATATGTTCCATAATTCTGCAGTACCAATGCATTCAAGTAGTGTCTGAAATTAATCAGCATACTTGAATCTATTATCCACAACTTTGTTCTCTACGTATATAGTGAAAAATTGGATATTTTGAACACAGCAAATGTTAAATAGTCTGTTATGCTTAAACTACACTTAAACACAGGCATATTACGAATTTTCTTGAGAAGAATCTGGGATTTCAGAACACTCCACTGCGACTAAACAGTGATAGCACTTTCTCTGCTATTAAATTACAGCTGAAGTGGTTCTGATTAACAGTGAGTATTAAATGTCCTGAAGCAAAGGTTTGCATCATGGGTCTCCAACTGTAACTCTCCAGCTATGACCAAGTTCCACTTCAGATGTGAAATTAGTGAGATATCTTACACAGAGAGTGTTTTGTTTTAACTTGCTCAAGAACATGCTAAAATGCATAAAAATATCTTATATCATCATCATAATTACATACAGTATATTGGGCCGAATGAATGTAGGCATGAAAATCAAGTTGAAAGTATGGAAATTAAGAGTGGAAAAGTGTTAATTAGAAGTGACAGCAAACTATTAAAGAAATGAATATATTATTAAATCATTAGTCAACAGGAATGTATGGGACTGAAGCAGAATATAGACATGAAATCTTATTTGCCTGTTTATTTTATTAGATCCTAAAAATGCATAAGCTACAGGTGTGGCCACAGCTGCCCAGGGGCAAACTGGTTAAAGTGTCTTGCCCAAGGACAACACAGTTTTATGCAAGTATGCAAGGTTCAAACCATCAACCCTCCAGTTAACAAATGACTGAGCCACTGCCAACCAATTTCAGATAGTGGTGCACCATAATAATTTAGCATTTTTCACTAAAAGGAGAAAAATATTCATTAAAACTGTCATAATGCTTTTAGTCTCTTTGAATATTACATGGTGCTAATATCGGTATTGGCTTTTTCTGGATTTTTACTATTTTTGGCTTCACTCTTGTTGTGCCTTTCCAGAGGCTGCAGATATGCAGCTGCGACATGCCTTGCAGTGGATACTAACCACAGGCAGAGCAACGAAAACATGCTACTCATGTAGAGTTCATATTTACTCTGTTGCACGCTAGTTCATACATTGTTGTCAGCCATTAGTCATTATCAGTTATAACTCCCACATGGCTAATAGGCTGCTTGCTTTCACCTTAGAGCCCAGTGGGTACATTATTAGTACCCTATTATAACAATGATACAGTCCACATTTAAGCAGACGGGTGGTTGCATAAGTCATTTTCTGGACTTTTATAGAAGACTGAAGTCTTGTTTCCACCAAATGTGGATGAAATGCATTGTAGCTGAATCATGATTTTGTTCCATCCTTTGCATGGCAGCATTTCACATCAGGAGTACGCAAGAAGTTTGACATGTCTGTGACTGTATAAGTCATGACAGTTAAGCTGAGCAAAATCTTCTGTACTTGTATCTAATCTTTGCCCCAAACCCCCACAGCCTTTCTTAAATCATTTTTTTCTTTAAACAGCATCTGTGAAATCATACAGTACATGGTTTGACCACTTGGTTTCTGGCAGTATGCCACTGACAAATTCAGTGCAGTGATGTGTTACACAATATATATTCTGCACAAGGTATTTTTATTTCAAAACTTCAATGTGGTGTTCCCCTGTTTGACTTTCAGTCTGGCTTACCTATTCTATGCTGGTTAGCACAGCTTCTGTCAAATTTCGACCAGCTGTGTATTTTTAGTGAAGCACTGTATAGAGTCACTTCTGTGATGCTTCTGAAATGTAGCACATCTGGTGGAAACACATGTATTTAGTTCTTCAGTAATTTCTGTTGACTGTGAGTTGGCCAGGATGCTGGTACAGTGGAAACAAAGTATCAGTTCTTTGTGGGATTGTTTTATTTTCTTTCTAATTTATAAATTAACTAAATGTTATATATTTTTAATTTTAATTACCGGAGAGGAAACAGCCCATCTCAGCTGTGAAATATAAATATTGACATTTTCAATTTCTAATCTATAGTTTTGAGACTCATTGAGTTTCTTTTGCTCTAATGCATTTATACATTGTCTTATCACTGCAACTGTGTTGTCACAGTATTTGGTTGGGTTAAGACTACTAAGTAAAGCTTACACACAAACAACAATAAAACATACAAATAAACAAGCAAATATAAAACTGTGATTGTTTTTAGACAGTCAGACATAGATAGATAGATAGATAGATAGATAGATAGATAGATAGATAGATAGATAGATAGATAGATAGATAGATAGATAGATAGATAGATAGATAGATAGATAGATAGATAGATAGATAGATAGATAGATAGATAGATAGATAGATAGATAGATAGATAGATAGATAGATAGATAGAAGATAGAAATTACTTGATTATGAACAATGATACTGGTAGGTAGCAAGTGAGCTAGGAAGTTAACTGCTCCAAAACGGCGACTATGAGATCCAAAAACTACTGTTACTCTTACTGTGCCTCTTTCTCTTTCCCTATAGTTTCCTATCCTCGGGGCTGGACTCTTTCACCCTTTTGAGCATTTTATTCTTTATGCTGGAAGCTATCGGGCATTGTTGGTCTTTTGAAGAGAAAGAGGGATCTCTGAATCACCTGTGTGCTGCACAGCAGGTGGTTTTTGAGATGCAACATACTACAGTAGTAACTGAGTTCACATCGATACCAGATAAAAATGACCTCAGTCTTGTCCAGAGAACCATCTTGCAGAGCTTTAAAGCTAAACTGTCTGTGTAAAAGACCCATTCTGTGTCCATTTCTGCTTCAGAGCCACAACTTTGCTTCTGCATCACTTCAGATGGTGTGTGCATTATTTGCGTTACAAAACATTTTAACAGCTAACAGTCAGCCACTGACTGTGCAAGTTCTGCTACTTAGAAAGATGAGAGAGGTCTGAATTTTCATCATAGGTACGCTTCAACTATGAGAGAAACAATGAGAAAAAAAATCCAGGAAATCACACAGTAGGATTTTTTAAAGGATTAATTTGCAGATTATGGTGGAAAATAAGTATTTGGTCACCCACAAACAAGCAAGAATTGCAGGTCTCACAGACCTGTAACAACTTCTTTAAGCTCTACTGTCCTCCGCTCGTTATCTGTATTACTGGCACCTGTTTGAACTCGTTAACTGTATAAAAGACACCTGTCCACAGCCTGACACAGTCAGACTCCAAACTCAACCATCGCCAAGACCAAAGAGTTGTCAAAAGACACCACGAAGAAAATTGTAGACCGGCAGCAGGCTTGGAAGAGTGAATCTATAACAGGCAAGCAGGGTGGTGTGGGTGCAGTTGTAAGAAAATGGAAGGCATACGTACAAGCCCATTGATAATCTCCCTCAATCTGAGGACCCACGCAAGATCATCCCGTGATGATCATGACAACGGTGAGCAAAACTCCCAGAGCTACACGGAGGGAACTGATTAACGATGTGCAGAGAGCTGGGACCAAAGTAGCACCTCCCGTCCACTGTCTCCATTTCGCCCCACTCCGATCTGCTCTGCTGCGCTCCAGTCCGTCTTTCCGGCGGTCTGCAAAAGTCCCCGCACACTGACTCCAAATGAATCCGCCAGCCCCCTCTCCATTCGGCCGCAAAGCAGGCAGAAGAGCATGCGCGAGATTTCCAAGTTCAAGTGGATAAATGGATAAACAGAGAAGGTAAACAGCGGTGACAACAAACTTCTCACTCATTGCAACGTCAAAGGAAACATCGTGTCATTCAAGCCAGGTTTTGATTCGTTTGTCATCAATTTATATATATACTGTGTGTATATATGATTATATATATATATATATATATATATATAATCATATATATCGGATGTTTACATTCATTGAGCTTTGCAACTTCCTCTAAGTGACAGTCCCAATACATCACTGCTCCTGGAGGAGATCTGCATGGAGGAATGAGCCAAAATACCAGTATGGGCAAACCTGGTGACGACTTACAGGAAAATGTTCACTTCCATCATTGCCAACAATGGTTTTGTTACAAAGTATTGAGTTGAAATACTTATTTTCCACTAGGGATGGGTACCAAAATCGGTACTTTTATTGGTACCTACCGAACTCCGTCGGTACTACCGGGTACCGATTCACGTAAAATCAAACGGTACCATGTTTCGGTACCTAAATGCATCCTTTTTAATGTGAGGTAGTGGAGGAGTTTGTTATTTCTGTGCCGCACGTGAACGTTGCATCGCAGCATGACATCAGCAGCAGCGGCCGCGTGTTCAGTCAGAAGCTTTCCTGGTTTCACTTCTCTAAAACATCAAGTTCGCATCATTTGTGATGCCAGCGGCGGGAACACGTCTGATCTGAGGAAGCAGCAGATTAAACACAATATTCTTTTCAAAGCTCCATTCCCGTCGCGTCATCCGCAGCCCGCAGAAAAAAGAGGGAGAAGTCCGTCAGCGCCTCGGCGGCTGAACAGATGTAATCGGGGGCAGATAATAACCAGCAGGGTTCACAAACTGCCGTTCAAGAACTTAATACGATGTTAATATTTACTGAGTTTACCATCAACCAAGACAGTAAACCAGATCTGGAGCGACGCGCATGTCACGTCTCTCCCTCCCTCTGTCGCGTCCCACATCTTTATTAAATTCCTCATCACAGCGGAGTTTCAGCACGCGAGTGCACCAGCCACCATACTGCCATCTGATAAATAAGAGTCTGCGTCTCTGAAACAGCTTGTATGGTTTAACCAGCACGGCAAAAACTGTCAGCATCAAGTTAGTAACCTGATCCCTGCAGCAGGATTACAGCCTCCAGACCTACGCAAAACGCGCCACAAAAATCAGTTTAGTGTCGGAGAATATTCCGTCTTTTTTCTCATTAAATTATTCTGTCATTATTATTTCGTTTGGAACAAACTCCCAGAAAGCCTCAGATCAGCTGAAACACTTTGTTTGTTTAAATCCAGGTTAAAGACCCACCTGTTCTCAGCTGCATTCACACATAGATTTTACTCTAAAGTTCAAATCTGCACGGCTCTATGCTCTCTTTTTAATCATAAATATTTTAAATTTTTATCATTTTGAAATCCTACTTGTACTTTTTTGTTCTTAATCATTTTCCCTTTTACACCCCGCTGCAATGCTTATGGTTTATCTAAAGCACTTTGAATTTTCCTGTAGGCTACATGAAATGTGCTGTATAAAAAACTTGCCTTGCCATTAAGTTTCCCTGTTACCAGACGCTCTGACATCATAGAGAAACAGCTGGATTTTGCTTTAATATATTATTAAAAAATTCTATGTTGAGAATAAGAAATAAATCTGTTATTGCCATATAAACACACAGAAAAGTACCGAAAACTGGTACCGTTTTGGTACCGGTACCGATTCGCAGGTATCGAAAGTTGGTACCGTATCGATTCAAATGTGAAAGGTACCCATCCCTATTTTCCACCATAATTTACAAATAAATTCTCTTAAAAATCCTACAATGTGATTTTTCTGGATTTTTTTTTTCTCATTCTGTTTCTCATAGTTGTACCTATGCTGAACATTAGATTGCGCAATTTCTCCTATTTACAATCAGTGACTGACTTGATACTTTTTTTGCAAGCGATTGGAACTGAACAGTTGTGTAGCCATAAGAACCAGTAATCATTGAGGCTAACCAGAGATAAAGACTTCAAGTTTCTGCGATGAAAGAAAATTTTGTGGTCTGAGTCCAGCTCCCTGGTCCAGAGTGATTGCCACACCAGGATAAGAAGAGAGGCAGGTGAAGTGATGCAACCATCACGCCCAGGGCCAACTGTACAAACCTGTGGGGGCCGTCTATGATTTGGGGTTGCTGCCGTTGGTGGGGTCTAGAGATGCAACGATTCGATACCCGGATCAGATATCGGCTCCAACATTGACTAATTAGATGGGTTGGATATCGGATGAATATGGCCGATCCAGCATTTCGATACAGTCATTTCTGTTTTCATCATAATAAATGTACACTTTATCTACTTTATCAAAAAAAAAAAAAATTAAGTACATTAATATCTGTGTTAATTTTCTAAAAATTTTTAACAAGGATAAATGTTTGTGTCAAACTTGATGCTTTCACTCACACAGCAAGGTATACAGTTTATTCAACAGCAGTATCGGGTATCAGCCGATACGCTCAGCCAAGGAATCTGTATCGGTTTAGATAGAAAAAAACTAAACTGGATCGTGCGGCTCTAGTCAGGTCTAGGTTCAGGAACATCATGTTCCAAAGAATGAAAGAAGACTACCTGAATATACTGAATTATTAGGTTATTCCATCAATGGATTTTTTTTTTTTTTCCCTGATGCACATATTCCAAGATAAAAACCAGGATTCATCTGGCTCAGATTGTGAGAGTGGTTCAGGGGACATGAAACATTATTTTCACTAGGGCTGAAACAATTAATCGAATTATTCGATAAGAAAAAATGATCAATTATCTTAGTAATCGATGATTCGTTTAACTTTTTAAAGTCGCGCGTTTACGCATTGCTTCCAGTCTGTATGAACTGCTTTCGGTTAGGATAGACTAGCGCTCCTAGTTGCGTACATCACGTGTGCTTCGTGCTACGTGAGAAGTGCCCAAGTCCAGTCCTCAAGAGCTACAGTCCTGCAATTTTTAGACCATACCCTCTCCAACACACCTGAATCAAATTGCCTCATGCACATGTCATTCAGGTCTGCACAGGCCTGGTAACGAGCCATTAATTTAATTCAGGTGTGTTGGAGAAGGGATGCAACCAAAATGTGCAGGACAATAGCTCTCGGGGACCGGACTTGGGCACCCCTGTGCTACGTCATGTGCTGATAGAAGCAGCTTCTCTGGCAGAGCTCAGGTTGCTGCTGCAGCGCGAGTTATAGAGAAATGTAAGATAAAGAATTTCAACCAACTAACTTCTGTTATTTACACACGTACACAACACAATACTTACAAAGACTTAAGTCTTCCAAGGCTCACGTGTGTAGACCATATTTGGCGCACACATGACACGTTTCTTCACTTGTTTCTCTGATAATTCGCTCACAACATTGTCGAAGAAAAAAAACAATAGATCCTCGTTACGGTGTGAGCACTCGCTTGCATAACTGAGCATACGTTTTAACAAAGAGCTTTTCAAGAAAAAGATGTGTCACACTGATTAGATCTGAAATCCAAACATTTTAACTGTTTTTTTGTTTTTTTGCATGAATTAACTTACTTTTAGTAACTATCAACTTATTTATTCCTTTTTAATGTAAATAATTCACACCATGAACTAATTATATGTTTCTTTTACCAAAAGTCATAACAGTAGTCATAGGCACTTTGTTTTGTTTTAAAATTACACAATGTTTATTGCACTTCCTTAACTGTTCAGTACAGTTTTGATCAATTTGTTTAGATATGATTTCACCCTTTTGACATGAATGTTTAAAATCAGCAAATATTAATTCAGTATGAACAGTAATGTTTAATGCAGACACAGAATCATCTAACAAATGTGATTATATGCATCAAAGCATTAATTCAAGGCTTAGGTAAAATATTGAGATATATATGGTGTATCATGACATGCCATAAAAATATCGGGACTTCCAGTCTGTATAAACCATTTCCAGACACTCCCTACCAGTGGGTGGCAGTTATGCACCTACTCGTTGCGTGTCAACCACAGTCTTTGGTGCCAGTTTGGACTCATTATTACTCCACTGCACCTCAGTCACGTCTTTAAAAACATAGAGCTTATCTGATTAACCGATCGATTACGGGGGTAGATTAATTGGCTATTAAAATAATCACTAGCTGCAGCTCTAATTTTCACACATTTTGTGAAAATGTTTGAAAATTTCAGGTCTCCATTGAGACCTGAAAATGGGGTTCAGGTCTCAATGGGGTTCCAGACCTGAACCCCATTGAGAATCTTTGGAATATACTGAATAAGGCTTTGCACAATGGTCAAACTCTCCATCAGTACAAGATATTGGGGAAAAAAAAATAATAATGCAAAAATGGATGGAAATAACTCCTGTGACATTGCAGAAACGTACTAAAACTATGCCACAGAAAATCCAGCAGTAATCAATGCTAAAGGTGATCTAATGAAATAGTGGAAGACCAAAATCTGTGTTTTTTTTTTTTTTGGTTTTTTTTTGGGACCAACTTTTTTTTGCCATGCAGTGTTTCTCTGTTTGCAGTGAATGGGTCAGCGTCAGCGTTTACTTCAGAACACATGCTCAGGACAAGTTCTTCATGTCATCATTTCCTGTCAATGATCCAGTGGGAGGGACGGATTTGTAAGTCTTCATCTAACAGGATCAAGATCCTTTTGATCCAATCCACCAAAATTTGGGAATACCCAGATATCAATCTGAGATCCAAGGACCTGAATCCAGGGATTTGGAAATCCAGATAATTTTGATCTGGATTCAAAGCTTTGAAATACTGGGCCCAGTTGCCAAGTTATACATATAGTACATATGCCATTCAAAGATTACTAGAATGTGATGACATCTCATTTAGGAACACTTGTGGGAGCACAGCTTGCCATGGCACCCACAGACACAGGGTGATGCTCTATCAGGCAAAGAGGAAACCAACCATGTTTAAATGTGGTCAACAGACATGTCACTCACAATTTTGTCTGGACCAAATCTCATTTAAAATGGACTTAGAGATAAAAGACGATCTGTGGTCAGATAAATCAAAATTTGAAATTCACTTAGGAAATCAGGAACACTTCATTTTCCAGACTGAAGAGAGAAACATTCAGCAAGTTATCAGATCATTTCAAAAACCTATGTCTCTAGGGACGCATTAGTGCCTATAACACTGGCAACCTGCACATCTGAAAAGGAACCATTAGTTCTGAAAGGTACATGCAGGTCTTAGAGTAACAATGCTTCCTTTTTTTGGCAACTTCTTTTTTTAGGGTAAGCCCTGCACCAAGACCATGCTAAACTTCATAGTACATAAAAGTGCTTATGCTGGAAATAAAATCAATTAAAATACATGAAGAATCACATAATTCCTGAAGAGAAGTTGGACTGACTTGCCTGCAGTCAGACCTTTCATCAGCTTATGAGATCCAGCATTGTTGAGCAGTTAGAATCCTAAATCAGACAGGACAGGACATAATTTCTACCCCAAAGGTCTGGCAGCTGCTCTCCGCAGTTCCCAGATGTTTACTGACTCTTGTTAAAAGAAGAAGGGATGTTTAACAACTCCAAACATGGCCTGTCATAACCTTTGGTGATGTATGCTGCTTTCAAACTGAAAATCATCTGGTATTTTTAGTGAAATAGAAATGAGACATTGAAACATTTAATATGAACTTCAAATGTTTTTTTGTGTTCTGTTGATAAAACAATATGGGGTATGAGATTTTAAAACCATGCATTGCATTCGGTAATTATTTACATTTCATAAACTGTCTCTTTCTCTATTAAACTTTCTTGGAATTGAAATGATGAAATACAACAATAAATAGAAGACAAAACACAAACAGCTCATGTCAAGTAATCAAATGTTAATTAGTTAATCCAGAGCATTGTCTATGTCGCGGGTGCCCAAGTCCGGTCCTCGAGAGCTACTATCCTGCACATTGTGGGTGCATCTCTTCCCCAACACACCTGAATCAAATGAATGGCTCGTTACCAGCCTCTGCAGAGCTGAATGACATATGTATGAGGGAATTAGCAATTTGATTCAGCTGTGTTTGAGAGGGTATGTTCTAAAAATTGTAGGATAGTAGCTCTTGAGGACCGGACTTAGGTACCCCTGGTTATGTTGTGTGTACTTGACATCACACTTCTGACCTCAGTGTCATCTATTTATTTCTCATAATGGTCGTCTTATCAGCCTTTATCCCTCAGTTTTACACCACTGCAGAAGGTTGTCTACATAATCTGGGCTGTTCTCTGTTCATCGGTGATCAGAATGGATGATAACAAACCTAGCTTTCCTGGCTTGTGGGTACATTTGTCCAATTTCATGCGTAATTCCTCACCCGGGGTGAAGCTGAGGTATGAGCTTAGACTTTACTGCCATTGGTCTGTTCGTTAGCAAGATTATAGAAAGCTTTCCAAGGAAGTTGGCGCATATGCAAAAGGAAAGGCTCATTAAGTTTTGTTGCAGATCTGAATAACTTTGCTAAACACAGCACTGGCCTTGGTACAGCATGTGTTCTCCAACTGTTCTGTTGATGGAAGTTACAGGAACTAATTATGTTCACTGGTGACTCAGAAAAGATGTCAGTTTGTCTGTGTTGCAACTCAGAATAATTTAAAAAATATGTCTTCCAATAATAATTGATTATTAAAAAGATATCTTTTGAAATAGTCAAAGCTATCAGAGACAAAGGAAAAAGCATTGGGGGAGGAGGGGGGGGGGGGGGGGGCAAAATTATAATCTCAGTATCAAGAAGAAAATATAGATTATTGCATTGAGAGTCATGAAACTCAAAGAAACGGCCTTTCAGTCAGATATATTATTCCTCACATAAAGTAAAAAAATAAAAATAAACAGTTTATGAAATTGCAGCACATGTAAAGGATCAGACCCAATTAAATTCTTCAGGTATACAGTACTTATGTGCAAAGCTGAATGTTAAAACATTTTAAAATAATTTTTTGAAGGGAAATTGTTAAGTAATATCTACTTTTTAAAATCAGACTTTGGAAAAAGTTAGATAAAAAGTAATAATGAGTAAATGTGCAAAATAGTTAGTGATGATGCTTCTGTTTTCTGTTAAAGATTCTGTTCCTTGTTACCAATAAACAGATTTTGTCTACTACATTCACGATACTAACCTTTCAGTAATGTACTATGGTTTAATAGGCTAATGGTGAACTATGCAAATTTATTTTTGAAAATACATATTTTCAATTTACACAATAATTGGTAAGTCACGGTTTAGTCCACAAAATAAAAAACATTGCTTTACGCATTTGCGTGCAATGCATTAAACTGAGCTATCCACAAGGATGGTAAGTCATTGCATCTGGAATTTGATGCTATTTACAGTAGCAGACACTGGGACAACCCTTACATAAAGCTCTGTGTTGCTCTCTGGCTACACTCTGTCTGTACAAATCACACTCACAGAGTACTAGTGTTTAATGAGTGTTGATCACAGATTAGGGAGCTGCCTTTCTCTTTACACAGCCAGCATCCTGACATCTGCATGTTAAGGTTTGACAAATGAAGCATTCACCCTCTTCTAGAGTTAGAGTTGATGCACAAATGACTTGCTAATGCCCACAGGGTATTGCCTGTATCGTCCCATTAGAGTCTAATGATGCAAGAATTAGAAGAAAAGGATGACAAATCACTATATCACTCTATTTCGCTATGTGTGTTTTACCAATATGACCACAGAATCTGCAGATATGCTTCTGTTAGGAGACTGCAGTTAGCTGGCCATAAGTTAAATACGTTTAGAAAGAACCATCATGACAAACCCATCATTAATCCGAATTGATGCTTTTGTTCATCGTCAGTGTAGATTGGTATGTAGTATAAACTCATTCAGTAAAACAGAAGTCACTCTGAAGTACTTCGGTAGAGATAAGTGGACAATGCAAGTGGGTTTTTAACAGTGGTGCTGCATATGCACACACAGCTACCCATATAAAATGATGCCTCCTCTGGAGTATACATTACAAGACTATTCTTGTGTCTTGTATGTCACGACACGTGATCTAATTTCTTTATAAACAGAACCGAGAATGAAACATGATTGACTGAGGAATTGTATAGAAAACACATCTGTGCCTTTGGATTTTCTGTTATCATAAGCTTCTTGTGTCATCCTTCAAGCTCTGAGCCTCCAGCTGCACCAAAAAATGAAGTGGGCATCTTCCTCATCATTGTATGGAATAACTTGAGCTTCTCCTTAATCACACTGCTTGTTCAAAGATGGGTCATTACTATGTCAGGACAAAATCTGGGAATTCCTGTGGTCCTGCGATACAGCCCCCTCCCATTTATGAGTCAGACTGGAGAAACCTACAGAGAAAGGGGAAGCACCCCACCACACCCACTCTGAGGCACTGCTTCCAAAGGCCCTGCATTACTATCCAGGGACCTATTTGCCCCATTTCTGCTAATGCATCTGATTAGCTGAGCAATCTACAGTAAAATAATCCATGTCTCACAGCCTGTCCAATCTCTGTGGCTCTCTTTTAATGAGAATGAGTGTTAGTTGGAGGCATGCGAACCTATCTGTCACAAAAGTAACACCTGATGGTCCCTGATGGTGAAAAAAAACCCAAGTATAAGCCAATTTGAGATTATCGTGCTGGCAGCAGTTTTACTACAAGCTGTGACTGCTGTTCATTCCTTTATCTCTCTGGGTGAGACTGAAAGATATTTTGTGCAAACCTTCAGAAATTGATGCATATAGATGAGACATGATCATGTGTTACGTCATGTCTCCAGAACAGATGATTATGGATTACAACAGTGTGGATTAGTGCACAAGGGTGTATGCATGTATGTGTTTCTGTGTGCACAACCCCTAAATGAACACACATGTGCAATGCATGTTTCCGTGCATGATTGCTTTTAAGCATGCATTTGCTGCTGTGTGAGAGGAGCGAAGTAGCCTACACCAGTGGGAGCTGAGCATGAGAGGGTGTGTGCATCCTCAGATCATATTGCCCTCACACCCATCATCAGCTACATTCTGCTTTTTCGAAGCTTAAGTGGTCTATTTCCCAACACTGAGATATCCTCCTGCAGTCGTAGGAAACCAGCCAACATCAGAGCAGATTGTCTCCCTTCATAAATCAAAATGTTACCATTTCTTTGGCCGTCATGTCGATATCTAGTTACAATGCTGTGTGAAACAACAGCATTGCTCACATGCGTTATGCAGAGCAACATGAGGAAAGGTTAGAATGAGAGCAAAGGGACATTTGTAGAATCGACAGTTTTTTTTTAATGAAATGGGAATAGACGGCATCAATTACTCTACATATGATTAACACCCTGAATGGTTGTATTTCTCACGTCACCAAGCTACATCGACAGTTGATGCCATCTATCTGCACAATTTTCAAATAATGTTTCATTAATCCAGTGACAGGGCCACAGGGGGAGGGGAGGGAAGCAACAAGAAGAGATAGAATGAAGTCGGAACAGTCAAGACCCCCACACCGTGCAAACACGCATGCAGCGCCCAAATAGGTTGCGCCGCTGCACATACCTGGTTGTGTTAAATCCCCGTGCAGGACGCCAGCCGTAGTGAGCGAAGCCAGCCGTGTGGAGCCGATTCCCCGGTTTCAGCGAATGGTCGGTGCGAGGAGAGTAGCGATTCTGGGGAGGGGAGGGAGGGGAGAGAGTGGCTCGGTGCGCAGCTGGCTGCTAATACCAGAGCTCACAGCATCTCTCCGTGTCCGTCAGACATCACATCCCAAAGCCCTGCCTCCGAGAGGGAACGTGCACACACCTCTCCTCCATGCCACCGATGGTAAACCCCCTTCTCTCGGTCCTCTGCTGCGCGTCCCTGTTTCGCGTCACAGGGGAGCGCAGATGCTGCCTTTTAAAGCCAAAAGCTGTTTGGTTTTATTGGCTTCACGATTGTCTTTCGCTCTGTCTTTTTCTCTCTGTCACACACACAGACGCGCACGCACACACACCCCTTCTCGTAGACAGTGTCACAGCACGGGGTGTCTTGTCTTAAAAGGGATACGGGCGGGTGGTGGAAGCAGACAGCGCCGCTGCTCCTACTGGCTGCCCAGACTGAGGCTCTGCTCCCCGGCTGGAGTGTCCGTCCCTCCCATGTACTGAGCTCCCCCTCTCTTTTCTCTCTCCCTCTCTCTCTCTCTGTCTCTGTGCGCGCTCACCGAGCCTGGATGAACAAATTGAGCGCACATAAACACAAACACACTAAAGCACAAAATACACACAGACACACTCTCAGGCTCACGAGAGATCCTTTGAGTGTCATGGAAGCCAAAAGAATTGTGGGAATGGGAATTTGGGATTAAAGAAAAAGGCGCGCGTATCGCTATGTGTAATTCCTTTAAACTAATGCTGAAGCTGAACACTCTAGGGGAGACATCTTGTTTAAACATGTTAATAAAACGTGGAAAGTATTGACATTAAGTGGCCATGGGCTACAGAGATGGTGCTATATTTCGGGGGGCAAAAGCTGCGCAACTGTGCTCCTCTTCCTATTTGGTGTGCAAACGCACGGGTTTTAGGGACATTTCGTGCAGCTCAGAGCGCACTCATGTCAAACACGTTTACGATCTGAGTAAACCTCCAGTCTTTACAGAAGCCCATCCCCTCATGCATCAGCTGCCCAAAAAGCAACCTATATATCATTTAATTGTGTATCTCAATAGAAACATCGTTATTCAAGGCTGGTCCCAGTGTAGATTTGTCAAACAGACGCACGCTTTTCATTAAAACGCCATTGGTGTCATGAAAGGCACGTGGCTGAATTTTACAGCTGCGTAAATGAATAAATCCGGCGCCAAAGCTGGTGACGAAGGATATGCAAATGTAAATTGCTTTAATTTGGCTTTAAATGGCATTTTGATGATCGCGGCTTTAAGTTCATGTTGGCTGGAACAAATGAAGAGGGACAGTGAGATAAAAAGAGAGCAGGTAGTGTCACATTATAGACCACATCCTCTCACCAGCTACAACTGTCTTGGTGGTGATTAAGCATTCAAATAAAAGCCATGTCTCTGCTGTCTTCTGTGAGCCTGCCTTCCCTCTGTCAGTCTCCCTCTCCTCGCTCAGCTGTTATGTGTGTCATGCCTTCCTCCAACAGTCACTAATTGTCTGGCCTTCAAGCGAAATCATATTCCTCTCCCTCCCTGCCTCTTCTCATCACATGGGAGAGAGGAAGGCTGTATGGAGATGAGGGGGCTGTGTGCGCAAGCGCGTGCGGGTAGGTGGTTGTGGTTAGGGGAGAGAAGGGTGCACTCTCCCCCAAAGCTGAGTGTGGGTCCTCTTCGCCTCCTGCTGGTGATGACAGCAACTGCAACCCAGAGCCTCAGCTGTCGGAGCCAATCTGACCCAAATGATGCCCACCAATTACTGCAGCACACTTGTGCTGAGACAAAGATAGCAGAGCAAATGCTGATTTATTTTAGCATTTGACATGGTTCACTTCAAATCTAATGCGATCTAAGGCAGAGTGAATCAGCAAATTAGTCGTGTCTGGTCGCATTTATCTCACAGCTGTTTTTTGAATTAACGCTGATAAACACCCATTCTTAAAATTCTATTTTCCACTTTCACCATTTGCTCCCTTTATGTCTCGTGTGTTTTACACTTATACTCTCTGAGACCTCTGTTTACGCCTTCAGCGGTCAAGTGAAAGCTAGCCAAATCTCTTGAGGGTCTCTTCATCTCCACCCCCCTCCCTTCATCCTTTACTTGTCATCACCTTCCCCAGCTTGTGTAACAAATAGTCACCTCTTTATCCGTCTCTGATTCTCTGTATCTTACACAACTACACCTCAATTTGTACTTGTTTTGCTTACAATAAAGTCTACAAAGATAGAGAAATACAGTATTTTGATAATCATCTTCTTTAGAAAAAATATATATTTTCAGATTGGGAAAGTTATGTAAGCTCTCTGTGCACCCAAATGTTTTGGTAAATGGTTTTAATGAGCATAACTTTTGAGCTTTAATCCTCATGTGTTCAGTCAAGGTTTGCTCCAGTTCAGTTACCTGAAATTAATGTTTGAAATGTGAGTTTAAACAGCATCTGACTTTTCTGTGGGACCTCCTGGCTTTATGATGTCATAAAGGTAAGCATGGTAGTACAAGCAAACTTTTTTTTTAAAAATTATATTTTACATGTTAAAATTCCATTAATAATTAATCTTGGCATCATTTCCACTAAGTGGTACGATTCAGATCTGTACAGTATGAATATTCCTAGCACAACCATGTACATCCATGTGAGGCCCCATAAGGGTTTAATATGGGCTATGTGGGTACAGAGTGGGCATAGGCTTGAACAGGGCAAATTTGGTCGTTTCTATGTGGTTTTAGTTTACACGAGCCCTACATGGAGAGCCCATGAAGGCTATTTTAAAGGCGTTATAGAAGAAATGTTTCGGCATTTCAATGAGCAGAATTGCTGAAACATTTCTGCTCTCAAGACAAGACCATTTCTGCCATTGGTCTTGTCTTGCGCTTGCGCTTGCGCTTGCGCATGCGCAAGCGCAAGCGCAAGACCAACTCCCTTCCCTCCCTCCCACAGCTCCCTTCTCAAACCACAGAATAACATGTACAAACCACTCCGGTGTTTAGCAGACAGCAGTCTCACACAGGCTTCGCCCTCTACTGGACTCTATGGGTACAACTCTCCTCAAACATGCGATGGCCCACTGAAATTTTCATGTATGTAGCCGGCCAGTAGGCCAGTGACGCATAAGAAATGTTGCTCCTCGCTGGTTGTAGCGACCTCGCCGTTAGCCCTGCACGATGCTAACCGGCACCGTGCTTCTTCCATGGTCGGTCCAGCTCAGCCTGCTGACCGCCTGACGAGCGAGGGCTGTCACCGCAGAGATGCGATGGCAAT
Source organism: Atherinomorus stipes (assembly GCA_023101725.1). Taxonomy (NCBI): domain Eukaryota; kingdom Metazoa; phylum Chordata; class Actinopteri; order Atheriniformes; family Atherinidae; genus Atherinomorus; species Atherinomorus stipes. The sequence continues at coordinate 166,279 of JALJCO010003771.1, forward strand.
CCTCGTTTATTTCAGCACGGCAGGGTGAAGAGAGTGTTGCAGCAGGAAATGAGTGCTACAATCGGTGGCAATGCATAAAGAAATGGCAATGCACAAATAAATACCGCTCCCCACCGGTTGTAGCGACCTCATCGTTAGCCCTGCACGCTGCTAGCCAACTCAGTGTTTGTCCCACGGTGGACCCGGCTCAGCAGGCTGACCGCCTGGCGAGCACTGGCTTTCTCTGCCGAGGCGGCGATAGCAATCCTCGCTCACATCAGCAGGACAGGTTCCCCCCCAATGTTCAGGAGCATTCAAGAGATGAATCTATCCTCTCTACAAGAGATAGAATTCCTCGAGTGGGAAATTGAGGACCTGCTATCTAAACAGGCCATGTCAATTGTCCTTCCTCACGACAAGGAACAAGGTTTTTGCTCCCCATACTTTTTGGTTCCCAGAAAAACAGGGGGCTACAGACCCGTCCTGGACCTCTGTGCCCTTAACACGCATATCCATCGCAAGACATTCCGCATGCCAACCGTAAGAAACTGCTGGAACATATCCAACCAGGGGACTGGTTTTCAACCATCGACTTTAAGGATGCTTATTTCCATGTCAAGGTGGCACCAAAATGCAGGAAATTCCTGCGCTTTGCTTTCCAGGGAACAGCCTACAAATACAACAGGCTTCCATTTGGCTATTCCCTGGCCCCTCGCACATTCAGCAAATGTGTGGACGCAGTGCTACAGCCGCTGCGCAACCAAAGGATGAGGGTCTTCTTAGACGACCTCATTGTGATGGCCAGGTCCAGACAATGGGCCATTTTTCACACTGCCCAAATGATACTTCACCTACCAAGTTGGGGTTTGCCATCAACTGGGAGAAGAGCACCCCACAACCGAGCCAGCAGGCGAGTATTTGGGGATTGTGCTCGATTCTGTCAGCCTGAGAGCCACTCTGTCGGAGTCCAGACCGACAGTACTACAGCAGGAGGTGTTCAAGCTGTGACAGAGTCCACATGTTACAGCCTTGACTGTTATGCAGACCCTGGGACACATGGGGGCAGATCACCCAGTGGTTCCACTCGGACTGCTGCACATGCGTCGTCTTTAACGGTGGTTCAACAGCCTACGCTTAGACCTCAAGTTTGGTTTAGTTAGTTTAGTTAGTTTTTTGAGCAGATTTGCTTGATTTTTTTAGTTTCTATTTATGGAAAATGTTTAGTTTTAGTTTAGTTTTTATTAGTTTCAGTGTTAGTTTTTGTTTTTTGGGGTCTTTTTTCAGTAAATTATTGGTGTTTGTCTGGTGTGACATTCAAAATGATCAGAAAGTCACTCGGAGTAAAACCAGTAGAGAAAAGTAAATAGATTAAATAGAAATAAATTTCATGTCAACCCAAACGGCTTATGTATTATATTAATTTACAAAGACTAAAACTAAGGATGTTTCTGCAATAATTTTAGTTAGTTTTAGTTAGTTTTGCAAAGACACAATACAGTTTCAGTTAGTTATCGTTTTGTAAAAAATGACATTTTTATTTCAGTTAACGAAAATGTTTTTTTCAATTTTAGTTTTATCGTTAATTTTAGTTAAAGGTAGAATCCAAAGTCCCCCCACTGTTTCTGTTTGCAAACAACAGCATTCAAACTGAGCGCCCCGCCCTCTCAGGCTAATGGCCGCCTCGTTCTTCAGCCTGTTAAGCTTCAAGCCTCTCCTTCAGAGCTCAGAAGTGGGTAAAAGCCAAACTAATATTAACCCTGGTTTTCCAAAGTGCACTGTCTAAAGCTCTTACCTTTTCTTCGGTGCATCCGCCATTTTGCTTGTTCTCTTTTTTTCCCCCCTTCATAAGTTTGACTGACTGGCGTCTGCTCCAATCATGAGCTTATTTCCACACAGCGTCATGCTCTTAGCTCTGTCATTGGCTGGCGATATAAACAGAACTCTCCACCCAGAAACGTCCCAATCAGACGAAAACAAAGCGAAAGAGCGAATTACAGACAGGGGGAGAGGGAGTTGCATTAAAACGCACCATGGCATGCGAGTCAAGGCCCACAGGTTTGAGATGGATTTCACTTGTACAAGTCTAACGTTTATTTTTAGGGGGAAACGTCGGACTCTACCTTTAACTATAATAACCTTGCCGGTTGCATGATGAATGAATGAATGATTCCGAATTAAATAATTTGGAATTAAATTCTTCTTCTTCATGTTCACATGGAAATGATATTTCTGAATTAAAGGGACGAGAGGCAGGAACTGTGAAAGAATAAACATGCATGTCCAGTTATTTAATACTAATGAGTGATGAAGCGTTAAGGAAAAAAAAAAGAATAAGCCCACCCACGTCTCTCTCCGTTGCCTTGACATGGAAACCACATAATAACACAGATTTTAACTGTAGCTATTATGATTGTAGTTTTGTAGCAGCAGCTCCACACTAACATAAACTGTGGTACTTCATTTCCACCGGTCGGCAATAGTCCAGCGCTTGTTTCACGTGCGCTTCAACAAGTGGCATTATAACAAGGGAAGGAGCATGCACAGGAGAACAAGAATTAAAGCAACCCTTAGCAATGTTGCATTGCTGCACTGTTTTTTTAATAGGGTAAAATGCTATGAATGAGGTAATGGAACTCTGAAATACAAGACAGACCCACCATTCATCAAAATAAAATATTATTCCAGTCTCAAAATTTTCAATGAAATCTCCAACCAATCCTTGCAGTGGGGCCCACGCCTAGGATTGGGCAAGGGACCTGCCTGTCAGACCTTTGCTTCCTCATTAGGAGGCAGAGGGAATGGGGGGGTGGGTCTTTGGAGTGAGGACTGTTTATATTCAAATAATGTTGCTGTGCTGTCTGAAATGCAAGATCGGTAAGGGTTTAAGTTAGACCGGAATACAAGCTTACATGAGAGGCAAATTATTTTATTTGGAATTAAAAGGGGAATAAGCCAACCACTTACCCTCCGTACACAGCAAGTGCGGTTTGGCTGTCAAAAACGTGCCTGACACCCAAAGTTGGACGCTGGGTCGCCTAGAAGTCAGACACTTGATTTCCAGCATCAAGACGCTCCTGATTCGCGTCGAGGGATTTTGGCACACTTTACGCGCGTCGGGAGGCACCTTTCCTTTTTTTTCCCCTTTCACTGGTCTGTTTGCACAATGACAGTTGCAGGAGAGAGAGGAGCTCGGCTTTATGTGATAAACAAAGCTAGAGAATGTCGTTGTCGGGCATCTACTTTGTGTCTGGGTTCACCAGATGATTCCAGGTGTTCTGAGTATGATGAGTTTCACAGTTTACTCCAGGAGCTGCGTGCTGACAAGGGGCGCTTTCAGCTGTCGGATCCGGCCCAGTTTAACAACCTGCTGTCCCAATGCGGGCAGCATTATAAGCCCAGTAAATCCCAAAGGCAGAGCAGGTCATCAAACCGTTGTTCAGAAACCAGGACCAGACGCAGATCACAGTTTATCCTCCTCTGTCTTCAGGGAGTGAGGAGATTCCCCTGGTTCTTCGTGGTGTTTCCTGTCCTGTCATAAAATGTGTCATGATATTGAGTTGCTCTGATTGGTTGATGCCCCGCTTCAAGAAACCAAAGTTCAGATTTTCTAACTCTGGCGTCTGCCGCCCCTGACGCACCTAACACACGTCAAACGCTCAAAATCTCAAAACTCGATGCGTGAAATGCATGTAGACACGCCGCGCCCAATGCGCATAATGCGCCACAGGGTTTTTGACGCCTCCTCGAAGTGCATCGGCCATTAACTTTGCATGTAAACCAGACAGCCAAATCGCGTTTGGTGTGTATGCACTGCTAGTTCGGAATTCAGTTTTATTTAGAATTGTTATTTCCCTTGGAATTAAGGGTTTACATGGTTTTCTTAAGGCAGAATTAACTTTTATTCGGAATTCAAACTCTCATGTAAACGCGGTCACTCTTAGGGGTCAGATTTCATGGACAGACTGCTGTTGTGACAGAATTGGTGGTGAATTTGTCAGTAAGTATCTTTTTGGATATGCTCAAAAGCTGTCAGAAAAACATATACACAGTTCAAATATTTCTATATTTGAATAAATGTCCCTTTGGTTTTTTCTTGTCCTTCTTTGTGTCCTGAGAACATGATCTGTCCTCTATAAGAACAAAAATACACAATTCTGCTATACTTCACATTTAGCACCATGCTACACAGAACACATCATTTACAATGTCTTTTTGTAAATAAGAAAAGCAGACCTCTATATCTTCTTTGGTCAAACTGTGAAAATAGGTTTTGACACACTGAGGCCAGTGTACTGACTGGCACTGCTGGAAGTGATCACATTTATTTTGCTTTAGCCTCTGGAAACTTGCTCTCTTTAAAATCTATAACAGTATTTCAAACTCTTCTTAATACACTGAGTCCTCAAAGTCAGGCTCTGTATGATTGTAAATCCCCATCACTCCAGAAAAACTCTTCACTCTGTGAATGTATGTCTACCTGTGTTTCTCAGAATTCCAAGCACTAGATTGGGAGACAAAACTTTCAGCTTTCATGCTGCTTGTGGAATCAGCTCCTGGTCTGGGTAAAGAACACTCACTGCTCTTCTTTGAGACCTTATGTTTGTCTCATTTGAGGGTCTACTACATAGGCTACAGAGTATCCTATGTAGTCCGTGCACTCTGAAGCAGCCTAACCTTTGTGAAATGGGACAGCCTAGCCAGAATTTCCCATAATGTTCCAGTCCTGTTGCCTAGCAACTGCAGATTCAACCGCTATCTGTTGTATATGTTGTAAAAAATTAAATGGAGCCCGGCATTTTATTCTTTTTTTCTTTTTTTTCTGCCATTACCTAAACATTAACAATCCATTACTGGTCGTTAACACCAACAGAGTTGATTCTCTTACTTCTTAACTGAACAATGTCAAACAAGTGGATTTTCTGAGGCAAAAACTCTCAATTCAAGCTTAACCACATATTTTGTAATTTTCCTTCGGGGGGCATTTATTGTTTCCAACTGATAAATACTTCAGCTGTGTCGGATTTTGGAGTCTGCGCACTTCGAAGTATGGATATGTCACGGCTGTGCATCAAGTGCCGTCCCATTTCAAAAGCATCTGAAGGGGCCTCCAAATCCACCCTCCAAACCGGCACTCCATTTAGCCTGAAATGAAAGATACTGTGAATGTATCCTTCTTGGCCTCTCCTGTCCCAGAATTTATTGTGCACAAGATGGCAGGGAATGAACAGCAGAGCTATAGGTGTATTATTTGGATATGTTGTGGATTTTAAGTGTCAAATGAAGTGTTTACGAGTAAGAAACAACAGATAGTCTCTGGAAAATGTAAAAATATGAGGGCAAGCTTAAAAAGAGTTTTTTTTTCCTCAGAAAAAACATTATTCAAGTGTTAACGACCAGTTAATGGGATGTTAACATTCAGGTAACGACAGATAAATGAAAAGGAATAAAATACCCGGCTCCAAATAGTTTTTACAGCGTAGCTGAAGGAATAAGAAAGAATGTTGTAACTAGATAGCTGTGGAGTCTGCAGTTGCTAGGCAATGGGACTGGAGCACAATGGCAAATTCTCATAGGCTAGCTAGGCTGTACCATTTCAGCAGACTACCATTTCAGAAGTCTGCTTTGGAATGCACGGACTACGAAGCACACTGTGTAGCATATGCAGTCTGCACACTTCAAAGTGTGCGCACTTCAAAGTGAATAAGCACATGAGCTCTGAGTGTAATATTTCAATTTATTTGTGGATTTTAAATGTTAAATGAAAGCTATGTCTTATTTTTGGGGTCTGCGCACTTCCCCAAAAATAAGACACTCAGAGGTCATGTGCTTATACCTTCCCATCTTGTGGGCAATGAATTCTGAGCAGCCATCAGCTGACAGAAATTTGCAAGAGTGCCTTCCTGCAGTTACAATGGCCGACAAGGATGCAACCATACATCCAATCCATACCAGAAGTCTCAAGCGGAAGTTAGTTCAACATTCCAAGAGTATCTATCTGCGGCTTGCAATCCAGATGCGTGTGGTATAGTTGGGTGGTTAGGGTTAGGGGAAGGGTCAGGGTTAGGATTAAATTTCAGTAAGTTACATGAAGAAGAAACTTCCGCTTGGGACTTCTGGCGTTGATTGGATTTATGGTGACATATTGTGACTGCAGTTGGGTCCTTCTCAAATTTTGCTCCACAGTGCAGAATAGCTTCTTTCTTTTAAAAAAAGAAGAAAAAAATGTTTTTGGTCCAGATGCCAGCAAGTTGGAAAATATGTGTTTGTGTTCGGTGTGGGAGTTCATTTTTTGTACCAAACAATGTATTGACTCACCAGAAGTGGTTAGATTTTGTCTTCAGGATCAGAAAAAAAAAAACTTGAACTCTGTGTGTGAACTTCACTCCTGACAGCATCATGAATATCCGGCAGTAAAGTGTTATTTCTCTGGTATTACTTCTGAAATCTGAAGTTATTCCCACCATAAAAATGCCTCATGGATAGACAGACAACACTGGTCAATGAAAACATGTCCCAGCTCAATGCTAACCACTAGCCTATGACTTGTTAGCTTACTTACTTACTTGTCAGGGGTCTCTGTGGTACAGCGTACTTCAGACTCCATATCAGACTCTGGGTTGGGCGCATACAGCTTCTCACCGGGCAATTCATTTTATTCCAGGGATCATCCATCTGATCACTGATGTCCAATCATCTATCAGTGTTTACAAATATCTATCCACGTGAGTTACGTTACCAGTGTTAGACCAGAATGTGTGACCTTTCAGAATCTGTGACTGTTCTGGGACAACATCATGTAGTGGGCATCCAAACATGTCGACTGGTCGTAAGCTTCGGTAGTTCAGTGCAGTCAGCCGTTTTACCTCCCTGTTGGAAATTAGACGCTTAAAAAAACCAAATATTTAACACCAAATTAGTTTCTATAATGGCAAGGGGAACATAATAAGCTTATGCCTGTAGTTGGCTTTTGAAACGTTTGAAAAGCATGATACAGCACCTTTAAGACTACATTCACACCATAAGTAAATCTGACCTTTGTTTCCCTTTGTATCCGACTATTTTTTTTTATGACAGGACACATACAATTTTTTTCAAATCCAGCCCAACGCACCTTCAGATGTGGAACTAAATCAGTACAGGGGCCAATGTTTTCTAAAGAGAGCTAAGTCTGAATGGTCATGTTGCAGTTCATCTAACTTCTACATCACTGAAGTGAGACAGTCATTACAACCCTGCTGCAAGATTGGATGCAAACAATGGACAAAATATCATATCATAATTTTAATAGCTCCATTTGCACATCAATTTCAAGTTTGATACACATACGCTAACACGTGCCCCTATACACATACATACCTCTGTAAACAGAGTGCTGCGTGTGACTTCACATCATCTGTACAAGTGCATCACTTTAGGGACATAGACTGTTCATACTGGAGTCTGATTGCAATCACATTTAAATAATTCTGTTAACAAACACAAAAATATTGGTTCTCAACTAAAAAAAAAATTGTATAGAACATTAAGACATTAGGCGAATTGAAAGGGAGGGGGTTGTAAAAGAAGGAATATTCTTTAATACACACAAAAACCAGAAAGATGAAATAAAAGGGGAAAGAAGGGGGGGGGGGAGGGAAAAAAGGGGCGGTTTTTATGATAAAAAAAAAAGAAAGCTTTGAAAGAGAAAATGGGGGGAGAGAAAAAAACAAAACAAACAAGGAGATAAACAAGGGGGGGAAAAAAGGAATGGAAAAGGAAAGGGGGTTCGGGGGGGGGGGAGGAGAGGAGGGGGAAAAGTGGGGGGGGGGAGATGGGGGAAAGAATTTCTAAAAGGTGTAGGGGGGTAGGAATATTATTAATTAAAAAAAAAAAAAACAACACAAAACAAAGAAAAGGAAAACAGAAAATGAAGGGAAGTAGAAAGTAAAAATGGATATTATTTTTTTCTTTTTTTTCTTTACTTTTGCCAATTTCATAATTTTAAAATAAAATCATCCCTCCCCCACAAGAGGAGGTAGTGGGTTTTGTGGTGGAGGTGGGCCCCAACCCAAAAAAAAAAAAAAAAAAAAAAAGAAACTAATAAACTGGGAATGGGCTTGGGGGGGGGGGGGATAGGGGGGGGGGGGGGGAGAAGAGGGGGGGTGGGAAATAAATAAATCTTCAAAAGGTGGGGATCTATATCAGAAAAAAAACTGGCCTCTTAATAGGAAGAAAAGAGAAACTGTGATAGATTTATTAATATAAATGAAGGTAAAGAAAAAAAAAAAAACAAAGAAAAAAGAAGTTGGGGTAGGGAAAAATCTTCTCTCTCATTTATAATTAAAAAAATCCCTTTAATAGGGAGTTGAATGAATAAAGAAAGAAATGAAGGATTTAAGAGGAATCACTCTTCTAATGGAGGGTGGCTATTTTAAATGAAATTTAATATTTAATTTATATTCTGTTTTTTTTCCTATTTAATTCTGAAAGGAAATACTCTCTTAAAAGATTTATTTTGTCTTCTTCTTTCTTCCGACGGGGGGGGGGGGGGAAACGGACTCAAAATCATCCTGTAATGGGGGGGTGAGGGGTGACGGGTAGCGGGGAAATTAAAAGGAAAACTGAAAAGGCAAAAAGAATTAGGCGAAAAAAGAAAGAAGAGAAGATAAGATACTTTGAAATTTGGGCCTAAGTGTGAATGTCCTTAATTTCTTACTTAGTCCTCTGACACATCAAGGTGCGCAGAGCCAACCGTGGCAACTCTCCATTTGGATCTGTCATGGGCAAGGTGGCGATGCAGGGGCACCTCTGGGTCTCCTCCATCCAGCTAGTAGGGGATTAAAGGCCAGGAGGGTGCTTGTTGGATGTACCACGGGCAAGCAGATGATGTGGCCATACCAGCACACTCGCCGCATTGCTGCAAGACAAGATGCTGGGGGTCATTACACTGGCTGCCGGTCCGTCAGAGAATAGACGTTAAAGTCCTGTTGCTGGTCTATAAAGCTCTGAATGGTTTAGGCCCAAATACATCAGTGACCTGTTGACCCAGTATTACCCTTTTCCCACTGGCCAAAAAACCCTTTTAAATCTGTGAACAATCAGCTTTTAGTGGCAATGGGAAAGGCTCACGACCCGTGTCAAACAACTCGGCAAGTGACGAGAGTTAAAATCGCCTTCAAGTGGCTCGGCTCCAATCGGCATGCAGTGGGAACACAGGATCAGTGTTGACCCATGTACTTACGTGATGACATTGGGTTGTACGTGGCTACATTGTGAAATTGCGCCAGTCGCGTCTCATATAAAGAACCAAAACAACTCTGCTTTGGCCACAAATTTACATCGCCTGCATTCCATCGGCACAAGTAAATCTTCCGCTGGTTTTCCTCCATTTTGAGGATGGACAAAGGTGCTACAAGAAAGCACATTGACAACGGCCTGACTTGCGTTAATTGCGTTAATTCCATACAATAAACGTTGGGATTTTTTTCTTTTTTTAAACCCTTTTAGCACTATAAGTAAGTTTAGAAGTTAAGTTAAGAGTAAGGGCAGTTTGAATGATTAAAATTGCATCAAGTAGCGAGGAGTTACGGTAATTTGAAGTACACTTGCACAGCGGTGTTACCGATGATCCCTGTGGTTGTAAAAGGGTTCGGTCCAGTTTGTGACATGCTGGCTCCAGTTGATGCCTTCGATCCTCCTGAGGGCCCTGGTGTCTAAACTACTGAGCCTTTCTGCCAGAGTGTTATTCAGCATCCATGTTTCGGACTCTTACAGGAGGATGGAGATGATCGAGGCATTGTAGACCCGAAGCTTGTCTCCCAGGATATGTGCTGGTGTAGCCACAACGGTCTCCATAAGGACTGAATGACAGAAGCTGCTAGGGCACGGCCTCAATCTTGAGGTAACCAGTGTTGGACACTGTAAAGCCAAAATATTTAAAAGTGGGGACAAAGTGGACAGGGGTGCCGTAGAAAAGAAGTGGTGGTGGGTCAGGTCCATTGGCTATGTGCATAGCTCGGTTTTTAGCCAGCTTATCTTCAGACCTATCTTCAGTGTGTGTAAATGTAGCATAAAACAACCCTTACCGAGCTAGCATTTCAGAGAGTACTGCAAAATTACTTGAATAAGCAGTCCTGCTTCACTTCAAAGACCCACCCCCCATTCCCTCTGCCTCCTAATGCGGAAGCAAAGGTCTGACAGGCAGGTCCCTTAGCCAATCCTAGGTGTGGGTCCCACTCCAAGGATTGGTTGGAGTTTTCATTGAAAATTTAGAGATTGGAATATTTTACTGTATTTTGATTAATAGTGGGTCTGTCTTGTATTTCAGAGTTCTATTACCTCATTCAGAGCAGTTTACCCTATTACAAAAAAAATGCAATAATGCAACATCAGAAAAGATTGCTTTAAGTTCAAAACATTTGTCTTGAAAGTGCTCATATTTGACCAAAAAATTAGGCCTATTTATCTATGACTTATTTTAATGTGCTCACATTTGTACCTTTTCTGCTTTTAACCTTTTAGATTTTGTTTTAGACTTTTTATTTTATTGCCATTCATACTGTAGATATTTTGCTGTTTTGGGGGGAAAGGGGATGTATAAATATGCTAATCTGGCCACATCTATAACTTCAAGTGCCAGCAGCTAGAAGCTAATTGCTACTGTACACATGGTCGGCCATGTCTCAAACCTCACACGTGATCACTTCAAACACTATTTTTGAGTGTGTAGTGCATTCATGCAGTCACTTAAGCGAAAATTCAATGCTCTTAAAGTACCCGGACAAAGACGAAGTGCAAAACGAAGCACACAACTCTCACTAATTGAACAGCATCTTGCTGATGTAGCAGAAGAGGAGGGACTTTCGAACTGCTTTCAGAGCTGAATAATCGCTGAGAATGAAGCGGTGGCGACCCCTGCTGCAGCGGAGGCTGAATTGTACTGATTTAAGTAATGTTTATGAAATTATTTAGACATAATTACTAATGTAGCCTATATTGTGGCATGCTACCAAGCTGTTCACTCTCCAATGACAGTTATGATCTGGTCATGTGTTTGAGGCTGTAGTTGTACCAGCTCAGTAGAGTTGGCACACGTAAGCGGGCGATGCGAGGCTGTCACTTCCTGTAAGTGCAGTGCTCTATTCGGGTCAGCATTTAGCGACAATAGTGTGCACTACAGAGGAAGTACACCGTGCGTACTACACATTGAATTCCAGTGCACTTCGGCAAGTGTGCGGTTTAAGACATGGCTATTGATTCCCAAATGCTAGCTTTTCCAGTTGACTGCAAGGCCTCCTCACGAGGACAAGGAGGCACACAAGTCCTTACAGCTAGTGTTCACTTCGCACAGCATCTCTTCATCTCAATTCTAGCAAAACAGATTTAAGCATTTAGGATTTGTTCATTCTGTGTTTTGCTTTGAATAGAAAGGTTGTCTGATCTCTCCATTCTACTATAGGTGGTGATTTGCAGACTTAAAGCAGGTAAAATGCTGATGTTTCTCATGATTAATCGTATAATACTTCTAAAAAACACTTTCGAACACTTTCACAAAGAAATACTCCAATTTGCTCAAATGATTTGAAGAGTTCATTTGCAAAGACAGTTAACCACCATTAAGAAAAAACAAAGTTAACTGCTTCTGCAAATAAACTCTTCATTTACTTTTTGAATATTTTCACCAAATCACGCTCACATGATGTACAGTAGAGGGTTTTAATGATGTGAAATGTAGATAGGAGGTTTGTACATGACGGCGACAAAAAGCAGTTAACTGTTTTTTCTAAATGGTGGTTAACTGTTTTTGCAAATGAACTCTTCATTTATTCCTGCTTTATCTAACCTTTAAGGTTCGAGAAAGTTCATCAGACGTAAAATACTTTAATAACAAGGTTCACAAGTGCAGTTCTGCTGAACTACAAACCCTGTCATGACCTCCTTCTCCTTTTGTGGTATTTCTCATGTTTTTGTCGTTATCACTAGGCAAATATTCTCTCAGTTTTATGTGGTTATATGATTTATGGTGCAGAGAATATTCACCTGTTATCTATTTGCTTGCGCAGATTCATAGTGTGCCCTATCATCTGCTTGCATAATTAATGACGGAGAACTTCAAACACACTTCCTCAGGATTTATACATTAAAAAGAGTAAAACAAATTAAAACATTTCAAAGAAACTATATTAGAAATTATGGTTAGTGAAGTGCTAAAAGCTAGAGCTTAATAATTGATTGCATCTCTAAAGTTCAGTTAGACTTGAATCAAAATCTTCAGCATGGACAGATTAAAACTAACTAGGGCATGTTCAAAATCCCCCTAAAATGGACCGTGTCATTTATGTTTATTGTTTGTCCTGCTATTTGTTTTTTTCAGTTGTATCTCAGGAAAAGAATTTGGAATAAACATTATAGTTAGTCTTTTTCAGGAAAAAGAATGAAAGAAACTTTGTTGTGTGCTCAAATGGAGATTTTAACGGTTCAGCCAAACATAAGCATGTTCAGTAAAGGCACTCATACAGTGTATTTATGTAAAACACCATCTGTGTGGGGTGCTTAGAGTGAGGAATGTTTCCTGCTCCAAGGCTCAGGCCAAAAAAAATATGTTTTTTCAGTGCTGCTCCCAATTGCCATCAACATTTTAAATAGCCCACTGGCTTCCTGTTTGTGTTCTGTTGTGGTTATTGCACTTTATATATTATCAATTTCTGCAAAGACTGTTTTCCTTCGCTAAGGAGAAGAGTTTGGTGGCAAAAAAATGCCAGGTGCATGGTAGTCTGCAGAGCACATTGTTAGAAAAATCTATTTTCTCATCATCATCATCATTTTCATTTACATTTATATTCATGTTAGCAGTGATTTATTTACTCTAAGGTTAAACTTTATCTGAGTAGTGCAAGATGCTTATGTGCCAAATAGACGGTATTTCATAATGTGCTTACACTTTGCAGATGACAGCCTGACTAGTAGGTTACTTTAGGCTGCAGTCAGATCTGGGCGAGTTAGTTTTGACTACTTCAAACTGTTTTCACACTTTCCACGCGCTCAGCACTGGCTTGGCAGGGATTGTCCGGGAGGGGTGTGGGCCGAGACTATAGAGTAGAAATACTCCTGAAGGAAGAATGAATTGTAAACATCTTCTGCAGACTCTTGTACTCTGCTGAACCTTTTTCCCTGCCGGCAGCATAACAAATAACATAAAAGACAACTGGAGCTTTACGGATGTAATCCTTACCAGGGCTTTTACGAAGAATTTCCATGACAACACATTGATGACAACATTTACATAATGTTCCAGGTAGCCCAGCTCAGCTACTCTGATATGTAAAGTAAAAAAATCCTTGTCAGTGCCTTTACTTTTGTTTGTGTACTGTGCTCTGGGTCTGACCTGCATTTTTTATGCTGTTTGATCTAGTTTGTGCCGGTAATTTTTGCACATTTTTGATTTGGTACAGTCCTCACTGACATAGTTCAGTCATGAGTGCATAATTTTTGCAATATTTATGCTTAGCATCAACACCAATGATGCATTTTAGGTAACTATAGACTTTTGGAAGCACTGTTGAGGATAATGGTTTTAAAACAAAAGTGACTGGATTGTATCTGAGACTACCGCTGTTTGAGACTCAGTATTTTTATCATTGGTCAAAAATGAAGCTTGCTTCTTTTCAGCAGAAAACACACAATGCATTCTGTTTACACCATCATGTCTCTGGTCAGTTGGTACACAAAAACATAATTTGCATTAGGGGTATTACTGAGACAGATTTTTTTCTAAGAGTGCAGAAATTCTGATATTTTTATCCACTTATTATCATTATCTTATCCATAAATCAGAAAATACATGCAAAATCTAAAATATAATCTATGTTCTATGCAAGAATCATCACAAGGGGGAGAAGCACATGAAAGCAGGCACTAATGAGTAAGGCAGATGGCCTTTACGTAGCCCTTTAGTAGTTAAAATCCTTCCATTGAAGCATAAACAGATAGCCGTGGGCTTATGTAGCATTAAATCTAGCACATGACCATCAGCTCGGAGGAAAATATCTTTTCATTTATGTTGAGATGGGGGAGCGCACATTAAAGTTGTATATTTAGATGACACAGCTGTCTACACACAGCTGGCATTAGTTCATACTGCCTTTAGCTCAATAGAACTGGATTAACATTTTCATCATATTAGCAACTAGTGAACCAGAGAGACATGATTATTGTTGTTTGGGGTCCACTGATTTAAAAACAAACACACATGCACAAAACGTTTAAAGGTTAATGGGAGTGGAACATTTCTTACATCATTTATCCTTCCTTTGGTCTTTATATTTAACAAAAATTTTACAATTGGAGAAACTGAAGGAACGTGTTTCCACGATTCCACTAGATAATTGTTTTACCAAAAAATATTGTCTGTTGACTCCTGCCATCTTTGTTCCCAATTTGTTTTAATTAGTAAACAGCAGAAGAAGAAAAAAATCATGCAAACAGTCGATTGAGGTTGTATTTCAATTCAATTCTTTAGGCTAAATGCTAAAGCCAGCATGCTAACATGCTTGATCGGAGCTCTACGGGAGCAAACTAGAGTAAAGCTTATGGAAATGGTGCTGATGTCAGGGTTTGGGTTTTTCAGTTTATGTATTTGTTGGTTCCCATGGTTATTTGTTTTTCTTCCTTCCTTCCTTCAGGCAGAACAGCGGCCCTGGGGCATGTCAGCACACCTGCACTCCATCATCATCATCATCCACTTCAGCATTAAGGACCGGTGTCTCATTCATTCATTTAATGCCAGATGGCTGCCAACTATTCCTGTCATCTTGGAGCTCTGATTGCTTGGGACTGCCTGCCTTGGTGTTCTTTCTTGGATTTCCCTGAGAACTTGAATAATTTGCTCCAATTGTTTAGAGCAATAAAAACCTTTTTGGTCCACTTCAAAGTTCTTATCAAGTGTTTGTCTGAGTTGGCAGTCTTGGTTCTCAATGGGCTAAATGCCCGGCTCCACTACTTCCCGAATTTCAGACAGCACCTTTGCTTCCTGTCTTTCATTACTGGTTGAACTAATTACTCCAGGTGTGTCTGGCCAGTTACTGAGGCCAGACACACCTGGGGTAATCAGTTTGTCCAGTCACAACAGACAGGAAGCAAAGGTGCTGTCTGAAATTCAGGAAGTAGTGGAGCCGGGCATATAGCCCATTCATCCAAAATGAGGACAGTTGACTTCATTCTCCAGAAACCGCCATATTTATATATAACTTTTAATGATATTTCATTAAGTTCATGTTGGAGTTTTTAAATTTCACTCTTGTGAAATTAGTGCTTTGATTTTGTAAGACTCAAGTTTATCTTGCTTCCTCTGATGGGATGCAAGAAAACACTTAATAGAGAATGTACATGTGACATCCTTGGGGCTTTGTCAGCTATTTTGGGGGAACCTACATCCACCAGTGTTCTCACCAGTAAGCTATGTTAAAAACATGTCTGAAAACACACTGAAAAGAAGCATCCCTACAGCGATAAGCTCAAAGGAGAAGGAAAGATATGTCAAGTCAACATTAAATATAATGCACTTTTAAAAACGAGTCTTAAAAGTGCTGCATGAATGACAAAAACAACAAAAGAAATACAGATTTTATGTATATATATATATACAGCTGTGTGAAAACGTTTTTGCCCCTTCCTAATTTCTTACTTTTTTGCATGTTTGTCACACTTATATGTTTCGGATCATCAAACAAATTTGAATGTGAGTCAAAGATAACATAAGTAAACAGAAAGTGCAGTTTTTGAATGGAGATTTTTATTAGTGAGTGGGGTGAGATCCAATGGTCCTGTGTAAAAAAGTGATTGCCCCCCCTGTTAAACATAAATTAACTGTGGTTTATCACGTCTTTGGAAAGCTGAGTTCAATTTGTCTAGCCACACCAAGGCTGGATTACTGCCACACCTGTTCTCAATCAAGAAATCACTTATAGGAGTGATGACATAACAGTTAAAAACTAGTTTATGTTGTTGGCATTACTTTATATGTAAATACTCCAAAGAAAAAAAGGCATTTTTTTACAGCGGAGTATTGTTTTGAAACGCCAGACCTCACTTCCTCAGTAATACAGTTGGGTCCGGTGATGATATGGAGCTTTACCCGGAGACCACGTTGACTTCATTTTGATTGGCTACACCTTATTTCGCTATGACCTTATTTGGAGAATCTAGGTCAAGCTGCGGTCGGAGTTTGCTAAAGGCTAACTGCTAGCAACACAGGCAGTTCAGATAGTGAGCTACGTTTATCAGACAAGACAGCATTTAGAAAATAAATAAACTTACAGGTAATGACAAGGTTGTGGTCGCCTCCCTCAGTGTTGCTGCAGAAGTTTTCTTTTAAATCCATTTGTTTGACAACCCAGACCTGACTGCACAGAAGTTACTACTAGCTCCATACATGCAGCTGAATCAAACAGGGAGGGAAGGGGGGAGCGGACGGTGCATAGACCGTTAGCAGAGAGGGAGGGGGGTCGCTGCTTACTTGATAGTGTGCTCTTATTGGAGCAATTAAATTACGTAGAATGATAGCCTGCTGTCTGATTCAACCGTTTCTGAGCAGAGAGACAAAGCTGACAGACCATAAACAGGAACTTTGATTCTCACTCTGGACATTCACATGGCCTCCTCAGTGCACAATAGATCATATTATACACCGAAAACCCCAGAAAAGTGAAATTTGATGTCATGGCACCTTTAAATAAGACCTACCTGACGAAGTTTAGTAGACCAAAAAGATCCTCAAAAGCTAGACATGTGAAAGAAATTTGTGCTATTTTACTTTATTAAAATATCTTTAATCATGTGTCTCAGTATAATCCTGTATAAATCACACAAGTGCCTTATGCTCTGATCAGGCAGCAGTTTTGTGGAATTGAAACAAAACACACATTTATGTAAAAAGCTCTGTTGGTCAGAACACTTGTTCTTCTCTGGTATGTAGGAGCAGATAACGTGGAAACTTAAGCGACTCCCTCACGCTAAACTCCCCTGCCGAGTAGATAATCATGCACATAGCAAATAGAAAAATGTCAACTTCTCCATCTGCAATGGAATAATGAATTATTGTTATATATTCTGTCTTGCAACTAACTAATTGTAAGTTTTTATCTTTGGCTAACTGCATTTTTATTAGAGACTCAGCAGAATGAAGTGTTTGCTTCACCCAAGGACAAGATAAGTAACCGCTGATAACAAGCAGGAGTGTGGCAAAGACATTTCTGTCCAGCAACATTTTGGAGAGTGTGAAGTTATAAAAGCTTGTGTTTCATCTGATACGAGAGAATTCTCTGTTTGATTTTCTGTGAGACGTCTCATGTTGTAATAAATCTATGAAGGCATAAACGGACTCGACTCAAATTCTTCCACCTGAGAGATCATTTTTTTATTCCTCAACATTTTTGGTGTCAGAAGTGGGATTCCTCGTTCGTCCGCCGGGATGGAGCCACGGGGCTGATCACCTAACATCCTCAAAAACCTCACTTAGGATTTCAGAGAGAGAGGATCGGGGTTCGTGCTCCCGGTCGACGGCGCGGGATCCTCGAACCTGGCGAGGCAAATGATCCAAACTCGGTGAGAAGTTATTCATTTCAAATTTTAGTATTGTATGGATGATAATAATGATTTAAGTATTGTTAGAAGAATAGATAGACAATTATAGAACAGATATTGTGTAATTTTAACTCTGTAGTCCATTGCCTTCATAGTAACCATAGGTTCTGTTCTTCACCTCCTCATATCAGGTAGAAAATATATCCGTGAGTTATACTGTAACAAGACCAGGGTCTGTGAGTATATAATACAAGATCAGAATAATTCCTGTGAGTGCAGAAATAATAAGACCGGAGTCAGTAATATCAGAATATATCCGTGAATTATACTGTAACAAGACCAGGGTCTGTGAGTATATAATACAAGATCAGAATAATTCCTGTGAGTGCAGAAATAATGAGACCGGAGTCAGTATCTGTGAGTTTTTTAAACAAGATCAGATAGTCAGTTTACTGTCTACGGACAGTCAGGTAAACCTGTGAGTTCAAAGAACAAGACCAGGAAAAATGGGCGCCCAAGGAGGAAAAGAACAGAAACCTGTGGAACCTGAATCTACTCATGTAATTTTCATGAAAGAAAAATATGGAGTGGATTCTTGTATTTTCATGAAGTATTGGGAGGACAGAGGTTTTCCTAAAGGTGGTTCTTTCAGCAGAACTCAGTTAGAGAAATTGTGTGAAAGATTACAGAAAGACAAAGATGACATGTTTTCCAAAAAGAAATTAAAAACTGAAGATGTAAAAAAGGTTGAATGTATGGAAAAATGTCTTGGAATGTGGAAAACAGAATGTGAGAAGAGAGAAAGAAAACAGATGATGAAAGAAATGCCTATGAAATCTGAAAAGACAAAGAAACCTCAGAAATCTGCCGGCTGTCTTTATCCTTCTCTGCAGATGGTGTCCCTGTCTGAGGTCGATCTCCAGGACTCCTCACCCCCTCCTTATCAGATCCCTGCCCCATCAACACCAGGAGACGTGGAACACCAACCTCCACCCCAGGCTTCCTCCTCTGACCCACCTCCCTCTGGTGGAGATCCTGCATCCTCCAGCACCTTCAGCGAGAGCCTGGTGTCTTCTGCTTCCTCATCCACTTCAACCCCTGTCCGGCTCGAGACCAGCCAGAGTGGCAGCCAGAACCAGCCTTCACCCCCTGACAACTTCTCCCCCATCGCAGGCAGAACCCGAAGTCTCCTGAGCTCTCTGTTCCCTCCAGCCCAGACTCAGCCCTTCCCTGCTATACAACTACCAATGGTACAGGTGGCTGGACCTCAAGGCCCCATGTATGTTTACCGTGCTTGGACACTTGAAGACATGACCAGAATGGCCAAACAGTTACCAACACCAGACAGAGGCGGTGCAAAGATGGCTGATGAGATCCTGATTTTCATCAAACAATTCACCCCAACTGCTTATGAAATGGCCAGAGTTCTGTCCCATGTCATGACCCCAGCACAACTGTCTCTTGTGAAAGACCAGTTCGAAAGAGACCGTGCGCCAAAGACACCTGGCTGGGAGACTTCTGACGACGATGATGATGTTGATTACCGCAACTGGGTGAGAGACTTAAGAGATGCCATTCGCGCCAAATTCCCAGTGGTTTGTGACATGGCCAAAGTTGCTGCCTGCACTCAAAGAGAGGGGGAAGATGTGAGTGAATATCTTGTTCGCTTACAACAAGCACATGATGACCATGGTGGTATCACCCGCCCAAACCCCTATCCTGGCCCTACTGCAACCCCTTATGAATGCATGCTGAAACAACGTTTCCTGTCTGGCATGCAAAGAGAACTGGCTTGTCTCACTTGTGACTCTTGTGTTGGTACCGATGACCCTGAAACCCGCCTGGCTGATGTTGTGAGACATGCTAAGCATTGCCAAAACAGACTGAGAGAAAAGACTGAGATTGAAAAGAAAAGACGTGCAGAAACCAAACATCGTGTCAGCCTCACTCTGCTGAACCAGGCCAGCTCTGCTGCCTATTCCCCTGCTCCAGCTGCTACTCAGAGCCAGCAAATCCCTCACCAAGCTTCAGAGCCCCACCCCAACGATGACGAGTGTTTCTACTGCCACCAGCGGGGCCACTGGGCACGGAACTGTCCCCGAAAGAGGAACCAGAGGGGGCGGGGAAGAGGAGATGCCAGAGGTGGACGTGGGCGTGGAAACTTCAACAACCAGCATGGTCGAGGAGCTCCTCCCCGCTCCTCCTCCGATTGAGTAAACAACAGAAGGGGCGGAGACCAGGAGGTGTGGCCTGATGACAGCCGCCTGCCTGCACAGAACGAGACGGCATCAGCTGATCCAGATGAGTACACGCACACACACACAGCTCTTGTAAATGCATCGCTTACACCCACTACAGACAGTGTTCAGTCCCTGCCTACTCTCCGTTTGACAGTAGCAGGCAAAGTGATGACATTCATAGTTGATTCTGGAGCGACTTTTTCAGTAATTAGATTAGCTGAACTCCCTGACACACCTATGAGTGATTGTTCTTTGTTTACTGTTGGTGCCTCTGGAGAGGAAATGCGAGAGCGTTTTACTGTCCCTTTGCTTTGTGAATCAGAAGAAGCTGGGATGACAGTACAGCACTCTTTCATTCTATCTCCATTTTGTCCATTCAACCTGATGGCCAGAGATCTCATCCTCATGTTCAAAATTAAGTTGGTTCCAACTCCTGATGGTGTTAAACCTGTAAAAGCTGAGGAGTACTCCTATTCCCTACTAAAACAGACTCTAAAATCCTCGACCACACAAACTCTTTTTGTTTATCAATGGTGGATAAATTTTTCTCAGGCAGATGAATTAGTTTCTACTGCACAGGCAAAAGTGAGCCCTTCAGCTGAAATGATGCAGCCCTCTCATGTGCATTGCACTACAAAAGTCAGCACAGAAAGATGCACTGAGTATGAGGAAGAATTTTTCCAAAGTGTAAATGACACTATTTTCACCTGCAACCTGTACTGGTCTGCAACGCGCTGCGCTCTGTCTGTTTGTTTGTCTCCATCCCAGACCCAATTTTTCCAGGTTAATCATAGTGATCCCCATGTTTCACTAGCCAAAAGCCCCACTGATAGGTGGAGAGATTTAGACCCTGGA
This sequence comes from Atherinomorus stipes, assembly GCA_023101725.1. NCBI lineage: Eukaryota > Metazoa > Chordata > Actinopteri > Atheriniformes > Atherinidae > Atherinomorus > Atherinomorus stipes. The sequence continues at coordinate 186,912 of JALJCO010003771.1, forward strand.
CTAAAATGTGTAATGAACTCACTGATTGGTGTCAGACTGTTGACCCCTTTGTTTTTCACTCTCCATCTGCCCAGGTGTTCTGCACTGCCCTCTCAGTCCAACTGAGTGCACTGAGGTCTCTCTACTTGGTAGAAGACTCCACCCCCTCCTCTCCAGCCCTCATGTCTGTATCTGCTGCAGAAGATCCAGACTTGGCCCTAGTTCCTCCCTTTGTTTGGGCTGAAGGAAAATATGATGTAGGCCTTATTAAGAACTGTGAGCCTCTAGTTGTGACCCCTAAATCCTCATATCGCCCCAGACGTGCTCAGTATCCCCTCAGGCCTGAAGCAATTGACCTATGGCTAAGCCCCGCCCCCTCCACTCACTCGGACAAACAAACATTCGGTGACAGGCGCTATGTGACATTTCGGGAGATGACAGCTGTCAACACGGACAACAGACGCGTGATCAGACAGAGTGATCATGACAAGATAAATTAAAAAACATAAAAACAATACAAACAAACAAAAAGAAATTGTTCAGAAGTCTTAAACTGGGAGTAGAAATCAGCCTGTGAATCTCTGAATGTGACTCGTGTCGCTCCCTCAGTTCCTTGCACAAACTACTGCACGGCTGCTGTTGTTGTGCCAAAAAGTGATCATCTGACAAAAACTGATCAAACAGCCACGGAAGCGGAGCAGTCTGGCTGCAGCTTGGAAGCCAGAGGCGTGTCGTTATCGACGTTACTACACCTACTACACGACAGCGTCTTATGTACCGTTACCACGTACCAAAACTAGCATGTTTAGCTAGCGTTAGCCAACTTAAACTAACGTTAGGGAAGGTAACTTCATATTTCTTTCAAGCAAAGTGACAACATGTTGCCTCGAATACGATGTTGCCTTACCTTAGAACAGATGTAGACATCCTTGTTCATTTTATCCACGTTCAGTTGATGTTGTGGTCTGCCGCATAACTTTGGCTTGATGTGACTTGGTAAAAGGCAAAAAAAATACGCCCTGTCACCCAGCCTCTCAGGATACCTAGTATCGGAGTTGCATGTACCCCATGCACACGTTTGACCATTTTAAACTAAAAAGAACACATAAAAACGAACAAAACCGGACTAACTTCAATGCATTTCAATGGACGTTCAAGCAGAGAATGTCCGAGTGTATGGGAAAGCTGTGCGCACTGTGATTGGCTCATCGCGTTTGGGGGCGTGGTTTAGCCATAGGTCAATTGAAGGGATCTGTCCTGTTTCCAAGTCCCTGTTAAGAATCCTGAATCCTGCATCTCTCCTTCCTCTACCTGATGATGGCACCCCTCATGACTGCTCTGCTGAACTGGCACTGACCTGCACTCCCAGACCAGACCTGACTGACACTCCTTTGCCCAACCCTGACCTGGTTCTGTATGTGGATGGCTCCGCCTCTCGTGATAGCCATGGCACTAACAGAGCTGGTTTTGCTGTCTGTTCTGACCATGACACTCTAGTTTCTGGTCCCCTTCCCTCTAACTACTCAGCCCAAGCAGCTGAGCTAGTTGCCCTGACTGAAGCCTGCTTGTTGGCTAGAAATCAGCGTGTAATCATCTACACTGACTCCAGATATGCATTTGGCGTTGTTTTCGACTTCGGTGCTTTGTGGAAACATCGTGGCTTCCTGAAATCTGATGGTAAACCTGTACTGAACCATTTCCTCATTTCACAACTGCTTGATGCCATTCTTCTCCCCACAGAAGTGGCTGTTTGTAAATGTCCTGCTCACACCAACTCATCTGACTCTGTCTCTGCAGGAAATTCTCGAGCTGATAGTGCAGCGAAATCAGCTTCTCTCCTTCCCCCTCCCCCTCCTGCTCCTACCTCTGTCTCTGTTCCCTCCTCTCCTCTGACAGACCTCCAGTCCATGGCTACTCCAGCAGACAAAACAGCATGGAAAACTGCTGGTGCTGCTCACACACCTGAAGGTTGGTTTGGCCCTGATGGTAAGCCCTGCCTTCCTTCTGCCCTTTTTCCTCATTATGCCAAATTGACACATGGGTTAGACCACGTGTCAAAAGGGGGTATGATGAGAATGATGACTGAAAATTGGTTCACAAAAGGTTTCACACCAGTGGCACAGAAATACTGTGAGGCATGCTTAACATGTGCCACACACAACACACATAAATCTCGCCCAAACTTCAAACTTGGAGCACATCAGCCTCCAACAGGCCCCTTTGAACATGTGATGATGGACTTCATTGAGCTGACGCCATCCTGTGGTAAGAAATACTGCCTAGTTTTGGTGGACATGTGGAGTAAGTGGGTGGAAGTTTTTCCTACTTCCCAAGCAGATGCATCATCTGTAGCCAGAGCACTGCTGAGTGAAATCATTCCCAGATGGGGAATTCCAAGGGTCCTGTCTAGTGACAATGGAGCCCACTTTGCAAATGAAGCCATTGACCAAATTTCCAAATACCTTGGTATTGATGCCAGAAAACACTGTGCCTATCATCCAGCCAGTGGTGGAGCTGTGGAGAGAGAGAATGGAACCATAAAGAACAAACTTTCTAAATGTTGTGAAGAAACTGGACTTCCATGGCCAAAAGCACTCCCACTTGTATTAATGTATATGAGAATGCGCAAGCGCACTAACTCAAATTTGTCTCCCTATGAAATTTTGTTTGCAGGACCCCCTCGTGTTGGTGCAGGACCACCCAAGGTCCCTCCTCCGGAAACATCCCTCTGTGAGAGTAATATGCTAACCTACTGTGTTAACTTGTCAAACTGTGGCAGATATCCGTTCGCAGGTAGCAGCTGCTCTTCCTAGCCCTGCAGAAACCACCCTGCACACACTCCAGCCAGGAGATTGGGTCCTGATCCGAAACTTCCGCCGGAGAAGGTGGAACTCACAGCGGTGGACTGGTCCCTACCAAGTCCTCCTCACCACGCAGACTGCAGTTAAGGTTTCTGGGAGAGCTACGTGGGTTCACGCATCACATTGTCGAGCTGTTCCAGCCCTGGCCCCTGCTGCGACACAGTAGTCACCACCTTAACAGCTGCTGCACCGCTCCCTAGCAACTCCAGTGTGTAAACCACATCAGGAAACAACGCATTGTCATCTGGTGCAGCTTCCAATCACACATAGGGCAGAATAATCCCTGTGAGAGGAAGTGGGTGTGGGGTAGTCTCTCCCACATCTGAAGAACTAGGAGCACCGCTCTCAAGCAAGATCAGTGTGTAAATCTGTGTGCACACTGCTCCACGTGACGTGCCAAGTCACCACCGCAGCCCCGCCCACCATGGAGCGTCCTGGACCATGGCATCCCTTCAGAAGGCTAAACTGGTCTCTTCGTGGGTCCCTCTGCTGTCTCCTCATCGTGTCCCTGATCATCACACTCCCCATTCTCTTCTTCGTCCCTCATCCTGATCCAGCCAACTCCTCCACCCCCTCCTCTGCCCCTCCCAATCTCACCCTCACTCCTGAACCATCCTCATCTCATCAAACACGGCTCTAGGTTCCCATTTGCCCCCAGCCCCCACTCTTGTGTACCAAACTCTCCCTCAGGATGATTTGCCAGTTACCCCTCCCCCTTCCCCCTCCATGTCCCATTCTGACTCCTCTTCCTCCTCTGATGACTCTTCTGATGAAGATTGTGTGTAAATAAAGTTTTAAGTTAATGATGCCTTTCTTGACTTTAGCTTCAGCTCTCAACTAGTTCTGTCCCCACAAAACAGCCTGCATTTTTCTCTGACTCTGCTGTATGATGAGTTGTCTTAAACCGAAAGGAGTGACTACTTTGATGCCCCACTCAGAGTCTCTTTGTTGTACAAATTTCTCTTTCTGGTTGATCCAGTAGGATCAAAAGGAGGGAAATGTGAAAGAAATTTGTGCTATTTTACTTTATTAAAATATCTTTAATCATGTGTCTCAGTATAATCCTGTATAAATCACACAAGTGCCTTATGCTCTGATCAGGCAGCAGTTTTGTGGAATTGAAACAAAACACACATTTATGTAAAAAGCTCTGTTGGTCAGAACACTTGTTCTTCTCTGGTATGTAGGAGCAGATAACGTGGAAACTTAAGCGACTCCCTCACGCTAAACTCCCCTGCCGAGTAGATAATCATGCACATAGCAAATAGAAAAATGTCAACTTCTCCATCTGCAATGGAATAATGAATTATTGTTATATATTCTGTCTTGCAACTAACTAATTGTAAGTTTTTATCTTTGGCTAACTGCATTTTTATTAGAGACTCAGCAGAATTAAGTGTTTGCTTCACCCAAGGACAAGATAAGTAACCGCTGATAACAAGCAGGAGTGTGGCAAAGACATTTCTGTCCAGCAACATTTTAGAGAGTGTGAAGTTATAAAAGCTTGTGTTTCATCTGATACGAGAGAATTCTCTGTTTTGATTTTCTGTGAGACGTCTCATGTTGTAATAAATCTATGAAGGCATAAACGGACTCGACTCAAATTCTTCCACCTGAGAGATCATTTTTTTATTCCTCAACAGACATCATGTTCCGATCCAAAAAAAATTCTATAAAAAAATGAGAAACAAAGTAATTGAAATCTATCAGTCTGGAAAAGGTTCCAAAGCCATTTCTAAAGCTTTGGGACTCCAACGAACCACAGTGAGAGCCATTATCCATAAATGGTGAAAACATGGAACAGTGGTGAACCTTCCCAGGAGTGGCTGGCTGACCAAAATTACCCCAAGAGCACAGCAATGACTCATCCAAGAGGTCATAAAAGACCCCAGAACAACATCCAAGAACTGCAGGCCTCACTTGCCTCAATTAAGGTCAGCGTTCATGACTCCACCATAAGAAAGACTGGACAAAAATGGCCTGCATGGCAGAGTTCCAAGACCAAAACCACTGCTGAGCAAAAAGAACATAAAGTTTTAATCAGTTTAGCCAGAGAGCATCTTGATGATCCCCAAGACTTTTGGGAGAACTCTGTGGACTGAAGAGACAAAAGTTGAACTTTTTGCAAGGTGTTAGGTCCCATTACATCTGGCGTAAAAGTAACAGCATTTCAGAGAAGGAACATCATACCAAAGGTAAAATATGGTGGTTTTAGTGTAATGGTCTGGGGCAGGACAATAATCCAAAACACACAAGCAAGTCCACCTCTGAGTGGCTTAAGAAAAACAAAATGAAGCCTTTGGAGTGGTCTAGTCTAAGTCCCGACCTGAATCCAATTGAGATGCTGTGGCATGACCTTAAAAAGGCAGTTCATGCTGGAAAACCCTCCAATATGGCTGAATTACAACAATTCTGCAAAGATGAGTGGGCCAGAATTCCTCCACAGCGCTGTAGAAGACTCATTGCCAGTTATCACAAATGCTTGATTGCAGTTGTTGCTGCTAAGGGTGGCCTAACCAGTTATTATGTTTAGGGGGCAATCACTTTTTCACGCAGGGCCATTTAAAGGGACACTGTGTAATCGGGAGCAGCTCCCTCGTACTTTTCATGCTGCATGTAAAGTTATCACCAGCCTCTATGTGAAGACGTGGTCCGTCAGTTACAGTGACATCAGTCTACATCTGTTCGGTTGTCATGGCGATGTCGTATTGTTTTCCCTGACCCATGTTTTACCGTCTTTCGCTCGGCTTCATTGATTAAAATGACATCTGGTTTGTTACCAACGGCCGTCTGCCCGACTGCATGTGAACCCAGCATCAGTGAGACGCTAGTCTCTCCCCTCTGCAGCGCGGTGACTTTTCAAAGGCATTACCTCGAACTGAGCTGAAAACTCCGGTGTGTCCGGTGAGTTTCTGTGTTTTCCTACCGTCACAATTCTCCCGAACGCAAAAACATGGCGATACGACATGGCAGCCTCCACCGAGCCGCTCCACTCGATGTGTAAATGAATGATACGAACGGCAAATTTAGAACTTAGAGGAGCACTTCAGTTTTGTTGATGGGAGTGATTACTGATTAATGAAAAAACACTTTTGAACCAAATAATCAGTTTTTGTGAATAAAACACAGGAGAACTTACACAATATCCCTTTAAGTTTGAATTCCCCCCCCTTAAAAATAAAAATCTTTATTCAAAAACTGCATTTTCTGTTTACTTGTGTTATCTTTGTCTCACATTTAAATTTGTTTGATGATCTGAAACATTTAAGTGTGACTAACATGCAAAAAAGTAAGAAATTAGGAAGGGGGCAAAAACCTTTTCACACACCTATAAAGAATGGCAAACAATGCTGTACAGTTTAAGAGCAAGAGAATGAAAATGTGTCTTTAGGTGGGATTTAAAAACTGATTCTATGGTCTTAAGGTGAAGAGGGAGGCTGTTTCACAATTTAGGGGCAATAACTAAAAATGCTGTGTCCCCTTCTGCTTCAGCCCTAGACCTCTAACAACAAGGAGAAACAGATCTGCAGATCTCAGTCATCTACGTAGAAGGAGTGTGGGGAGTTAGATCTGAGACATACGAGGGAGTTCATCCATTCAAGGACTTAACAAACAATAAAATCTTAAAATCAATTCTAAAGTGAACAGGGAACCAGTGCACGGAGGCCAATGCAGGTGTAATAGGGTCCATCTTTCAGGCACCAGTCAACAGTGAGGCAGCGGCATTGTGGACCAGCTGTTTCCAAGACAGAAGGGACTGATGCACTACCGAGTACAGACTGTTGCAGTAATCTCGTCTGGATGAAATAAAAGCATGGGCGACCTTCTCAAGATCAGAGAAAGGGAGAAAGGGCTTGACCTTAGAGAGGATTCTAGGCTGGAAGAAGCTATCACTCACCAGAGTTTATGTGCCTGTCAAAAGGCATTATCAAAAAATGTACTCAAAGGCTAATGATGCAAAACAACACTGATTATTAACTTAGATCAAACAGCTGCCAAACAAGAATGAAGTTCAGGATTAGATGCACTGCCACCTGTTTTACTGTCAGACATCGGTGCCTACTTTGTGTTTGGTGAATGTATCATGAATCAAAACAATACTACCTGATCAATAAATCATGTAGACCTGCAAGTCTACAAACTGTCGGCTGAAACTACACCATCGTACTGAAAATGTATATTGAAACATTCTGATATCAAATATAATGTTTGCTTATCTGTGTGAATTTATTTTTGATGAATGAATATTCCGGGCTTTTTGAAAGCACAAGTTAGATGTCTAATTAGGCGGGGCTAACTAATTAATTTGAAACATCTTGTTTAAACAAAAGGAACTGTAAAAATATAAAAGCAAAAAAATACATAAGTATTCTTACCTCTTACAAGAAAAATATAATAGACCAAAACATTCATTCATTTTCTGTACCGCTTATAAAATTCAGGGTTGCAGGGGTTGCTGGAGCCTATCCCAGCTATTATCAGGCGAGAGGCAGGGCACACCCTGGACAGGTCGCCAGTCCATCGCAGGGCCAACACAGAGAGACAGACGACCATTCACACTCACATTCACTCCTAGGGACAATTTAGAGTAACCAATCAACCTAACATGCATGTCTTTGGATGGTGGGAGGAAGCCGGAGTACCCAGAGAGAACCCACGCATACACGGGGAGAACATGCAAACTCCACACAGGAAGGTCGCTGTTGGAATTGTTCAAACCCCCTCCCCAGCCGGGACTCGAACTAGCGACCTTCTTACTGTGCTAATCACCACGCCACCGCGCAGACCATAACAAATTTTCTCAATCTGATGATAGCTCCATCTGAAAACTTCTGAAAACAATAAAAACAATAGACAATCCTTAATGTTTTGACTGAATATCTGGTGGAACGATGGGAGTCACATTAATCATAGTACAACCACAGTCTTATCTAGGAAAACAATGTTCTCATCTGCACATGGAAGTATCAACCAGATCTCTTTTTTTCTCTCTTCTTTTTATCTTCTTTTATTTGTCCTGTCCAGCATTGTAGCAGGCAGAATGGTGATCTGGTTGCTTTATTGTGTTGAACAGATTTGCTTTGCCAGGGGGAGCTTTATAAACACAAGGCTCCCCTTGATATCCTGTTTATTCATTTCATTTCTTTAATTAAACATTTGTTTATAACAGCATTCCATACCATACTGCTGAGCTTGATAAGAGAAAATTGAAAGTTAACAGAAGCAATGATAGAAAGTGGAACAGAGAGAAAGGAGTAAGGAAGAGAGAGTGAGAGAGGAGACAAAACATGGATCCTTCGTCCACAGTTCATTGGTGCATCAGTACAGAAACCCCTAAACAAAAGGGCATCACCATAGAGCACCAAAGGGTGCTCTATGGTTGCATCTGCATGACTGCATCAACCAGATCTCTATTTCATTTAGAATCCTGTGTTTGTTTCACATAGAGCCAATAACCCGTTTCTACATAAATTCTCATGTGTACCTGTTCACTTAACATCCCACTCATCTTGCTTATGCTTTGTGTTGTGTTTTATAAGAGAAGCAGTGTATTGAGACATGGTAGTTTGTGAGACATCTCACATAATACCTCTGGAAAAATACTTACAAGTGTTTCTTTTAATCTGTTTTAATATTTAGTGGATATGTTATGAGAATTAAATCAAAAGGAAAAGAAAAAAACACTTGCTATGTAAGTATTTGAAGCTCACTGGAAGACTAAAAGCTGAGCATTTCAAAGGGGGAGTGAAAAACCATGTTAGTACCGCAATAAAATCACAGCAGGGCTTTTCATACAAGTGGATGCTGAGCTGCCCATGGATCAAAATAAAGTAGTTTTCATTTTGTAAAACCAATATAGTTTTCTTGCTCTCCCATATTTCGCCTCTTTTTTTGTTCGTTAGGATCACAAACATGATCCGTTTATTTGGAATTTAGTCTACAGATGTAGCAGGAGAGTGTTCTTTGGGTTTTAACACGCTGAGAGAGATGCTATGGATCAATCAAGGGTGTTTAAGTTCCTGGCAGAGTCAGAGTCCTGTCTTCAGTTTGCCCAACTGCTGCATTGCAGATAAAAATCCTCCTCTGCTTGATGCCTTTAACACACAACAGCAAACAGGGAACCTTTGTAGCACACTTTCAGATGGAGGGTGTATTTGTTGGCAGTCAGACTTTGTTTTTTTCTACTGAAATTATAAAAACACAACAGGCAGCAACAAATGCAACATAGTGTTTGAAATATACTGCTTCACATCAGGATTACAAAACATGTACTACAATTTCTGCGGAAATATCTTTCTATGCATATTAGACAGTGGAAAAATAGGAGCTTGATATACAAGTACTTTGTATGATTACTTTTTATGATTATCATTCTTTTAGGATTTTTAAATCCAATTCCAGAAGTTAGTAATCCACTAAATCACATATGTGTTCCTCAAAATTGGACACTTTTAGTTTTTGTCACAAAAAACCACCACCAACAACAACGGGAAGGAATTTACACCTTTGTCCTAATGTCATGAATGGGCATTACAACTGAATTTTAGTCATCATCATCATTTTCTGTACCGCTGATCCAGTTCAGGGTCGTGGGGGTTGCTGGAGCCTATCCCAGCTATTATCAGGCGAGTGGCGGGGTACACCCTGGACAGGTTGCCAGTCTGTTGCAGGGCCAACACAGAGAGACAGACAACCATTCACACTCACATTTATACCTAGGGACAATTTAGAGTGATCAATTAACCTATCGTGCATGTCTTTGGATGGTGGGAGGAAGGCGGAGTACCCGGAGAGAACCGGGTACTCTGGAATAACATCCCAATATTATTGCGATTTAAATTAACAACCAAATTAAGCAAATTAACATCAAACATAAGGGTAGACAATATGCGCCTTGTTAACATATTGGGTGGGTTTTAGTCATGATATGTTTTGTAACAGAAAAAATTTTATGGAAATATTGGCAAGAATTAAAATTAGTTGTGGCAAATGATTAGTTTTAAATGGTGATCAATCACATGATTTTTTTTTTTTTTTTTTTTGTTATACTCGTAAGATCCCCAAGGAGAAATGAGAGCTTTTACCCATCTCTGCACAGGAGTACCAGAGAGGAGTGGGCTGCTACTTAAAGTGCCCGGGGAGCTGTTGGTGGGAGTTAAGGACCTTGCTCAGGGGTCCACGGTGGTTCACCTAGGGGTCGTGTCGGGGACTCGAACCCGGGTCTTCCGCGTCAAAGCCCACGGCACTACCACTAGGCTACCCACTCCCCATTTTCCGCAGTTAATCATGATTAATCACTATGGGAATTTAGAAATTAATTCAAAAAGTGTACACATTCTCTTCACCAGTAGTGTATTTAAAAAAATATATATGAACAAAAGTTTGGTAAGTTTTGGTTTGTAAACCATATCGAATCATATCGTAGGCCACCGTTTTCTTTCCATATATCCAAGATTGGGTCGTGGGAGCAGCTGGCTAAGTAGGGAAGCCCATCTGTCCCTCTTTCCGGCCACAGCCACCAGCTCACCCAGGGGGATCCCGGTATTCCCAGGCCAGCTGGAAGATGTCATTCCTCCAGTGTGTCCTGAATCTTCCCTGGGGCTTCGTCATGGTTGGGAATGCCGGGAACACCTCACCAGGGAGCCGTCCAGGGGGCATCCTAACCAGGTGCCTGAGCCACCTCATCTGGCTCCTTTCGATGCAGAGGAGCAGTTTCTAATTGAAATCCCTCCCAGATGGCCGAGCTTCTTACCCTATCCAGTCCGGCCACTTGTGGAGGAAACTCCACTCATTACTCATTGTGATCTAGTTCTTTCAGTCACCATCCACAGCTCGTGACCATAGGTGAGGGTAGGAATATAGGCTGAGCAAATCGAGAGCTTCGCCTTCTGGGTCAGCTCTTTCACCACGACAGACAGATGCAGAGTCAGTGCAGATGCAGCACCAATCCGCCTGTTGGTCTCCTACTCCATTTTTCCTCACTCATGAACAAAACCCTGAGATACTTACTCTTCCACCTGAGGCCAGACCCCTATCCCGAACCAGAAAGTACTCAATCTTTTTCTAGGTGAGGACCATGGCTTCCGATCTGGAGGTGCTGATTCCCATCCCAGCCGCTTTACCCTCAGCTGCAAATTGCCCCTCACCCTCTTCGGAGTCCTGCATAGAGCATAGGAGTTCACCCAACCAGTCTACATGTGCTCTGTGGACTTAGAGAAGACATTTGACCATGACCCCGGGGTTGGTTGTTCTGGGAGTATAGAGCACCGGACCCCCTTGTGCAGGCTGTGCAGGCTGTTCGGTCCCTGTATGGCTGGCGCCAGAGCTTGGTTTGTAAACACTTTAAACTTCAGCTGCTTTTTAACATCAGTTTTCCCTTTAGTGGTAAATTGTCGTAAATTCTAAATCTCGCAATGCTGTAATAAACTTAAATACATACTGGTCAAAAATTTTAGAGCACCCTGTTCTCTTGTATTTTTTTGTCAGTTCAAGAATTTCAAGCCCAAAAATGATACAAAGGTAAATGATGAGCTGTCAGGGGTTTAAAGAAAAGGATAAGGTCTCCCTGCACTGAAATATAATTTATATCTCAGAATTATACAAAAGGTCCTTTTCAGGCAGCAAGAAATGAGTCAACAACTTAAATCTGTTGTGCAACAACAAAGTGGATTACGCCTTGAAAAGTGGTACTACCATTTCCCAAAAGGTGTCTCAACTTTTCTTGATTACGTACAACCCATCTATCCCAACTTCCTTTAAACACAGGGTGAATAATCTGACTGTAAATTTACAGCATCGGGTCTGATTCCCTCCAGTAACTGACAAAACAGCTACATTACAATCTCAGTCATGTTGTGATGAAGTGATGTTTCAAACAAAAAAATAAAAGTAATGCACTCAAACCTAAGCCAATAATCAATTAATCTACAATTTAACATTTGTTTAATTTGATGTTGTGACATATAACAGGAGAAAAAGTGACATGATCACTATCCAAGTTTACAGTAGTCATGAACAAACACTCAGAAAAAAGAGAAAAACATACAAACAAAAAAAAGACCTAAAAGGTCACTTAATTGTGCAAGACAAAATCTCTGATGAATAATTTTGAAGGCTCTGAGTCATGGCACATGAGAGACATGTGCAACGTCATATGAATAGTATGTATCTATTTAAATTTCATGTAATACTGTATGTGAAATTAACAGAGGACCTTTTAAAAGTTGGCTTCAGTTAAGATTTTGACATGAAATTAGTTCAAATTGGCCAAACATTCAGCAATCTAAAACAGAACTGAAGCTAACAAAGATGACAAAGAGATGATATCTTACTTTTCAATCTAGGAACATTAAAATTAGTAAACCAACTTTTGCTGTGTTATATGTGAAAAAGTGTTTGCCCCCTTCTCGATTTCCTATTTTTTTGTATATTAGTCACACTTTAATGTTTCAGATCATCAAACAAATTTAAATATTGACAAAGATAACACAAGTAAGCATAAAATGCAGTTTTTAAATGAAGATTTATATTTTCAAAGGGGAGCGTGTAAAATTGTCACACATTTAAATTTGCTTGATGATCTGAAACATATAAGTGTGACATGCAAAAAAAAAAGAAATCAGGAAGGGGCCAAACACTTTTTCACACAATTGTATTTCTTGGATACAGAGCACAAAAGTCTGAAGTGTATAATGACTAGGCAGCAGTTTTATTATAAGAATAAGCTACAGTTTTAATCCTCTGATTTACAACATATGCAGTGCACAGGGAGATATGATCATGATCATATTTTTTATTGATTATAAACCTATGTGCCAGCAACTCACAGAGCCAAGCAAAACAATGTAAAACACAGAACAAGAGAGCTAATCAGTTTTTGGTGCAGTAACAACAAGGAAGGCGATTCACCATCTGCCTTACATCCCAGTTCTCCTCTAAGCACTCCCCAGTAAAAGCCAGTCTGATTTTATTCTTGTCCAGTGATTTCATCGCACACTTTATATCTTCTCTCACTCCCTCTAAAAGCCCTGTCTTGGGTCTCTTTACTCTATCTGACAGGATGTGTATGTACAGTATTTGTTTTCCACAACCCTTTTTTGTTTTGCCAAAAGTGTCCTATTAATAAAAACTTCATTTATCATGGCCAAAGCATGTTGTTATCTAGTTATCAGTGTGTGATGTGGTACTGGAAAGCAAAACAGCATGAAGCTGGGGAAGAACTGTGGTATCTCAGCCCCCCGGATGCTCCAGGGTAGTTTCAGGACTGGAAATGTGCATAATAAATGTCAATGTACTTCAAAACAAATCAGAGGCGCATACTTTTAAGGTTCACACACTTCACCAGTGCTGCTTCATGATAACGGAGTCTCCCCATAGTGAGTTAAAACTGAGGTAACCAGAAGGTTAAGAGGCAGATGAAACATGTTGAGGTATAAAAACACATCTCCTTTAGCATTCTTAGACATCCATGGAGAAATGCACTCTCTCTCTACATACAGTAGTCATATAAATATAATAAGAATATTTTTAAATGTTGCACTTCTTAAAAATTGTATTCTTTCCCAATTAAAGCTACGCCTGAACTTTAAGCAATTCTTTATGTGATGTTACAAAGACACACATCCAAAGCAGTCTGCATTTATAAATTTATAACTCACCAAAGCTAACAAAAGCAGACATCTTTAATTTTAAATTTTGGTTTATTAATTTACATCCACTGGGTGCACTGCTGCTACAGTTACTTTCTTTAACTGCTTTTTAGTGTCAGTAGAATAAAAAAGAAAATAATACTTTCATTGATATTTCATAGTTATAGCTGTAGGGTTTTATTTCTTATGAAAAGTTTTTCCTTAGATTTAAAGAAAGTTTTGATTTTTCTAGACATGCAATATCATCCTAACATATTGTCCATAAAATGTTAAACTGCTGCTGTCTTAATTTTAAAACAGTTATTACGAGACTTATTCAATTTACATTTTTCTTGTCAGTTTTCATTTCCTTTGCTCATTTCTTACATCAAGACATATGTTCCACAAGTTAAAAAAAAAAAAAAAAGAAAATAGACAAACGCTGTATTTTAATGTGTTCCCTCAACAGCAATGTAAAGCACAAACTCCAAAAGAGATGAAGGGGAATTTCTAAGGCTTGAGCAAAAGAACGTTGTGTGAACTCAGTCGGGTGAAACATGGATCACCAGCTCTGAAACCACAGCTCTTCTAAAGACATGGACAGGCTACGTTAGTCACATCCAGCATGTTTTATGGTGTTGGTTCATGCAGACTTATAGTTGATAACAGGGAAAAGTTAGTTATCTATTTTTCCTCTTGTTTGACATCTATTTTCCTTTGTAAAGGATGGTCAAGTGTTTCCTCAACTGAAGGAGGCAAAATGGAAACGGGCTATTTGATATTCATTCATTGATGTTGCCAGGCAGCCAGCCTGCGATATTATCTTTAGGTCGTGTTTTAGGTTTTTGTTGTATTTTCTATTTCTGTTGTTAAAGTTGCCTTCCTGGTTTCCTGTCTAATTATGTGAATGTTCGAAAATATTTCACTCATTCCCACTATGAAATGGTTTGCAAATCAGCTGTTTAATGGATCAGTCATAAACGGGAGTAGGTGTGTACTGTATAAGTTTGAATCTCTTTTCTCTCTGGGTAACCTACTCAGTGACTGAAATGACTTAAAAACCTAAAATCCTTTGGTGAGTGAGTTATTTAAACACAACTGAGTACAAAGAATCAGGTTTTCTATCACTAATTAGCCCCTAGGGGTCGCTTAAGTCATCCTTTATTGAGTTACATAAGTTAACATAAACATTAATATCTAAAAAACGATTATAGATATTAACTTACAGGTTTTTTTTGCTGAAAAGAAGAGATTCCAATCTTGAAAACGAGCACCTGGACATATTTGTGCGATGCACCAAGTGGAAGTTCTGGGCTGTTGCACTTCCTGGAATTTTGGCGACCTATCCAAGTATACCCAACTGTAGCCACAGACCCAGAGGCGTGTCATGAAACTGTGGTTTGTAGTGAAAATGGGCGTAGTTTGTACTGATGTAGGCGGGTGGTCTTAGGGTTAGGTTCCACTCACTCCAACGGTGGGCGTGGTTTGTAGGGGGCATTGTTTGTAGTGGCTCCGGCTGCAGTTAGGTGCTACTCGACCTATTGCTTCAGCGAGCCAGATCATGTGAGGTAAAATATCCAAGAGCTGTTTTTTTCATGCGATGAAGCAAAGTTTGTTTCTAAAATCAAGATGATTCACTCTGCCTCGCTGTGTATTTTCCGAATGATTGAAACTGCAATAATTCAGGTGTAAAAGACCGTTATCGCATCGATTTTGTGTGTAATTGCGTAAAATACGGTCGCTAATGTCACTGTTAGCCCTGTTCCCTATTTTATTAGTTTATTTTTTCTGTTGGAAAAAATTCAAGTTGAATTGGACATGTCAGCAAACGATTCAAAAGAAGTGAAGGTGAGAGTCATCTTTGCGTCAGGAGATGTTGTGTATTGTGCGTCTCTGAGACAGACGCACTTAGAAGTGTGTGTTGCTGAGCAATGAGAAGCAGCTCAGCATGTGTTTTTCAACGTTTGTTGTAAAAGAATTAATACAAATAATTACAGATCAAGAAGCTCTTGATAAAATAGCTTCTGGTCAGCTGTATATTTCTGGTATGGCTGAAGATCCTAGCAGCGATCCCGTGAAGGGCACTCACGCCAACTAGAGTGGAGAGCGTTGAATCGCCCAGTTGCAGTATGTACCACTAAGTAGTTATATTGACAACAAGAAATGGGGCAAGGGCAAGAAATGAAATAAAATTAAATAATGTGTAAACAATATTGCATTTCCTACTTAGGTTCTTTTAGCAATAAAGATAAGAGAAGTGTAGCTCGCAACCCTCTCTGCATTGCAAAACATTCCTGATTTCAACCCTCCCCCACGCTCACAGATACATTATGTAAACAGCTTCTGCTTGTTTACTCTTTTGTTGGGATCCAATTTGAAGGGATTTGAGGGAGAATTGCCCCCAAAGTTACTGATCCAGGCTGATATATTCAAGAAGGCCAGAGCAGATCCAGGGCCCACAGCTAGATTTCCACTTGACCAAATTGGGCTTCAGATGTGAGGTAAGAGATTCTACAGCACCCTGACACTCACCGTTGCCCCCAAAAATCATTGTTATGGCATTTCAGGCCACACAAAAAACAAAATTGGCATCAGTAGGAAGTAAAGGAGTTTTTGCCATTATGTTCTACTTTTAACATTTGTGTGATAGGTACAGGTTTATTTTTTTTTCTCCATTATCCCCAAGACCCCAGGTAACATTTCTATGCTGTCTAAATAGCTCATTATAGCAGTTTACTGTGTGTTTTCAATTAATGTTTGTGAAATTAATGTTCCGTTTTATTTTTTTCCTTGTTTTTGTGATTCTACAACCTTTATTCCATTCATATGACACCAAAACAGCTTGAATATTATAAAAGCCCCCGATGTAATGAAAAAATAGATGTATATCACTTGATTATGGATTGCAAGATGACCTTTTAATGAGCAATTTTACAATAAGGGTGCCAGGCGAGAATATGCCCCAAAATGCTCTAAGATCCCAGAAGGTATGTGCTTTGTTCAGACCAGTGTGTGTGATGTGCATCTCTCTCTCTAGCTAGCACAAAGGGACCAAACCATTATTTTAACTCAATAGTTCTGCTTCTCTGTGCAATGAGACCTAACTCTCTTGCAAACAAAAGTAGTTGACTGCTACAAATAGCAGGACTTTCTCACAAGTTGACTAGTTGTATATCCCCTAATATATACTTGAAGGCTATATACATTGACATTTCAAGACAAAGCTATGAAACTCCTGCCTATTTTGAGTGTTATATTTCACAGCTATATGTATAGACCCTTCTCACGTGTCATTGCTGATCACGTGACAGTCACGTTGGTGACGTACGTGGGTGGCAAAAAGATCAACACCTTTGTGCTTTGTCTTTGGATGCGCCAATCAACATTCCAGGATGGGATTTAATTTTCCAGGCCGCCTGCTGACCCTGATCGACAAGTTAAATGGGATGCTGCCATAAAACGTGATAAATTTAACTGGAAATCATGGGAGATCTGGCCTGCAGCAGTCCAGTAGCAGCACTGTCGTCAGTAGTAAGTTTCCTGCTAATTCAGTTTTTGGTGAGCTGGTCTAAGTTTGATTATATTGATCTACATAAAAATAATGACAATGTGGCTAAAATGCAGCAAACTGCAGTTGTTTTAACGTTATTGCGACCAGACGCCTCACGTTTGACAGTTGTTCAGGGACAAACAGACGTCTGACGGAGGATTATTCTGTCTTCCTTCAGGTAAACATAAGACACCCCGTTGTCCCCAGCTTATGTTCTGTCTATCTTCGTGTTTGTCTGCGATCCAGATAAAAGAAGGCAAAAGGAAAGAGGAGACAACAAGCTAACGGGAGTTTTCAGTTCTCAGTGTTAATAAAACTTACAGATTTTTATTTTCCTTTGTGGTGTTAATAAACTAAACCATCATAAAACAGCAGTGTTTTCTCTCAGTTATTGTACTGTTAACTCATAAATATAATGTGGAGACGTCCATAATGTGTACATGGTGTTAACCTTATCCGGGTCTGCAGTTTTCATCTCTGACATGAAGAGGAAATACCTTGTTTGGGAAACTTTTCACAGCTGAAGGTCCAATACCATCCTGCACCAGATATTTAGAAGCTTTTAACAACTTGTGATCTCTTATTTCTGCTCCTGTGAAGTGCGACTGTCGATGGACAAGCTTTTAAATGTCATGCTAAGCTAATGAGGTAGCAACATCTCCATCTGGTGGCAGTTTTGGAGGTTTGTAAACCAGGATTTGGAAAAATCGTAATGGTCTTGAGCAACAACAAGTGCTAATTTTTGAAAATATGGCTTTCTGAGCTGCCAACATCGAAGCTGAACTGGCTTAAAAAGAGTAAAATCATGTAGAACCATCATTAATGAAACAGCTCACAGCAAGTTTACGTTCACTACTGAGTGCTGCAGTGGTCCAGGCTAGCTTTTTGCCACCCAGCATGGCTGCGTGACCGAATAGATTCATGTGACTGAGATGGATCTATAATCACAGCAAGCTGTTTTGTTTTGTTTTGTTTTGTTAATGCTCATGGCAAAATTCTCAGCTATTGCTTCTGTGCCCTATACCAACAAGAAGCTGCAGGTTACTTGTCAGCCAATAATGCATAATTCCAAGACAATCATGGCTATGCAGTCCCCAGGTGTTTCTTTGATTCTCATGAAACAAGTTGATACTGATGTTAGATGGCTCACACATCAGTGTTTTCCATCAGTGTATACTCAGCCATGTATATGGCACCTAATCGCCAAAGACTAAACATGATGAGAAAGTTAGATGCAATTTTTTTCCAGTAGTTTGGCTTCAATGTATGTACATTTCAGACAGTTTTTAGGTTAAGCTTGAAAAGGCTCATTTCTGCACTTCCAAGGGTAACTGAGCAGATGTTCCTGCATGAAGTCAGAACTGGTTCCTGTTGATTGAGCAGGTACTAACCATAATCCTCCTGGACAAGGTTGGGTGAGCGACGGATACGATTGGCTTGAATGCCACTGCCTGCTGCTGCCTGCTTGTTAACTCAGTCCAGTCCAGGTGGATATTCACAGTGCCCTATTTGGCAACAGTATGTTCAGGATAACTGGTGCCTGCTCCTTCGGCAAGGAAAGTGGATCCTAGCCACTGCTGTCCCCTGGTTGGCATCATCTCATGACATTTGGTAGCTTATCCTTTCATCTAGTCCTCACAGTAAAAAGCTAACCTAAATAGCTCTACAGACCAACCCTCCAATCGTCAGAAGTCATTCGTTATAAAGAAAAAGCTTTTCCTTTTAAAATGATTGTAAAGGATGACATGCACACTGTAGCTGGGGCATTGTGCATGAAGAATTTAATCACACACAGAAGTCAGGGAACTATGATGGGATATTGGTCAGGTTACTGAAAAAAATGTTGCGGGTGAGAGTTTGAGACTATGGGACTACTGAATAAATAAAGTTCTTCTGGTGAAAAAATACTAATGGACAGCAGATACATACACACACACACACACACACACAGACATATATATATATATATATATATATATATATATATATATATATATATATATATATATATATATATACAGTATATATACACATACATACATATATATACATATACATACATATATATATATATATATATATATATATATATATATATATATATATATACATATTGTTGGCCCTGCGACAGACTGGCGACCTGTCCAGGGTGTACCCCGCCTCTCGCCTGATAATGGCTGGGATAGGCTCCAGCAACCCCCGCGACCCTGAACTGGATAAGCGGTACAGAAAATGAATGAATGAATGAATGAATATACACATATACAAATATACATACATATATACGTATATATATATACATATACATATATATACTGTATATATGTATATGTAAATGTATATATATGTGTGTATATATTACATGTATGTATGTATGTATATATGTCATGCTCCCTGAACCAGTCTTTCACAGTTTGAGCTCGATGAATCCTGGCATTGTCATCTTGGAATATGCCTGTGCCATCAGGGAAGAAAAAGTCCATTGATGGAATAACCTGGTCATTCAGTATATTCAGGTAGTCAGTTGACCTCATTCTTTGAGCACATGCTGCTGCTGAACCCAGACCTGACCAACTGCAGCAACCCCAGATCATAACACCGCCCCCACAGGCTTGTACAGTAGGCACTAGGCATGATGGGTGCATCACTTCACCTGCCTCTCTTCTTACCCTGATTCGCCCATCACTCTGGAACAGGGTAAATCTGGACTCATCAGACCACATGACCTTCTTCCATTGCTCCACAGTCCAATCTTTATGCTCCCTAGCAAATTGAAGCCTTTTTTTCCGGTTAGCCTCACTGATGAGTGGTTTTATTACGGCTACACAGCTGTTCAGTCCCAATCCCTTGAGTTCCCTTCACATTGTGCGCGTGGAAATGCTCTTACTTTCAGGATTAAACATAGCCATGAGTTCTACTGTTGTTTTTCTTCGATTTGATCTCACCACACGTATAAGTGATCGCCGATCACGATCATTCAAGTTTTTTTACCGGCCACATTTCTTCCTTGAAGATGATGGGTCCCCACTATCTTTCCGGTTTTTAATAATGCGTTGGACAGTTCTTAACCCAATTTTAGTAGTTTCTGCAATCTCTTTAGATGTTTTCTCTGCTTGATGCATGCCAATGATTTGACCCTTCTCAAACAGACTAGCATCTTTTCCACGACCACGGGATGTGTGTGACATGGTTGTTTAGGAAATGAGAAGCAAGTCATTGCACCAGTTGGGGTTAAATAACTTGTTGCCAGCTGAAAGATAATCGCCCATGCAGTAATTATCCAATAGGAGGCTTGTACCTATTTGCTTAGTTAAATCCAGGTGGCGACTTTTTTTTGGGCCAGGCAGTGTATATACATATATATATGTATATATATATATATATATATATATATATATATATATATATATATATATATACATATATATGATATATATAGATGTATATATCGTACAAGCCCATCACAGGGAGGGTGCGAGGCCCACCTTTATGGATGCTCTATTACATACACAGGAATAACAGTCACATAAGCTACACAATCATTCTAGTTCTACTGCACACCTAAACCTGCTGCAATATCATGATACACAGATCAGACTGGTGAAATAACCTTTTGCCCGTTTACTATTCATTTGAAGTGCAACTGTTGCATGGTGTTGCAGTTTTCGGGTGAACTGAATCCAACCGCAAGGCAGACATGCTCCACTCTGAGGTGCTCCTGTTGGAACATGGAGTGGTGGCTGGAGTCGTCAGTGTCCCCAGCTTTAGGCCGAGCCCACACGGAGCTGAAGCCAGTTTAGGGGTGAAACCAAGAGCAGAAATCCGGGGAAAGTTTTCACGATCCCCATGAAACCGCTGTAGCACATCATACAAGGCTGTGGGTGGCGTTATGATGATAAGTGTAACACTCCAAACCTAAACCAAGACACAGCGCATGCGCAAATAAAGACTCACCACGTGTCGCTGGAAATCAACAAAGGAAGATCAGAAAGGTAGAGATGGCTGAGGATTTATGGGGCAAATGCTTAAGTTTTCTACACAGTTGAAAACAGTCGCTCACCGACGTCATTGCTGTTGTGAATTTTTTTTCAATGAACTTTTTTGTTTTCCTGAACGAGACCAACACGTGTTGTAGAAATGAATTCCGTTTTTAATGCTCAATACCATGAATCCATCATCTTAGATTTCATAGGGCTAAATATGTTTTTATCAAGTAGAATGATAGCCTCTAGCATAGGCTAATCAAACACATCCCAGTAATGACTTTTTGCTGTTTGTTTCAAAGATGAGTGTCTTTACATTAAGTCAGCTCAGTAACTTTATTTTCTGTATCTTGTAATTTAAGCAATCAGATTAGGTTTGATTTTCATTCATTATAAACATTCATGTAGGTTAGTACAACTACACAACATCTTTGCTTTTTAACAAATGATGAACTCAACAAGCATAAATTGCCAAGAAACTGATCATGTCTGAGTCACTTTCTTTGTTTTCTCAGAAGCCAACTCAGTTTTAAGACTTTTGTAATTCAGTTTGGATGCAGTTTCATTTATGATTGATAGCAGGGCAAGCCCACACAGTCTGTCCTGGATGTGTGCAAATAGTTTTTAATTAGTTTCAACTTTGAAAAGCTTGACTTGCCCAATGCCACCTTTACTGGAAAAGTTATTAGAATCCTGAGCACAATCTCACAGTTCCTTCAATGTCTTTGAGTTCATGGAAGTATTTCAAGTAGCCTACAATAGTTCTTCCCTTTGGGATTATCTCTCAAAGTAGACCTGTCTTCAACTATGTGAAGAAGTCCAGGTCATTTATACCCAAATCTGTTTTCTTCGAATAAACATGAAAAAAAGCATCACAGTAGTCATACAAACTAACTCATCAAAAAAACCTACAATACCAACAGATTGCATCGAGTCTTGACTTCGATTCAGTCGCCCATCCTGAGCATGTTCATTGTGGTGGGAAACTTCCCTTTTTATAGAAAAGAAACCCACCAGCAGCACCCGTCTCAGGTAGGGCGGCCATCTGCCTTGACTGGTTGGGGTGGAGAGGACAGGAAAGAGGGAGCAACAGGCACCTCAACTTTTAGCCGAGGAGACCTGCTGAGAGAAAAGAGAAATACAAGTCAATGATGCCAATACTGTCAAACTTTTATGCATGAAAAATAAAGAACAAAGGGAAGAAAATGGAAAGAAGTGCTTAATCTGTCATGGGACATCTCTGAACAGTTTAATAATCTCAAAACCCATTGTCATAATCTTTTGATATTCCTTTAAAGCCAGTGCCCCAAATTTCTCGAATTCCTTAATGAACAGCAAATCTTTGGATAACAAATCACAGGTATTCAGACCAAGATTATCTGCTCTGTGTAGTCATCGTTGTTTAAATGCATATGAAACTACAGAATAACGGTCAGATTCTGTTTTTTGGGGGGTTTTTTGCTGTTGTTTGTTTTTTTCTGTTGTTTCCAACCAAAGCCGTGGATGAAATGTGACAAGAGAATGCAACTTGGATAACAGAGACAACATAGACTACATGGAAATCAGCAGGCTTTCATCACCAAAAATATTTACCCTTGCCTTAAAAAAAAGAAAAAAAAAGATCAATATATCCATGTACAGATAACTCAATGTGAGCCAAACATTAATGACTTGAGATCAAAATGGACAAATCTGTGAGTAATATTTTTAATCTCATCAAATTGACCAAGAAAGCCAAAATAGTCCTAATGTTAAACTTTTTTTTTTTGTTTTTTTCATTTAAATTACTTGTTTGTATTACTTGCCTCACTGAGATTTGCCACTGAACCTGATGTGCTGGTACATGCTCACCTTCAGCAAATGCAGCATCACTTCAGTTCAATTTAAGGCTAAGGCTTGATTGGTGACTTGATTTGGCTTGATGTGACCTATGCATGTGGACCTCAGGACAAGAAAATAAAGTCTAAGAACTTGTGATCAGAAAGGGTGACCATGCCTCACCTCTGGGTGATGGCGCCGCTGAATGAGTCAGCCTCACTCAGAGCAAGAAACTGCTCATCTCTCTCTCTTTCAAACGCACACACACGCACACAAACACCCAGAAGTGACAACCAGCTGATTTCCATTTCTATCTGCTCATCATCTCACTGCTTACTTCCAGCTGAGTCATGACAACACACACATATAGATCGTAATTTGCTCTGGAATAAGCTGTCCGCACTCAGCCTACATGGCAAATTCATGAAATGTATACTGTACTGTTGCACGCATCATATTACAACACATTCAGGCAAATTTCCATCATAGCTGTTCCAGTGCTGGTTTGGAGGCTGAGCCTTTCTATTTTAACCATCAAAGCGCCCAAACACTACAGTAGCATCAATGAGCTCTCTGCTGGGTCAGAGCAGAGACATTTATGTTGGGAGCTGGGAGCAAGGTTATAGAGACCAATCAGACCAGCTTAAATTTTGTGATCACTATAACAATTTCCCAGTCAATCTAATATTTACTCTGTGTTTTCATGAGAGAAAAAACATACAAAGCTGCAATGTTGAACAGTTCTTATCCAGAACCAACCAACTTTAAACTGGCTCGACATTCGTGAAATCAGCATTGACATTTTGGTAGTAAGAGTGTAAGAATGAAGCACATCACCGAAATTTTTTCTCTGAATTACTCAGTCCTCAGAACACAAGCAAGCAAACAAACAAATACCAGATGAGCCACAACAAAAAAAGACTGATTTCAATTAAATTAACAGTTTCTTACATGGTTAAGAAACACCATCAAGCATATTTAAAACCTTTTTTTAAGTCACAGTGAGTAAATGTCAATGAGATATTAGTAATAACATCAAATTTATCATACAAAACCAGAAATTTGTTTACTTTCACACACCCACGCATCCGCACACAAACACACCTACGTGTGCACACACACGCACATACAAATTTATTGTAACAGAATTAAAATTGACCTCATGATGATAAATAATGATGGATTAAATTTTTTCTTTTAAGACCCTCTGCATCAAATCCATAAATTATTTACTCCACATTCACACTCCAGTGGTGGTAAGCTAAAGATGCAGTTACAGCAGTAAACATGGCAGTCAAACTGTGTCAATAGCCTCTCCAACCATCACTCTCCCATCATACACCAGTGTTACGGACACCGGAGGCAACATAGGTGAGGTGTCTTGCCCAAGGACACAGCAGACCAGCTTGGATAAAACCAGATGTGAATTGCCAACCCACCAGATATTGGATGAGCCTCTCTACTAGCCCAAGATGGTCTTCATCTCCAGACACATCCTCCACTATGCCATCTACATGATCAAAGATGAGTTCCAAAGCCTCCAGAGGTGTCACCTGACATCTGCTGCTCATTTTGTAAAGCTTTCACAGAGTCTGTGATATATAGCTGCAAAAGGGGTTGTTGGTAGGACTCTGCAGAGAATCTTTATGATGTTTTACCTTTCCCCTGGTGAGTGTTCACCAGTGTGGGTGAAATTTCATTATGGGAAAATAAAAGGTTGTCATCGTATATCATAACACCTGCATTGTTGCACTTTACAGATTAGTTCAAGAGGAAGAAGGGACAACTCCTTCACCAACAACTGTTGTTTCTTTAGAGGTAATGTTGGACCCTGGTCATCTTCAACCTAACGTTTCGTTCCATTCATGCCTAGAAAAGCGTAATATAAATCTAAACTATTATTATTCCACTCTTCTCCATTTTGCTTGAAAGATAGATACTGCCTTTTATAGGGAGGGAGGGCCAACGGTTTCGAGAGCAGGGAGGAGGCGGTGATCCACATGAACGTACATGAACGTGGCCAAATCGGCTCATCAACACAAAGCTGGAGATAAACAAAGAGAGAGAGTGTATGACATCATGTTGTCACTCCAGATCAGTACAGTTCTTCACATAAAAATGTTTTACTGCAATTTTTCAATCTAGCACAATTCTTGATTTCTGGTAGGGCTGAACAATATGGACAAAATTTCATATCTCGATATTCATGCCAGACATCTCAATATCGATACGATACGATATGACTACATGTTCGTTGAAAACCAAGTACTTTTGTGGAAAGTGCAGTTTTGTTTGTAACTTCCAGAGCTTTACATGCAGGACAAGCGCATGGGAAATCTATATCTTTTATATAGTTGCTTTTTCGATATTAATATCTTGAATGTTCATATCTCGATATAGATACGATAACCACATATCTTTCAGCCTTAATTTCTGGTGTTAAAAAAATCAATGTATCCTTCATTCATTTGTTTTTCAAATTAAAGGCAAAAATAAAATAAAAAAATCGCTCGTTTTCTCAGTACTTGTTTCCAAAACCAAAATAAAAAACAGATTACGGCCCGTTATCCTGTTTCCAATTTTGTACACAAAAAATAGAATGGAAAAACTGATGACGACCGCGGTCCAGAGCCCTCGAATCCAATTTTTTTGGGGGGGCCCCAGAGGTTCTCTCTAATCCATGTTTGTTGTGTTGACTAAACATCCAGAAATGTGTTCAAGTATTTCTCAGCTGTTGTAATATCCTGGAGACATGGATTATTAAATGGAAAAACTTTTTGTTTTCTTAATGGGTTCTGAATTCATTACAGAACAGTGTATTACATTACTGTACATGACGCAGAAACATCGTCCTCTCATCTGCTGCCAGTACAGTCGCAGCTTAAACATGAACAGAAAGCAGCGTATTCCTCAACTGGGCCTCCGCAATTATGTAGCTGAAACACCAGCCTTAAAGGAGTCATCACCCGGAAATCCCACTTTTTCACGTTAAAACATGTGTATTGGAACAGGACCTCAGTTATAACGTGCCAAAGAACGTGCACTCCGTGCGTAATGTCAGACCATCTTCAACAGTGTCTCCTTATCCATGTCCTTATAAACTGGCCTCTTCTTACAATACACAGGGAAACATACTGCATTGTTTTTATTTCATAGTTATTATACTTATCTTATATTCTTTTTCTTTTTTATTTGCCTCATATTCTATCTCTGGAATTGATATCTCTCTATCAGGTCAAATTTCATTTTGCGTTTACCACATGCTCATCTGAACTTGCCATGACATAGCAATAATGCACGCTAAATCCTCATTCAAAGGTAGAGTCCGGAGTTCCCCCCCTGAAAACAAACGTCAGATTTGTGCAGGTGAAATCCATCTCAATCTGCGCCTTTGGGCCTTTACCTCGTGCAGTGGTGAGTGTGTTTGCGACTCCCTCTCCCCCTGTCTGTAACTCACCTTTTCCCTTTGTTTTGGTGTGTTCGGGACGTTTCTGGGTGGAGATTTCTGTATACTGTACATCGCCAACCAATGACAGAGCTGGGCATGGTGCTGTATGACCATGACTGGAGCAAACGCCAGTCACTCGAACTCTTGAAGAAGAAAAAAAAAGAAAGAAAAGGAAGTACTCTGTGGTGAAAAGAGCTTTAGATAGTGCACGTTGGAAAACCAGGTTTAATATTGGTTTGGCTTTTACCCGCTTCCGAGCTTTGAAGGAGATGCTTAAGGATGAATAGGCTGAAGAGCGATGCGGCCATTAGCGCAAGGGGAGGGGTGCTCAGTCTGAATAGTGTTTACAAATAGAAACGGTGGGGGGACTCTTGACTCTTCCTTTAAAGGAGTGATGACATAGCAGTAAAAACTAGTTCATGTTGTTGGCATTGCTGCATATGTCAAATCTCCAAAGAAAAACACTGCATTTTTTACAGCGTGGTTGTTTTGAAACGCCAGACCTCACTTCCTCAGTAACACAGTTGGGTGTTGTAATGATATTGAGCTTTACCCGGATACCAAGTTGACTTCATTTTGATTGGCTACACCTTATTTGGCTATGACCTTATTTAGAGAAACTAGGTCAAGCTGCCCTAGCGGTTGGAGTTTTCTAAAGGCTAAATGCTAGCAACATGGGCACTTCAGACAGTGAACTATGTTTATCAGACAAGACAGCATTTAGCAAATAAATCAAATGACATGAAATAACAAGGTTGTGGCCGCCTCCCTCAGTGTTGCTGCAGAAGTTTGCTTTTAAATCCATTTGTTTGTCAACCCAGACCTGACTGCTTAGCAATCACTCTCCCACTCGCAGTTGAATCAGACAGGGAGGGGGGAGTGAAGCGGACGGTGCATAGACCATTAGGAGAGGGGGGGGGGGGGGGCTGTTTGCTTGATAGTGTGCTCTAATTGGAGCAAATCAATTACAAAGAATGATAAGCTGCTGTCTGATTCACATGGCCTTATCAGTGCACAACAGATCATATTATACCCCCAAAACCCCAGAAAAGTGAAATTTGATGTCATGGCACCTTTAAATACTGCTGTTTGTGCCTGTTACTGATTGTTTGTGTAATCTTTGTAGATCACCCGCAAATGCTGAAGAGACAGTGCACGCAATTTATCAGCACTGCAAACAAATTAGCGCTCTTTATTTGAATTCATAGTAAATCAGGACCTTGATCTTTTGAGTAGCCTACACAGAGTAGCCTACTTTTATCAGCAATCCAACAGAACTCTGCACAGCTTGCTAGTTTATACAGCACTATGGCAACACGAATCCCGAGAGGCACCTGTGTGGGAACAGTTACTTCGCAGGGCTCCATCACTCTCTCTATTCTGGCAAAGTTTGGTAAAGGATTGGTGTGACAGAGGAAAATTGTCAGACCAGTCGGCGTCAGTGAACTTCATCTTTACAACCCATTCCCACCAGTCCTGACCACACACCTTCATCCAAAGAGTCCAAGGGGATCTGGTGGAAACGGGAAGTCTGGCTGTGGATGGTACAGGTAAGGGTCCATTTTCCATTTTCAATACATGTTCTCTCCTTCTATTAATGGGGACCATGACACAGAGTGTCAGCAGCCCAGGGCTCCTCGTGTTTTTTTCTTCTCACGCTTGTCTTTTACCCCGCACCTGTGTTCCCTTGTTTTACCTCTCATTCTAAGTTGAGAGAAACTTGTCGTTTCCTGTTCCAGAAGAAGACGTAGACTAAGTCAGTCCCTGAGACTGTAGCTATGGACAACCAATGTAGTCAAGCAACACTGACTTTCTACCTGTCTCCTACTACCTGAAGCACGCTGTCAGGTGTGTGTTCTCCATCCTGTAACATATAGAAACACACACACAAACACACCCATACACAAAAACACAGTTGATCAGGTGTGGATGTCTGATGCTTTAACAACAACTGTGTATAACTGATTATCATGAAAATTAGCTCTGAGTTCTGCAAAAGCTCTTTGCAGCATAGGGTTAGCAGTGTGGCAGTGCCAGTAAAGCACTTCCTGTTTACCATTTAGTCCCACAGCAGGCTGCAGACACCAGATAACAACAGCACAAAGCATGCTGGGAGATAAAAGCACCACAAAATGGGCTGGGGTCCCCTTAGCGCCTGCTGTTGCCTGATGTGGCATCAGTCAGTACTGCTGTAAATGGTGCTCTTTCTAACATGCAGTACATGCAAGACAGAGGATAAAATTGAAACAGGAGTCAAAGTTGCCAGCATATATAGTATGTTAAATAAAACACAAACGCTATGTTCTATTTTCAGTAAGAACATTATTTGACCACTTAGCATCAGATTTCTTTTGTGCTCCATTTGTTAAGTGTGGAATGACAGATTTTTCATTTTTTCAACAATATGAGGGGTCTTGCCTAAAGCCAGAGGCTGTGCACAAGAACAGAAGGTCCACTATGAGCAGAATAGACTCATAAAATAGCAAACTGCAGTTTTGAATCCCAAATAAGAGCAAAAAATCACCAGAGGGAAGTAGTGAAATGGCTGCTCGGTATCAGTCAGAACTGTTGTAGCCTTAAGAGATTCAAATTAAAGGGACTGATACATTAATGCCATAAAACTGCAGATGTTATATTTTTGGTTATGCATGTGGAGATATGCAAGTACAGTAAATACTCCAGAGAAGCAAAAAAACAGAAGAGTTCTGGTCTTATTTATATCATGTAGTTATGTTGTAGCACGTTTAAAGGTAGAGTCCGAAGTTTCCCCCCTGAAAATACACGTTCAGCTTGTGCAAGTAAAATCCGTCTCAAACCGCAACTTTGGGTCTCTACTATCGTGAGTTTGAAGGCAACTCCCTCTCCCTTGTCTGTAATTTTATCTTTTGCTTTGTTTTGGTATGGTTGGGACATTTCTGGGTGGAGATTTCTGTTTATATTGCCAGCCAATGACAGAGCTGAGGTCATGAGGCTGTGTGGGAATAAGCTCATGATTGGAGCAGACGCCAGTCACTCGAACTCTCGAGGAAAAAGAAAGAAAGAAAGAAAGAAAGAAAGAAAGAAAGAAAGAAAGAAAGAAAGAAAGAAAGAAAGAAAGAAAGAAAGAAAGAAAGAAAGAAAGAAAGAAAGAAAGAAAGAAAGAAAGAAAGAAAGAAAGAAAGAAAGAGGGAAAGAAAAAAAGAAAGAAAGAAAGAAAGAAAGAAAGAAAAAGTGGATGCACTGAAGAAAAGGTTAGAACTTTAGATAGTGCACGTTGGAAAACCAGGGTTAATATTGGTTTGGCTTTTACCCGCTTCTGAGCTCTGAAGGAGAGACTTGAAGCTGAATAGGCTGAAGAACAAGGCAGCCTTTAGCCTGAGAGGGAGGGGCGCTCAGTTTGAATATGATGTTTGCAAACAAAAACGGTGGAGGACTCCGGACTCTACCTTTAAAGAGACCATAGTCCTGAGCCAGAAAGGGGTGGCATGCTCTTAAGTTCTCCTCAAAGTGGCGTCCCTGCTCCTTCAATTCAAAATAAATTTGCCAAGGCATGTGGTTAGGATGACTCCTGGCTGGATGCCAGACTAGTGAGGTTTTCCAGGCTTGTCCCACCAGGAGGAGGCCCCAGGAAAGACCCAGGATGTGTCTGAGGGACTATGTCCCTTTGCTGGCTAGGGAACACCTTGGGATTCCCCTGAATGTGCTTGAAGTAGTAGTGAGGGAGAAGGAACGCAGAACGTGTCTGCTTAAAGCTATAGTCTACGATTTGAAAGTTTGATCATTATCAATAACCTCCTTTAGATGGTGTTTATGGTCCTTTAGTACAATTTACACAATGTGTAGAGCAAAAAAAACCTAGAAAAATCCATCCACTCCGGTGACTGCAGGGCTGCAGAGACGTTAACCAAGAGGACCCATCTGGCCGGATAGGATGGCTCTAGGAGGATTTGGGACTGAAAACTGATGCTGATACAGCAGACATTTTGTTGAACAGGTAGGCTTTTTTTTTTTTTTTAACTTTTATTGTGTGAGTTGTGTGCATAAATTTAAAAGTCTCACAATGCTGGCTTATGACTAAATGTTACCAGTGGTTTTCTCTGTGTGAACAGACGGTGTCGGAACGTTAGCTGATTATTTTCAGCGTCGATGTGTGGGATTTTGCATTTTAAAAAAAATTTCTCAACTGATTCTGACATCATACACTATAGCTTTAGTGTGCTGCCCCTGAGTCCTGATCTCGGAGACATGGTAGATAATGGATGGATGGACGGTTATAGTAGTGTTTTTTCACTCTCTTTTGCTAAACATACTTAATTTTTACTTAGCTTTAACTCTGCAACAGAAACACAAATGATGGTGCTTAATCTGAATGAATATCTTTTTTGACAAACAGGGCTTGGAACTTTTTGAAGACACACATGATGAAAAATCCCTGTATTTCTTTTGTTTTTGTCTTTAAAAGATTTTTGCCTGTAGGAAAGATTATTAAGTGAATGAAAAGCTCAGTTGATATCAGATGAATAGCTAGACTTTTTTCTCAAGCATATCACTTTCACTCAACAACTGTATGGTCCTCTTGTGTATGATTAGAATTAC
Source organism: Atherinomorus stipes (assembly GCA_023101725.1). NCBI lineage: Eukaryota > Metazoa > Chordata > Actinopteri > Atheriniformes > Atherinidae > Atherinomorus > Atherinomorus stipes. Next base: position 217,754 of record JALJCO010003771.1, read on the forward strand.
TGTAAAGAAGTTTATGTTAATTCAACCCCCCAAAAAACATAATGTTTGAGCATAAAGTCAGTATTTGAAATATGCTTGCAGCAATTTTACTCATGAATTTTAAAAACATGGATATCTGATTGTTTATATTATACATATATAATTCGTTTCAAGGGCTAGTTTGTGGAAATTTTTCAACACTATAATCACAAAAAATAGATGTTTACAAGAACAATAGCCTCTTGAGCCACATTTTTCTCATCTTAGGCATGCAGTGTTTTTGTGCCGAATCATAAACATAGCATGTTTTAAACTACTGTATCAAGTTCACCTTAAAAATTCATAGTAGATGTGCTTCAGGTATTTTGACTGCTTGTAGGATAGCTGAAAGTGCTTATTATGGCAGGCTTGAGTTTAAATCCAAACCTGTGACCTTTGGCAACATGTCATCCCTTTTTCTCTGCCAACTCCCATTTCTGAAACTGCTAAATAAAGCCCGCTAAAGCTTGAACATCATCTCAATTTGTACAGTAGCTTTGATGATCCCAGAAAGCAGACACATAATGAACACTCTTTCCAGATATATATTCTAACTAGAAAAGCACTCAGAGAGCACAGACCTCCACCGAGCAGCTCGACACCCTTATTTTTGTGCTTTCTACATCATAAGATCTGGAATTTTCTCAGGATCCAGATCAACTTTCTAAACATTATAGAACTCATTGAGATCTTTTCTTGTAATTTTTTTTTTGACCAAACACTAGGGCCATTTGTATGGAGTTATATTAAAAAATTCCAAAATGTGGCATATTAGGGTGATGTTCATGTAAGACTGTTTTGGCGTTGGTACGGGGGTTTGATGTGCACCACGGGGTGTCAGTCAGAACACACAGTACTCACTTGTACAGTTAAAGGGACTTGAGGCAAGATTAAGAAACGAAACTTGCGACTGCCGCGACTGGTGCTTCAGGTAACTGCAGCCACGAGCCAAGCAGTCACGGGAGCTACACAAACTGAAGCTATAATGTTGTTTACTCACCTTTTTCTCTCCGTAGTTACACTTTTTAGTGGTCTTTCAGTTGATCTGGATCGTTTGCTGACGGCAGCATAATCCATAACAATCGCTTACAGTGTTCGAATTTACCGCGACCGGGTTCGTCCTATATCACAACAGCGGATGTAGCGTCATGTGACGTCACGTTGGCATGGCAGAGCTGGAAAACTATAATGTTGTTTACTAAGCTTTGTCTTCGTAGTTACAATTTTTAGTGGTCTTTCAGTTGAAGAAGAAGAATCCATAACTATCGCTTACAGTGTTTGAATTTACCGCGACTGGCTTCTTCCTGCATCAAAACTGCGGATGTAGCGTCATTTGACGTCACGTCCGCAGGGCAGCGCGGGAAATTCTGACACTGAATTGCAGCGCATTTTGCAGCACACAGCCTGTTCAAGGCAACGGAGAGAAACATGGGTGGAAACGTTATTTTTGGTATTTAATAATACATTTTATCTCATAGCGCCTTTCATGGCACCCAAGGACGCTTTACAGAGAAACAATAAGAACACAAAGGTTAAGTAAAAGCCAAGGATAAAAGAACAATTAAAAAGCAATAAGAATATGTTCAGATGGAGTTACAGATTATATGCAGTTTTAAACAGGTGGGTTTTTTGTCCGGATTTGAAAAGAGAGAAGCTGTCAATGTTTCTGAGGTCAGGGGGCAGAGAGTTCCAGAGTTTGGGGGCAGAGCGACTGAAAGCTCTGCTCCCCATGGTGCTGAGGCGGGTGGGAGGGATGGTGAGGTGAAGGGAGGAGGAGGACCTGAGAGAGCGGGAGGGAGTGGAAATATGGATGAGGTTGGACATGTAGGGGGGAGAAAGGTTGTGGATGGCTCTAAAAGTATGGAGGAGGATCTTGAAGGTGGATCTGAATTTGACTGGAAGCCAGTGAAGCTGTTGCAAAACGGGGGTGATGTGGTGGAAGGAGGGGGTTCTGGTGATGATGCGGGCTGCTGAGTTCTGGACCAGTTGGAGTTTATGGAGGAGTTTGTGAGGGAGACCAAAGAGGAGTGAGTTGCAATAGTCAAGACGGGAGGTGACGAGACTGTGGACCAGGATGGCAGCAGTATGGGGGGTGAGGGAGGGACGGAGACGATTGATGGAGTGAAGATGGAAGTAAGCAGACCGGGTTTAGCGCTTCATCACCCATTAGTATGAAAAAAAGGGACATTCATGTTTGGGTTTTTTTAAAATTCCTGCCTCAAGTCCCTTTAAAATTTCAGGTCAATCTGTTGCGAACTTTTTCCGTTGCTGACAGACAGTTGGACAGACTGATGGACGGACGGACAAACCAACACTACCGAAAACATTACCTCCTTGGCGGAGGTAATAGACTTACTATAAACAGTGTTTCAGCAGTTCATGTACACAAAATAATAAAAACCACTCTTGATGACACCATGCTACTGGAAAAAAAGAAAATAAGGGACGTACATTTAGACAAATCAAAAGTTTACAAGCTTAGAAACCAAAATTTCTATCCACTTAAAACAATATATTGCGGATATTGCTCACCTTTTGTGCAAATCAAAAGCTAAGAATGGATTCTGCAGCCCATCATGGAAACCACTCAAGGGAGTTATTTCCCCTGTCAGCACATGCAGGATTCAATATATACAGCTACTGCAGATGGCAGGAATGACCTTTTGTATCACTATTCCAGTGGACCTAAAAAAGGCCTCAAATCCCACCCAAACAAAACATATTGACTCTATCAGATAAATGCCATTTTTCTTATTTAGGCGTGATGCTTTTTTGTTGTTGCTGTTGTTTTTTTGACTGCATGCCTCTCTTTGAACTGGATGAAGAGACAACTTGGAAATAAATTCTAACTTGAAGAAAAACAGTTGTGCAAAGTACTTTGAGCTGTATTGTAAACTGTAATTATGAAATGTATAAATGTTCTTCAAGCTGTACAAGCTCTATGCCAAGATTTGTAAAAATAAACAGCATAAACAATGCCAGGATTCGTATTCTGATAACTTTTACACAACCAATAAAATTTGCACCATTGCCTAGGAATTTTAGCACTGATGATGAACTTATTGCTATGTTCACTTAGAAATTGTCTTGCCTTTACCAACATTAGTATGAAGATGGCTTATGTGTATTGTAAGTCACAACATCTGAGCTGCAAACTAGATTTAAATTGAAACATCCATTCAATTTTAAAAAAGTGACACAAACTCTTATTGAATGAAAAAAGCTTCTCTGAATGGGTTATCTGCTGAGTCCCTGAAGTTAAAAGGAGTTTTCAAGGAATCAAGCAGCAGCAGAGTGACTGCTCTTTTGCGCTCGCTACATTGTGAGTAACCCACAGAGTGAGGAGGACTGCTGTCATTAACTCATTCACTGCCATTGACTTCTATAGCCGTATACAGCAGGGAAAAAAAGTATTGTAATTTTTACCAGATGTCGCCAGATTTTCACCAGATTGTGTTCATATCAATAGCTCTACTAGAAATATATTTTCGGAGAAAAATGTTGACATGTTCAATACTTTTCTCCCCGCTGAAAACGGCTATAGACGTCAATGGCAGTGAATGAGTTAAAAGTGAATGCAAACTCTTACAGACACTTAAGTTGTGCTTGTGAAGTTTCTCAAATAACATGATCCACAAAATGCATGCGACATCACCAATGTGCAACACATTGAAGAAAGAATAAGCAAACTCTGCAGAAAATGTTCTCATAGTCCAAGTGTGCGAGTGCAATTTGAGCATACATAGATTTCTAAAGAATGATACATACTGTACTGTTGTTTACCTAATCTCATACACCAACAATGTACAATCACACCTAGCTAACTGTAGATGAAGGATGTGTTGTTTTGCCATATCACCCTCTGGATCGTTCCTGGCTAGAATGAAGCTGTAAATGTCTGTGCATATGTCTGTCGTTGGAGAATATGCCTGCCCTCGCCACAGCAGGCTAATTATGTTTCCGCCTCAGTGATAAATGTTGCTCCACTTTGATTTACTCGCAGCTGCCCTCACTATATTCACAGCCTGTCTTTCCACTCTCTCTGTTTCTTCCTGTCGTACACACACACGAACACACACACACACATACACACACACATACATATGAAGTTGAATTTCCCCTGAGAGCAATTATCATGGAGTTCTACAGTATGCAGTTATGTTATTAATCTCTTCACTGACTTTGCTGTGACAATACAGCACTTTCTGTGGTTATTTACAGAACAATTCCTGGCCAGTGGGTTTTACTGCACTGAATAATTACCGGCACAAATAAGCTGACTTATCAAATTCTACTAGCTCAAAATGTAAGTTGCCTTGTTATAGAAGCGGGAGGGGTAGAAAGTGTGGGATGATTCCACTCAACGAAATGGAAAACTGCCACCATCACTGACATATTTACTTGTATGAGGAGGATGCTGTTTACATTAACTTTCTAATAACTGCCAAGAGGAGGATATATGAAGATGAATGAGCCATGATGCTACAAAAAACAAACAAACAAAAAAGAAAAACTGTTAAATGTACTATAAAGTAATTGAGCATATTTTATATGATACAGTATCCATACTTTAGGCTGTTTTTTGTTCTTGTATTAGAATATACAGTAATTAGCAGTTTATTAAAGCATGAAAGAAAATAAAATCACCTTTGCCAGTGTATGCATAAAGATATCCCATGTTTTTGACCAGAAGTGATGCACCTAATCCAATTAATTCTGTTTTTGGGCATCATGATGCACAGTTCCTTATCTCTGTTTAAGAAACAAAGTTATGTTCCAGTGAAGTGTGGCACAATTTTGATTAATAAAACAAATACTGTTTCATACCTTCATAGAAGAATCAGCCTGCAGTGCTCTAAAGTCCTGCAGACGTCAATTTCATCAAATACAGACTGATGTGGATTCTTCTCAAATCCTAGCCCTTGGAGACTATGCATTCATTCAAAGGCTGATTGGCTGAAAATTAGCTCCAGGCAGGAGCAGCTGACAACAACCAATTTAATAAAGAGGATGAAGCACTGATAACCATAAATAGCAAAGAAGCATGGCTGAAGAGCACAGACAACAGCTGTACAAAGCTATCGTCATTCATTAAAACTTAGTTTCACTCAAAGCCAACGTCTGTCCATTTTGATGTCTGTGTTTTCCACCACGAAAGCACTGACACAGCCACAAGCAGCCCACTGCTCAGATTGGCCCCCAAATGCATCAAAGTGCTAAAATTTGGATGCGTCAATCGGAACGCAGATTGCATGAAGTTATAACTCTTTCACAGTACTCAACAGGTTTTGCATAAGTACTGCGCTGGTGCTATGCAGCTCTTTGCTTTGAAGCTAAACATTTACAGGTAGAAGCTTTTATTCCTTCCATTTGTAAACAACAGGGAAAGTAAGCTTTTTTTTTTTTTCTTTTTAGTTGGGGGGGGGGTTTGTAAGCCCAGGGGCATACTGGTAGCTTGTTCAAGGGGTTTATGCAAGCACACCTGTACTGTATAGCCTCAGTGTTGCTTGGACTTTTTCAACACTAACACTAACACTTACAGCTTAAACCTCAGTCCACTCAACCTCATATTATACTCATTTTATCCTTATGCAGTATGTTATAGAAGATGTTGTCCTCTTCGGGGCAGGAATAAGGGTGGGGTTATAGTCTCTCAGAGTGAATTCGTTACCCACTGGAAACTGATGCAACATACAATATGTGTGCTTTTACCATTCACTCCTGTGACGAGAACAGTGCGAACAGTTTAAGACATGCAGACCTAAATCATTTTTAAGTAGCAAGTAATGTGCTATAAATTCAAAATCTTTCTTTTATTTAATGTTTCTTGCTCTGGAGTTGATGTAAGAAGAAAAGTTTTACTGTACAGCTTAAGCTTCAGAGAAAACCTCAAAGAAAAAAGAGTCTTAGGTTGTAATGAGTGAATAGAGGGTTAGGTTGCTGTGAGACAACTTCAGAATAGAAATATACTTATAACTGATCCATACAGACACACTGGAATAGAAAGTGAGAAGTGAGTCACGTCCTTGAAAACCCTGATAGTTGCAAGAAAACACGGATAAAAACAAAACAAAAACAAAACAGCACTGTTCTCTGTGTGGAATGTGCTTTAAATTATTAAGATTTTTAAAAGGGGAAAACAAGCTTATATAAGGTTTAACAGGAGGATCTTTCTCATATTATCTAAAAATCCAGCATGATAGTCTTGTTATTTAGAGGAAAAAGCAAAATGAAACTCTGTGTGTGGTGTGTGTGTGTGTGTGTGTGTGTGTGTGTGTGTTAACAGGATGGGTTTTGGAAAGGGAATTGAGGTGAGATCGTAACAGATGGCCTTTCTCTGGACTTCCTCCATAGGCCGCATAAACACACTCACACGCTCAAAAACACATATTGGGAGCCAGAATTCTGGGACTGAAAATGCTTGTTAGAAAATTACTGATGACAAAGATATAAAGATCCCTCCTTGTGTGAAACTAAGAGTGAAAGTACCAGTTCTTATATCCTCTAAATCTAAACCAGTTCCCTTTGCCTTTTTATTCTGCTCTGCGCTCAATCTGACAAGCTTCATTTTGTCATCACCCTGCCTTTGAACAGCTTTTCCAATTTACTTGAGAGCATAAAACAAGAGATCTCAGGCATTTCTCTCAAGAATTAAAAGCCATTAGCTTGTTGATTGAATGCGTAACCTCTCCTTGTTAACATATATTAAGTGTAAGCTTTGTGCCAAAGCTCTTGTGTATTGTTGCAGAAATAGAAAGAGCAAATAGAAGGTTGTATGCCGCTGAGGTTAAAGGAGCACAATTTAAGTGCCTGCTGGAGCTCTTACTCAAGACTCCTGTTAGAGAATTTGTAAGGGAACAAAACTAAACTCTAAATTATGATAAATCATTTTTCAGCTTCTTTGCATTTTAATTAAAAGCAGTGATGCATGACGCCTCAACCAAATGTGTTTTCACCCAAAGAAATTTGTAATCATTATCTCAAACAGAAACAAATTTCCCCTGCATTTTTTTCCCCATAAATATGAAAGTTATCTACAGTACAACCTATGCACTAACAAATAATCAAAACTTGCAACTGGTATCTGGTTGATTTTTCTTTTCTTTTCTATTTGGTATGTATTTCTTCTTTAAATCAATTTTTGTTTTTAGTTTTGTTGAACTAGAGGATCTCCCTGCCAAAACAATTCCTAATGTCTACGATTGTCTCAATTATGTCACTAGAGATTCGAGTTCTGGACATGTTTATATCAAATTAATTTGTGGTTCAATATAGATAACTTTCTTTATATATCAAGAGTAAGCGTCTTTTTTGTTCTTTTGATGGAATTTCTCCTCAACTTTTCCTTCACAGTCTTTTTAACCAGCCTGACATGATTAAGGGCACGGTCTCATGGGTTTCCTCAAACGAACTAGACTTGAACGATCTGGATTCTTGCAGCAGGGGTCCGACAACTTTGCACAGTTTTTTTCGGAAAGGTTTTGAGCATGAAACCAACATCATCACTCCGTGACGCAAATAGAAAAAGACGGCAAAACTCCAGTCCAGCTGTTGGCGTCACCACCCCATTTCCCCATGAAACTACAGATCTAATCCCTCTTCTGGAGTTGAGAATGTTTTAATCGTGATTAAAGTGTCCATGTGACCCTACCCTAAAAGAGAAGTCAGTGACACCAGATGTGTACTTGTCTCTTACTTACTCACTATTTTACTACAGTTTGAATCCAATTATATTTGGTCTCTTTCAGCCAAGTAATTCAGCTTTTTGAATGTGGTAAAGTGGGACACTCAGTAAATATCAACTACCTCTGCTGTTTTGTCCATGAAAGATGAATCAGGCATGAAAATTTAGAATATTAATACAAATGCACATTATTGAAGTCATTGCTTAGTATGTCATTGACAGTATACACACATCACTTATTTTCCCTCACTTACATACACTGTTAAGAAAAAGCTGTAATATCAGATTTTTTCAGTGATATTTAACATTTTTTCGCCATTTTTCAAAAATCCAGAAAATAATGATAAAATTATGGAAATAGGCTGTGAATTTACAAGCCTCACATGGAATAAATGAATAATAATAATAACTTTATTTGTATGCGTCCATTCTGACAATGCACCTAGGGCGCTTAAAAGAAGAAAAATTAGGTCAGATTCATAATAGCCTAGTTAAGGAAACAAAGATTGGATCGGATCTTGACTTGACGGTCAATCCATCCTGAGAAGAGGAGGGGTGGCGAAGTGGGAAGGAAAACACCCTTTAAAGGGAGGAAAAACCTCCGGAGAACCCGGCTAGGTAGGGCGGCCATCGCTGAGGCTGGGGGAGAAGAAGAAGGGAGACCAACAAACACTGCAACGTTATCAGCAGATGCTGAGAGAGGAGAACACAGAATGTGAATACTGTCAAGGTTCTACATGGAGAGAAGAGATGGTGGGAGAGGAAGAGCCCAGTGCATCATGGATGCCCGCAGCAGCTAAACCTATAGAGCAACTAAGGGAAGGCTAGCCACCCTAACTATAAGACTTATAAAAGGAGGTTTTAAGCCTGATCTTAAAGGTAGAGAGGGTGTCTGCCTCCCGAACCTGAAGTGGTAACTGATTCCATAATAGGGGGCTTGATAGCCAAGCGCTCTGCCTCCCATCTACTCTTAGAGACCTTGGAACTACCAAAGGCTGAGTCTGAGAGCGAAGTGTGTTGGAATATATGGAATATGAGCTCTATATATATGGGTTGGTATGGGGTTTATATGTGAGAAGAAGAATTTTAAATTCTATCCTGGATTTAAAGGGAGCAATGAAGAGAAGCTAGAACTGGAGAAATATGTCTCTCCTGTGGTTCTAGTAGCCCTGGTGAGATTCTGGATAGTGGAGACTTTTCAAGGATATTTGGGGCAGCCCAATAATAAGGAATTAAATAACAACTGGAAGTAAAAGTGGATGTTTTTCTGATCGTCCTGAGAAAGATGTTCCTAATTTTGAATATTGTGGTGAAAAGGCGGTTTAGACGTTTTATATGGGAGTTGAAAGAATCCTGGTCAAAAATGATCCAAGATTCTTTGTGGTGCTGGAAGCAAATTAATGCCATCCAGATAACTATGTAGATAATTTGTCTGAGTTTTTCGGGTCCAAAGGCTATACCTCGGTCTTGTCTGAATTTAGAAGCAGAAAGTTAGGGTCATAGGTCTTTATGTCACAAGAATCTTTGTATCTAAAAAGGATTGGTTTCATCAGGCTTCATAGATAAGTATATCTGAGTGTCGTCTGCATAAAATGAAAATTTTGCCATGTTGTCTGATGATATTACCAAAGGAAGATATATAATGTGAAGAGAATTGGTCCGAGCAAGAACCTGGGGAACTCCATGAGTTACTCTGGTGTGTGATGAAGATCGTTGTTGACATTAAAAACTGAAACTATCAGATAAGTTGACTTGAACCAATCTATGCGTTCCCTATTCCAATAAGAGCTGTGAGAATGTTGGTCGATGGTGTGAATGAGCATGAGATCTAAAGGAAAGTATGGAAGGAGTCCTTTATCTGAAGCCATGAGAAGATCGTTAGTAACCTTCACCAGTGCTGTCTCTGTGCTATGATGAGCTCTAAAACCAGACTGAAATTTTCAGTGGTTTGGATGCCATATTAGTTTGGTTAACTCAGATATCTGTATAGGAAGAAATGATCCAGACATATTTCAGCATCTACAGATGTCTCTAAACCTGAGGGGGTAAGAAGTCGTTAGTAGCTGGGAGGATGTCATGGATTTCTCTCTAATAGAAAAATTTTGTTTGTAAAGAAACTCATGAAATCGTCAGCTGAGAGTCGCGGGAATGCATGGCTCAACAGCACTACGGCTCTTCGTCGCCTGGCTAAGTGCTGAAAGGAATGGGATTGTTTATTTTCCTCTATCAAGATGAATAGAAGTGTTTAGTCTTACGTAAGAATATAAAAATTGCTCCTTTCCAGATAAGCGAGACTCCTCTAAGCCAGATGCGCGCCATTTCCTCTCATAACGTCTAGATGTCTGTTTTAAAGCTCGTGCTGGGAATTAAACCAAGGGCTTCCTTCCTCTGACCGATGATCTTCTTTTTTAACGGAGCCACATTATCTAGTCTGTGCGGGTTGAAACTGCTATTTTATCAGCAAGCTGATCAATGTGAACTGGAGTAAAGCTTGAATAGATGCTTTCTGTGACGTTACATCTGGCATTGTAGGAAATAGTGATGAAATAGATTCTTTAAACTTGGTACGGCACTATCTGATAAACATCTCTGTAATGGAATTTATTCTCAGCCATCGTGTAGTCAAGTAAAGTAAACTCAAAAGTTATTAAGAAGTGATCAGACAGAACAGGATTATGGGGAAAAACTTTCAGTTCCTCACTGTCAACACCATACGTCAGGACAAGATCCAGAGTATGATTATGAGAATGAGTGGGTTCGTGAACATTTTGTGAAAAACCGATTGAGTCTAGCATAGATTTAAAAGCAATATTTAAGCTGTCGTTGTTATCGTCAACATGAACATTAAGGTCGCCCAAAACGACAACTTTATCAGTATTCAACACTAAATCTGATAAAAAGTCTGAAAATTCAGTCAGAAACTCTGAGTAAGGTCCAGGTGGACGATACACTACAGCTAACAAAAGTGGTTTCTCTGATTTCCAGTTAGGATGAGAAAGGCTTAGAATTAGATGTTCAAAGGAATTATGACTAATCGTAGGTCTGGGATTAATAAATGCCTGATTGAAAGATAGCAGCCACACCTCCTCCTCGGCTGCGGCTTAGGAACATGAAAATTTAAGTAATCGGGTGGAGTAGATTCATTAATAGTAACATGATCATCCTGCTGCAGCCAGGTTTCTGTGAGACAAAATAAATAAATGATGACGCCAATAGATCATTAACTAGAGATTTTGAAGAAAGGGATCTGATATTTAATAATCCATTTTGTTTTTTTTTCTGTTTTGTTTGTTTTTGTTTTATTTTTTTGGTTTTGTGATTTACCTTAGAGGTGTTTTTGGATTTTATTCTAAGGGCCCGGGGGACAGACAAGTCACTATGGGGGTGTGGGAGGGCGGCAGGTGGGAAACTGCAGAGAGGTGTGTAAGACTACAACTCTGCGTCCTGGTCTCAACCCTGGATTGTCAATGGTTTGACTGACTAACAAAATCGTCCAGATTCCTAGAAATGAGAGCTGCTCCGTCCAAAGTAGGATGGATGCCGTCTCTCCTAATAAGACCAGGTTTGCCCCAGAAAGTTTTCCAGTTATCTACAAAGCCCACGTTGTTTTCTGGACACCACCTAGACAACCAGCGATTAAATGACGACATGCGGCTAAACATGTCATCATTGATCAGATTTGGGGGGGGCCAGAGAAAATTACGGAGTCCGACATGGTTTTAGCAAAAGCACATACCGAAGCAACATTAACTTTTGTGACCTCCGATTGGCGTAACCGGGTGTCGTTACCGCCGGCATGAATTACAATGTTACGGTATTTACGTTTATCCTTAGCCAGCAGTTTCAAGTAAGACTCAATGTCGCCCGCTCTGGCTCCTGGGATACATTTAACTACGGTCGCTGGTGTCTCTAAAGCCACGTTTCTGACTATGGAGCTGCCAATAACCAGGGTTTGTTGCTCAAAGGGTATGTCTTTGAGTGGGGCGTATCGGTTAGAAACGTGGACAGGTTGGTGGTGACCCGCGGGCTTAGCTTTAGCCTTAGAGCTACGTTTCCTCACAACCGTCGCCCATCCCTCCTGCTGTTCCGGCTGCTCGGAACCAACTGCGGAACCACTAGGGACAGCCTGTCTACGAGGCTCCGCTCCGCCTAAAGCTAAAGCAGGGCCCTGGCTAGCTACTGGAGGCTTTTTCATGGAGCGGAGCCGAGCTTCTAGTTCGCCGAGCCTCGCCTCCAAAGCTACAAACAAGCTACATTTGTTACACGTACCATTATCACTAAAGGAGGCAGAGGTGTAGCTAAACATGAAGCACACCGAGCAAGAAAAGAGAGTGGCAGAGGGAGGAAGAGCAGAGAGCGGGAGGAAAGCGCTGGCAGCCATGCTAGCAGAGAGAGCTAACAGGCGTAGCAGATAACAAGAACTAGAGAATCCCAAAAACAGAGAACTGGTGAGGAAGTGTGTTTAAGCGTTATACGTTGTGAAAGGCCAAACGGTGAATGGTATAAGAAAAATAAGCAACTAAGGGCAGAGGAGAGAGCTAGCCCTTCGGAGCTCAAACAAGCGAGGTACACACAGGAGCAACAGGAAGTGACACAGCACGCCTTACCGCAACGTCAGCGAGAGTCAGACAGTCAGACAAAACAAGGTCTTACACAGGTCACACAGCGTAGTCTGATGAACATGAAAAGCCTGTAACTGTAAAAATACATGAAGTTTCCATTTTTTTAAAGATCATGCCATTTCATTTCACATAAGAAAGAATGTCAAAATACATTTCCAATGTATTTCCTGATAAAAATTTCTTCTTAGCAAAAGAAAGATGTTTTTGGTAATTTCATGTATTTACACTAAAAAGAGTATCTGTGCTGTTAGTTGATATTAAAGAATTCTTTAGATTTATATAACTGAATTATTTTGGTTTGGGGATTACAATCATTATTTTAGTCAAATCAACTTAAAAACTCCTCTCTCTAATCTGAAACATTTTTTTACTTTAACTCAAACTAAATTTATTAAGTTGTTTCAGCTTAGCATGCATGAACAACAAAGGGGGCGGGGCTACTTTCAAAATAACATATCAGGACCACAAAGGCTCATGGGAAAAGCAAATTCAACAGAAATGACCCGATTGTAATCCTATAAATTTGAGTTAAGTGTTTATTGCCTTTGCTATGTTCACATTCAGAAGAAGTTGCTGAGAAAGTCAGTTAAGTTTGGATGTTAAACTTGCACCATGAGTTTGAAGGACAGTTCAAGGAGATAAAATCATCATCATATCTGATGCTATTTGATGTCCAGAACAGAACCAACATAATTTATTTGAAAATTGTGTTGCTGTTCTATCACAGACTCTGGATTAAGTCATGGTGCAAACTCTACCTGTGTAAATTGGCACCAATAACAAATATTAATGCAGCAATGGCGGTTGTTGGATCAGCCAATAGTGGCTTCTCTCCCTGAAGAGTTGGCAACAGTAATATTAACAGTTTTTACTGTACGCCTAGGGGACTTTCTTGTTATTATGCAGCTTAACGTCCTTCAATAAACATTAAAATGCCCCCAAAAAACCAAAGATTTCATGTAAAAGCAAAGTTATAAACTGTATTTTTATCATGGAAAATTACTGTATTTTTAAGTTTTTCTCTGTAATTTTATGGTATTTTTCTGGCGCCCCAGCTGCCAGAATATTACCGTTTTTTATGTTTGTTTTTTTTACAGTGTACTGTATATAAAGCAACTCTCCACTCGTAGCAGCTTCCAAGCACATAACAGTATAGCCAAGTAATTTGTTTTTATCACTGTAATTGCTGCAATTAATATCATTACAGAGCAATCACCATTGGGTGTTAGGTTTCTTTCAAGATATTTGACATTATTTAGTCTCATTATTGTACTGTTACAATAAGGATGGAGATCAATTGTAAATTTTTTTTTAAAAAGTCTATATTTGCATTGTAATGAAAATTATTTATGTGAATTTCTACATGGTTCTTTTTGTTTTTTAAAAAATGGTCCAATTACTTTTATCCATTATAGTGTTGAGATTGCAAGTGTGATGAATGAAAAGAAAAGAATCAAAGTGAGTTTTGTTCTCAGCCAATACTCTGTTTTTAAAAACTTGATTTAAACAAAATCTTAATCAGGATATCCCTATATTAAGACTGTTTATGGATGTCCATCCAATGGCTTGACCAGATTTAATCAGTATTTTTTGCATTGTCAGTAGTAGTGACTAATGAAACTTGATGAATTAACACTGTTGAAAACTAACATTATGAAATTAACATTTTACTGTGCGTGACTTGTTTGTTTGTTTTGGTGTTTGGTATGAATTTTGTTTCTATGAACTTTCCATTTTTGCTCATATTATTCTATTCCTGTTAAAATTCAAACATTCTTTTTCAATTTTGAATTCTGTTTTCAGGGTGACTTTTTAACACCTTTCTGGGGACTACAATAGATAAAATATAGCGTTTTGGCTGATTGGCATATTTACTGTGCAATTTTGTAACTTCAAGTGCCCCTGTTAAAGGAACTAGGGGCAGGATGAAGAAATGAGACTAGTGACGTGACTGGCACTGCGGGTAACTACAGTCACAAGCCAAGCCGGCACAAACTGATGCTGTAATGCTGTTTACTAATAAAATCTTTTTCTTCGTAGTGGCACTTTTTATTGGACTTTCAGTAGATGGGACGTTTGCTGACAGCAGAAGAATCCATAACTATCCCTACAGTGTTTGAATCCCCTGCCACCATCTTCTTTCTGTATCAAAGCAGTCAGAGACACATGCAGCATCAATTGACATCACATCTGTAGGGTAGCGCGGAAAATTTGGCCACCAAATTGCAGTACATTATGCAACACGCAGCCTGTTCAAGGCAACGGAGAGAGACGTGTGTGTGCTCGTTCTTTTTGGATTTTAATGCTTCATCACCCATTAGTATTATTATTAGTATTAAATGCATGTGTATTCTTTCACAATTCCTGCCCCTTGTTCCTTTAAATATACTGATAAAATGAAAAGGTAAGTATATTCTGATAATATTCTACTGCATTCACTCTTGGCAACTAGGAGCCTGCGCGTACAGTTTAATACAGCAAAGATGCCGTCCTTTTAGCTAATGGAAGCTTAAATATCACGTGGCCATGAAAATCTCTTTAAAATTCTATAATGTAAGCCCCTTAACTGTATACATTTGAGTTTAGATACCAATTTAAAGTGTTCTGTGTATATCTGAGGTCAGTAGGTTACCCATCCAAAGGGGTTAATCCATCTGTCCTGTAGAATTATTCTTCAAGCACTCATTTTTTTATCCTCATCAAATCGTGACTGAACATTTCCTTTGTGCCTTAAACAACGTTAAGACTCTTGCAAAATAGCATCTAAAGGCTAATGAAAACGTGCTGGTATCATCATCATTTCTTAAAGATTGTTAAATCTCATTTCTGAGCAGACATACTTGCAGTGGATTTTCAGAGAGTGAGTTAAAGAATGTATCACCTACAGTATAATGGTCATCAGCATTCAAAGTCAGTAACGTCAGGAAGGCTTCCGCAGTGTGAAGCAACACCAGCTCAGTCTGACACAGCCATTTGTCCATCTGTTTTCTGTCCATTAAATGGTACTCAATAAATAAGAAAAGGTGTTTGATGGCTGAGACTAAATAAACCACTTAGTCAGTGACCTTGTATGAGTCTTGACTGTTAGTTGTTAAAGCATAGATTTAGTAGAACTTTACACTTTACTTTTTTCTATACAAAGACAGGATGTAATCCAAGAAAAACCCAACTAATACCCCAAAGAATAGATAGTCAAGGACACATGTGTGAATGGTCTTTCTTTTTGGCGTAATAAGAGAGATAAGCATGGTTCATGGTGGAGGGGGAGGGGAGTTGCCTGTCATGTATGTCCTGTTGAGCCTGAACTTTCCTGCTGTGCTCCAGTACATCTGGGGTGGCAGGTGAAGGTGAACTGAAGGAGAAGGTGAGCTTATGATTGGAAGATAGTTTTTGTCAGTGGTTTTCTTTTTTCCTTTTTTTCCCCCCGTATTTTATTGTGCTAGTAATATGTTTCCCATTCTGACCATATATGGCCAACATGACCCTGTAAGACCGAGCAAGCCCATTGTTTTGGTTGCATGAGGAAAGCCTACTCAGGATTTGTTGGTACTATATCAAGTAGACTACATGTTTTCCAGAGTATGTAGAACTCTGGAAATGTGCTGTTAATTTGGAGGATGCTGATATGAAAAGAAATCTAAGCAATCACACAAATCATAGAAAATGTGAGCATCAATGTGGTCTTAAATACAATAAGATAATGTTAACACCCAACATAATGGCAATTTTTTTTGATGGGTTGTTCACTCTTGGTCATATTATACCTTTATTCAACACGGACATTCCATATATTAATTTATAGTGATATATTACTGAGAGATAAAATGTTATTTTCACCAGCTCTTTGGTCACTAACTATGTTTACTCAACGAGATCAGCACTGAGGACTGAATAATGTGAATTATAATATTCATTATTTCACTGAAGTACACATCAGCCTGCTCATAATGTAATTATTCTCTTGTCAAACAACTCCACAGGCAAAACTTCGACTTGTAAACTTAGACCTTTTGGCATGCTTGACTACTCCCAGCAGAACAGTGACTTCTACCCCAGACATGCTGATGCTTTGATAAACTCACAATAAGATGCATTCTGCTTGTATTAAGTTTGTCCCCACGGGGTTGTGAAAGTAGACAGATGCCAGCCAGATGAGTGATGGATTACATTAATGGACTGCAACATTTTACGGTAATAAAACGTGTCCAGGCAAACCAGCTACTACTGAAAAATTACAAACTATTAAAGCAAAACTGTTCAAACAATAGGGTGAAAGGGTGTGTGGTAGTTTGCTATATGATGACGATGATACTTTTTGCTTAATCATAAGTGGCTGTAACTGTGACAGACAAACACAAATTCCCAATGTGATATTAATGTAGCTAGTGCAGTAATAATGTCTGTTTTTCTGCTTGCTTGCATGCAGACATGCAATTCCTGTACTATTTATTTCCATGCTGCATCTTTATTAGTGTGATTATGGTATGAACCAGAGGACATATCATACAGAAAAGATTTCTGTATGTTGCCACAAACTTAATCAGATTCATTTCTGTGTTAAGAAAAATCAAAAAACAAATTTAATTTGTTTTTTTTAATCTTATTCGTCTTTTTTCTACACTGTTCAAGTCTGTTTTGCTTATAAACAATTGTACCAATGTTCACCCCTGGCAATTTTTCTATTCATTGACTGGGGAGGTAGGATTGCACATTACCTTTCATCATCAGAAGTTTGTCCCTGGCCATCTTTGGTCACAATGGTCTTTGAACCTCACTTCCTGTCCGATGCTAATAGGACTTCTGTGTTTGGTCACAACTAGAGATGTGTATGATTCTTCAACATTGGTCATCTTGTATCTGAGACAATCAAGAATCATACACAGTGTACCGAGCTTTAGGGTTCCAATTTGTTTAAGGTCAGGCATTAAGCTGAAGGGGGTGAGGGAATAGATTATGTCACTGAATATTCCTCATACAGACAGTAGGAAACCTATGTAAATATGCACATGGATGTTTGTTAAGTGGGGGCATGCAAGGCCACAAATATGCATCATAAGAATGTTTGTCTGTGTGAGGTTATGAGTCATAATAAAGATATTTGAGAACACAATACAGTGCCTGTAGATGGGCATTTGTGTGTGATAAGGGGAAAAGTGCATTACACACACACACACACACACACACACACAGACAGGGAAGCTGCAATGCTCAAGGCACTGGCAGATTCTACAAATGCAGAGGAAGCTGCAAAATCCTGGCCGAGGGAGAGGACATTCATTACTGGTCACTGCTGATGGAGGGTTGTCCCAGAGAAGAGCCCACCCACCAGTAACGGTGACAGCTGATGACATCACTTATTCGAGGTCGCAGTAAAGAGCACATATTGCTAAAAGCGACAACATGGAATTAAACAAATACGATGCAGACAAAGTGGCTTTGACTCCTTAGAAGAGCAATCAATACTGTTTTTTTTCTTACATTTGCCCAAACACTCCCTTTAGACAAATGCCAATTCTGATTCTTCCATAATTATATATCCCAAGCTATGATCAACCATAAACTTCCACTAGCAGCATCCAGTCTTTCCACACAACATAAGTGTGTATGAACATGCAGTTGGGGTGTGTGTGTGAGTGTGTGTGTGTGTGTGTGTTGTTCAGCCATCAACATGAGTACCGTTTTGCATGGTGGTTAACCAACAAAGTGAGGACATTTTTGAAAAGTGGGGACATTTTGGCCGGTCCTCACAAAAAAAGCCTAAGAAAAACCCATTTTTGAGGGTCAAGATTAGGTTTTAGAGTTTAGGTTACAATTGGGTTTAGGTTAGGGTTAGGGTTAGGGCAAGGGTTAGGTTTGAGCAATCAGTTGTGGTGGTTAGGGTAAAGCTGGATTTATACTCACACGGCATCTGCGTTCAGTCAGGTCTGCGTACCTGATGCAGAGGCAATATATGCTTTTACTTGAGTGTAGGGTTACGGCATCATGCTGATCAATCACCAGTGAGTTCTTCTGCATCTCTGCGTTCGCGTAGACATGGGGTCTGGAGAGGTGTGCATCAGACATACACAGAGCCTACATGGAGGCTACGGTGGTTATGCAGATGCAGAAGATGCGCAAGTATAAATCCAGCTTAAGGGGCTAGGGAATGCATTATGTCAGTGAATGTCCTCAATAAGATAGATGTATAAGAATGTGTACGTGTGTGTGTGTGTGTGTGTGTGTGTGTGTTGATTTTATGCATCTCGGTGGGATCTTTTCCGTTCCAATCTTACATGCAAAGTAATACTCGTAAGTTAAAAAAAAAAATTCCATGAAAGGGTTTTCATCATCCTATACTTTGTCAACAGTGCTTTGGTATTCCCACATGAAAAAGACATTAAGTCAGGAGAGACATGGTCAGAAATGCTAATGTCAGTTTGTGAGCATCACTCATCTCATCTGTCACTCTCCCATTTATGTATTAAGTGACAATGCATAAGAAATGCATGACATAGTAAACCAGTGCTATACATTTACAGCTCAGAATCCCCTAAAAGATTGTGAAACTGTGTAAAATAAAATAGAAACAGAATACAATGATTTGCAGATCTCATATACCAATATTTTATTCACAGTGAGACATAGAAAAGAAATCAAATTATGGCCAAGGCTCATTTTATGATTCAGTGAAGCATATTAGCTCATTTTTCAATTTAAAAGAAGTTGGGATGTGGTAATAAAAGGATGAAACTGAAAGTGGTTCTACACAGAAAAAGCCAGATAAATGTGTTGGAACCAATTAAGTTAGATGACCAGAAATCAATTACTTTAACAGACATCAAATAAACCCCTTTTAAAGCATACTTAAGTCTTAAGCCTATCAGTAGTACAGATGGCAGAGGTTCAGCAAACAGCAAAAAACTCTAATCAGCACTGGGTGCAAATTGTTCTTTTGCCTTAGAGTGGCACTGCATTAAAAACAAACTTGATTCTTTCATGGAAATCTCTGCCTGGGCTCATGACAGCTTCCAGAAACTATTGTCTGTGAACACAGTTCAACGAACAGGTTAAAGTTTATCTTATGTAAATGAAAATACTTCAAATAGCCTGTGTCAGTGTGTATTAACAGGTATTGTTCTTTTTCATGTTACATATCACATCCTGCTGCAAACCAAATTGTCCCTCAGAGGTAACAAAGATGCTTTGAATCTATAATGCAAAGAATAAGTCATATGTACGTGTGAAGGTGATATAAAATGGACTGAGGCAAAATGGAAAACTGTTCTGTCATCAGACAAATAAAAATTTTCTACTCTTTTGGAAATCATGGATACGCTGCTTGTAACGGTGACAGCTGATGTTCAAAAGCCTACATCCCCAGGATGTGGCCGTTCTCTCTTATAGGGGTACTGTAATATCCTCTCTCTGGTTTTCTTTTTCTCCTTTCATTTTACACATCTTTACTGTCTCACTTCAGGTTTGATTGACTCTTTATGCATTTTGTGCCTTTTTTGTTGTTTTAGAACCAGAAATCTCCTACAGACAAGACGACAGTGCTTCAGTGATGTGGTCATTGGCTCACAATTTTGTAGCAATATGCACAAATTAATTTAGTAAAAAAATCATACGAACCATTTGTGAGAGCAGCTTGTATAATCATTACTACAGTTTTACTTGCATTGGAGAAGGGGCATTTTCAAATGGCACATGTGCCATTTAATTACAATGTTCACATGATTTGAGGAGAACTAACAGTAATCACAGTACTAAGGTGGGACGGTTATCTTGAAAATTATGATAATGATAAACAACATCCAGCCTTCATCCTTAGGCTGCATGACTATTTATATTTTGTCAGAATTTCCTGGTGTGTGGGTGCCAGAGTGATGAAACTAGTTGGGCGTAATCTGGGCTGACACTCGCCCACATCTTGTTTCCCTAACTGCATGGCATGCTCACACAACGACAAACTATCAGCAGGAACAAACAGGGAACAAAACAAATTACAAAAAAAGAAAGAAAGAGACACAGAAAATGTCTTAAACACAAGGGAGAAGCAATTTTGCTGTGCTGCTATGAAAAATTTCAATTTAGAAGAATGCATTGACAAAGCAGCATTACTCAGCTGGGCCCAACACAGCTGCAGTCTAAATTAATTAGCTATGCTTTGTAGTCTTTATAAACAATGCTGATGCATAGTTGCAGGGGAGGTGAAGTTATAGAGGCATGGAAACATTTGGGCACCTCTCATAAAAATTTAACAGCAAAGGGATTATTAAAACAATCCAATAGTTTTGATCCAACTTCAATACAGTAACATCAGTACTGTAATCATGTGCAATTATTCACATTAACTTTGTTCTGACTTCCTAAATTTCTTAATTTAATGAGAAAAATGTAGATTTCCAAAAGTGCTGTGTGTAAGTATGATTAATTCAGACGACAAATTTCCAAATCTACAAACATTTAGTTTAAAGCTCTAAATAAAGGTTAAAAAAAAAACAAACATATACACTATATTGCCAAAAGTATTCGCTTACCCATCCAAATGATGGGAATCAGGTGTTCAATCACTTCCATGGCCACAGGTGTACAAAATTAAGCACCTAGGCATGCAGACTGTTACAAATATTTGTCACTCTCAGGAGCTCAGTGAATCCCAGCGTGGAACCATGATAGGATGCCACCTGTGCAACAAATCCATTTGTGAAATTTCCTCGCTCCTAAATATTCCACAGTCAACCATCAGCTGTATTGTAAGAAAATGGAAGTGTTTGGGAATGACGGCAACTCAGCCATGAAGTGGTAGGCCACGTAAGCTGATGAAGTGGGGCCAGCGGATGCTGAAGCGCATAGTGCGAAGAGGTTGCCAACTTTCTGCCGAGTCAATCACTACAGACCTCCAAACTTCATGTGGCCTTCAGATAAGCTCATGAACAGTGCGCAGAATTTCATGGAATGGGTTTCCATGATCGAGCAGCTGCATCCAAGCCATACATCACCAAGTGCAATGCAAACCATAGGATGCAGTGGTGTAAAGCCTGGATCAGACTACACAAATTTAGCCTGAATTTGGCCCCAAGGACACATCGCATAAAGTTCCTCACTGTCTTGCCCAATTCTGCATTGTCGGATCACAGAACGTCGTGTCTTCGCTCCGTGTAGAGTGACATAATCAGCGATTGGCAATTTGGCGTCTGCAACACTTCACGACCAGGATGCAGAAAGACTGGCATGTCAGAATTTTTTTAATTGTCCGCCGAGTGCAACATGTCCTGCGACATGTCCCTACATATCGACTAATAGAAGGACAGTGTGCCCCTCGCTTCCACCAGAGAGACCGCGCAGGAGCGCCAGCACACAAGCAACAATGGCGAAAAGGGGGAGAGACAGCTGCTCTCGGGTGGAGAAGTGGAACGGAGGAGAAATTGTGGAGCTGTGGCATCAGTTTCTGTGCCTCTTTGATGTGCAGAATGGAGAGCTCATACTATACTGGCGTAGCCAGAAGAAAGCATTAGGTGTGCACCAGCAAATACTGGGTGTGCCAAATTTATTTTCAACAGTGTTACACGTCCACAAACACTCAAAACAGTGCATCTTTCTTGAATACAACATACTTTATTAACACAAAACATATCCACACAATATGTGTGCATTATCTCAGTAATAGTCAACAGTAGGTGACAGCAGGTCTAAACATTCACGTATGTGACAAGCTCTCAAATAAATCAGTGACAAAGTAATGGAAAAAGCACACTTTGTGTTTATAAAGACACGGCAAAAACATAACCGACATTGTGCTCAATGGGATGAACATTTTGAAATATGACACACTCATGCGTGTACTCATGCACTCTCAGTGCCATAACTATCCACATTATGCATGATCATCAAAGCTAATTAACCATCTAAACACCTATTGGGCTCAGCGGCAGAGTGTAGACACAGCGATACTGCTGTGCACTGCGCAGCTCTCAATAGGGGATTATCACGCTTACCGGAACTTCCCGGTATTTGGGCACTTCCTCTTCCGGGCCATATTAACAACAGCCGTTCCTGCTCTGTTATACTGTTTAAATTGTATAAACCCCCTGTTTCCAGTGGAACAACTGGGGACTGCCAAAAAAAGGAGACGCTTTCAGATGCTTGTGTGTTTTCAGCCGCACAAAGTTAGGCACGCCATCGAGCTTGCTAATGCTAGCCTGCCAACACGACTGTGCAGACTGCTGGCTACAAACAAACGTGTGTCGTTTTATTATAAAGTTCGGTCCTTCACCGCGGCGAATCGGTCGTTTTGATCCACTTCTTCCTCAGCATCACTTCAGTCTGGAATGAAAACTTGGCATTGGCGTTTATCCGATTTACAAAGTTTAACAGAGTCGTAGCTGGCGGACTACTGTTAGCAGGCTAGCATTAGCCAGCTTGATGACGTGCCTAATTTTGTGTGGCTGAAAACACACAAACATCTGAAAGCGTCTCCTTTCTTGACAGTCCCCAGTTGTTCCACTGGAAATGGGGGGGTACAGACCCGATTTTCAGATGTATGTGTGTTTTAAGACGCACAAAGTTAAGCACGTCGGTAAACGCTAGCTGGTTAATGCTAGCATGCCGGTGTTGTGCCCCACCGGCTCCAAACAAACATGCTACGTTGTTTTATAATAAAGTTCGGCCCTTCGCTCTGGAGAATCGCTTTGATCCACTTCTTCCTTAGTATCACTTCAGTCTGGAATCCGTGAAAATTTAAGTAGGGTTGGCGTTTATTCACGTTATCTATGAAGTAAAGCAGGGACATTGAACTGGGCCGGAAGTGGGCCGTCTAACTGTTTCAAACCGGAAGTTCGGAACACGGAAGCGTGATAATCCCCCATTTAAAGGGCAAGGCGGCGGCTTGGCTGATGGAGTGCACACCTGTGAGGACGCGTTTACGTTTATATGGAACCACACACTTTACTTAGCTTTATGGCAGTTTTTTACAGTTTTTTTCAATTGCTTACACACATTTTTATAGCTCTTTGTCTATTTCTCAAAACTTTACACACAAATCCAGTTATATCTCACACAGGCTTCGCCCTCTACTGGACTCTATGGGTACAACTCTCCTCCAATCGCATACACACGATGGGCCACTGAAATTTTCATGTACATAGCCGGCCAGTAGGGCGTGTCTACCCCTTTTCCCCTATTAGCAGATATAAAAGCAGGTGCATCGCCAGCTGCCGTCATTCTATAACAACCTGGTTCAAATAAAAATCGGGAACCATCTAACACTTGCAGAACTGCAGCCCTTGATAACTGGAGTTGTCTGCCCCTGCCCTAGAGGCTGCACTATTCATTACACAAACCATAGAAGTATTGGAAATAATGACGAACTAATGACTAAAGTTTGTTAATTGACCTCTGGATATCAGACTTCATCACAAACTACTGAATCTCTAAACTGAACAAGCTGATGCCAAAAATAACTGATGCTAATAATCCCTAACATCATCTACAGTATTATCAGCCTGAGAGGATGCCACTGGGGACTACAGAGCACGTGAGGAGGCAGAACAAGAAACGCTGCTTTACTACATGGGAAGAAAAAGGCTGTGTGCAGTCAAACAAAGCTCAGGCTCACAGGGAAACAGCATGGCTCTCACCACACTGGATTGAGACCATCCTTGTCAGAAAATTGACAGTCTGGGTGGTTCAAATACTTCAAGCAACTTAAAGCACATTCAAAAAGCTTTTTTGATTCGATTCAGAGTCTGTTTGCTTGGAAAGTCCGCTTCATTTGGGGGAGTTGTGAATGCGCAAACAGACTCTGATCTGGAGCAAACAAGCAGACTCGGTCCGCCTACAAATGCGGGTCCAGTGGACCAGATGGCTGCTTCCTGCATTTGGTTTAGCATGGCATTGTGGGTAAACGCAAGTGCTCGCC
Organism: Atherinomorus stipes; assembly: GCA_023101725.1. Taxonomy (NCBI): domain Eukaryota; kingdom Metazoa; phylum Chordata; class Actinopteri; order Atheriniformes; family Atherinidae; genus Atherinomorus; species Atherinomorus stipes. The sequence continues at coordinate 241,977 of JALJCO010003771.1, forward strand.
GTCTCGTTGCCATCTCATTCGCCTTAAATACAGAGCAATACTTTCGATGGTCTGCTGCCTTGTCTGTTGTTCATATTAGGCCAATTGTTGCAACGTATAAATGCAGCATGCTTGCATAAGATAGAATAAAAACACAAAACCGCAACGGTTTCATGCTCCATGTTTACGTGCAGGTGCAGGAAACGGAAGTTGTGAGAACCTTCTTATTCTTTGTATGTACAAACGTAATTTTAGGGGGGGACACGGGCCATGTCCCCTGCACTTTTTCAATAGGCCGTTTTGGTCCCCTGCACTTTTTTACTGTCCGAACCTATTTTTTCTGTGCCGTCTTTAAACGCACCATGAACGCACGCATGCTAGTGCCGGTAGGTGTGAATCACAGCCGGGAGAGAGCAGAGCAGGCTGAACAGTGTGTAACAGGAAAGTTCAGAGCCAGCAAAAAACTTCAGTTTTTTTCCTCAAACAAACCGTGTAAGTAGATGCTGCTCCATGCAGATAATGTTAGCTAAATAATGACTAACATGAGCCAATACACCATGTTAAGCTAGTTAACAAGAATAGGCTACTGTTGTTCCTACCTACATCCCTTGCTATTTAGTTCATGCTAGGAATAAGCCAATCCTCCTTCATATTGAGGACATGTGCTCATTATTGCTTGCTTATATCTAAAATAAATCTTTATTGCCACATTGTATGGAGCCAATCAGGCCCTGACCCACTGCTGATAATGTAAGGGGAAAATATAATATACAAACAGGATTTTATACTTAGTTCCAAACTCATGATGATTTTGAAACTACATATTTATCCCTCTTTATATCAAAATGTATGATTGTTGCACCAGAAATTGTCCAACTGTTGATGCCATGCATTATCATTGTCAGGTGAAGGATGGTAGGGATGCAGGAGGAGATACAGGAGGAAATGCAGGAGAAGCTGAAGGAGGTGGAGAAAAGGCTGGAGGCTCACAGGTGAGGTCGAAAGAGTAAATATGTTAGTCATGAGGTGAAACATTGTGACAAATGTTAGGTAATAATCTATATCAGAGCTTTCAAAGTTCAAACACCTGCATCTTCATACAATCGCCCTCGAAAGTATTTATACCCTCCAACTAAAGAAGCAGCTAAATTGACAATAGTGATTCAAATAACACAAAACTAAATAAACGAATGATAAATGAAAAAATTTACAAAATTATATTTTAGTGAAAAAAAAAAAGTTTTTTTTATTATAGTTGGAAAAAACAAACAAACAAAAAAAAAAACAACCAGACAAAACTGTCCCAGACACATTAGAGCACCTTTCCCATGAAATGTGGTCCAAAATACCTGTCAATAAGTGCAGAAGTATTTTTGAACATTACAGAAAACACTTGATTGCAGTGATTGCCTCAAAGTGTTGCACAACAAAGTTTTAGTTCAGGAGCCCCATAATGCTTGATTACTTGTTTTATTTTTGTGTGTGTTTTTAATATTTCTTTCAAACCACAATTCAAAATCAATGTCATGATTTTCATAGAATTTCTATTTATTATTACTATTGTCAATTTCAACTTATTTCACTGACAGCTAATTTTTTTTTTCCTTCTTTAATTTTAGGGTTTGAATCATTTTGAGGACGACTGTCGATATTTTGTCAGATGAAAGAAGCAAACTGGCCAGGTACAGTGTTTTACTGAGGCGGATGAACTAAAAGTATGTAAACTTGTGAATGCATTATTTTACTAGTAAGAAATAGTAGTGAGCGACTAGCAGTAAGTTCATGAGCTGGTCAGGAACTTACAGTAGGGAGGGACATGAACTAGTTTATTTGGCAGTATTTTTGTCAATATTGTAATTACTTAAATTAGAAGTTGCTCATAAATATCCCACCTCTTGTTAGGTTTAGATTAACTAGTTCGGCCGCTGCCAGGTTTATTAATAATACTTGTGTCCCCCCCCCACCTTTGAAATCAAAATTTCGTCCTCGTTTGTATGTCTTGTCCTCGTCTACAGTGAATCTGAATGCAGCGCCACCTCTGGAGAGATTAGGAACATTATTCAAAAGGTTTGGCTCATTCGGCTATGGTGCAACATGAACTCGATCTCGGTCCGGAAGACCACCCTCGCCCACAGCTGAGCCGAGTCCCCAATTGGACCGAGTCTACCGGACTATGCTTTGTGAATGCGATCTTACTAACAAAAAGTCTTGCATGGCAACAACTCCACTCCTTATCAGCTCAAACTGATTTAAAGCATGTTAAGCAAATGTACCTAACATATAGTTTTCAGCTTAGAAAAGATGCTGGACAACATTCCAACTTATATTTGATGTGTGAAGGTTTGGGAAAAGCAAAGCTAGCCAAAAATAATGGCAATGGTGGGATGGATTTCTAGTCAGGAAATCATCTAATCATTCTTAATCTTGGGAACCTTTAGGTTAGCTTTGTGTCCATCTTAACTCCACATAGGTTGTGGAGATTGTGACATTTTAAGTATTCTCACAGTAAAGTAAGACATTGGATTGGATTAGAAGAGGCATATGCCTGTTAGTAAGTGTCATTATCTAGTTTAGTGTAGAGGAATTTCACTTTAGAAAATCCATTTCCCTCTCAGAAGTGAGATAATACCCGGCTGGGTAGCCGTTCACAGTGGAGCTCAACTCAGAAATAGGATGCGGACCATTCATGGCAAGTAATCATCATAGCTGCCATCACTATTTCAGTCACTGCCAAAATGTCATTGTCAGCGACATCATTATTTAAGGGTTCCACTTTAAAAGACTTGTTTGAACTTCTGATTTCTGCAACTGAAAACCTTCAGTTCATCACACTGTTCATCAAGCATCATTAATCAGTGTTATTATTTACATGATTACAAGAAAGTATTGTCTGATTCCTCTAAATGGAAAATCTTTTCATCATCCACCTCTGTCTTTCCAGCATATACATTATGTGCTTCATCACTGACTTTTGTCAGAAAAATTACAATAAACATAGATGCGTGCATAACATGAGCAATAATGTTTACTTGAAAATCAATTACTTTCCGTGATTTGATCTAAAAACAAAAATGTATTTCCTGTCCAGTTTTATAATGCATAGAAAACAGTAAACAGTACCCACATACAGTTAGTTTCTTTTGACTGAACATAGGTTGTTTATTTGATCAGGGACAGTGCATTAGTGACATCATACAACGAGAAGAGATGCCATAGGCCAGGTTTTAGCAAAAATGCTATTTTCCACCTGTAGTCCCTGTACATTTGTGACAGACTTGATTTGCAGGAACATTGGGAAATGTGATAATTTGAGTTGTTGGTTAGGCCTCCTTGAGTTTGAGAGCCCTAAAAGAAAACAGAAAGGGCAAGTATGAACAGTAGTTGTAAACTATGAGGTCTAAACTGTCAAAATATTAAATACATTCTCCAAGCATCTTCAGTAATTCTCCATTATTTGGGTTATTTCCTCATCCATATCACAGAATGCAATTTATATAAAATAATGGCTCTGTGTTTTCAGCTAATACAGCAGTAATTTGGGATTATATAGCAGAGTGTATTATTTCTGTTGTTTTATCGAGATCACGATAAATTCCAAAAACAAAATAAACAACATAAGATTGCACCACTTTATTAATAGATTTCCATTAGAATTTAAGTTTTCTCTTTGATTATGAAAGATCTCAACTCCGAGTAAAACTAAATCACTGAAAAACTAAAAGTGCGTGGGAGGTGATAAGCTCGCTCTTTTGGGGTCAACTCTCCTTCATGAGGCATCATTGCTGTGCCTCTGGCTTGTTCATGCTTAGAGGTGGCATTTTCTTTCTTCATTACTGCCGCCTACTCTTCCTCAACTGGATGGAAGGAGATTTAAGGAGATTAGAAGTGATGTAATATAGTGTGACATCCTATCCTCGACAGCATCACCCGGGGTGTAGACCAGAGATACAAGCTCCAACGCAATCCCACTCAGACAGACACATAAACACACACACATGCACACACACAAGTCTGGAAACCACCGTGTCACAATACTGGGGCAGCAAGCATGTGAACACTGATGAATATGCAAAACTTGCTTTGCACAGACAAACACCCAGATACACACGCACTTGAATTTTAACTGAGGTCACTGACATGAAGCTTCGGATCATAACTGAAAATAAAATACATGGCACTGATTGATGACACTTCCTTTATGTGATAAAGTTAACTTCTTATCTAATAAATGCAGTTCAGTGCAAAAGAAAATATATATATATAAAGTGTATGTATGTATGTACAGTTATATATATATATATATATATATATATATATATATATTGACCATCTATAAAACATGGCAAAAAATGTCAAAATTGTGTCACTGTTTTCAGTTGTCTTCACCGACCTGCTTGTGAACCTTGGGGAGCATGTTGCTGAGCTCTGAAGGCGTGGCTTCGGATGGGAGTTTTGCAGTGTGTTTTATTCAAAATGTAGCTTTCTTGAATCGTTTTTCCAGGATCTCCTACCTCACTTTTGATTGGTGCATTTTCTTATCGAATGTAATAAAGCATTGTGAAAGTTGAGAGGACATTAACCAGATGTCAGGGATGGGAAAAAGGATGAAAGATAAGATAATGAGCTATACACAGGGCTGACATAACTACTGAACCTGTACAAAAAAACAAGGAGTCAGGAGAGTAATAAAATCATCCACAAAAAAAATAGAATAAAATAAACAAGGTACATGGATGGTTAAGCAAACTGGAAACAGAATTGGTTGGTAAATTTGGTTACTTGAAAAAGAAATCTGGAAGCTAACAGGTGTGTGTGTGTGTGTGTTGTGTGTGGGGGGGGGGGGGGGGGGGGTAATTTTGTAGGAGAGAACTTACAGAGGCACAGATACTCAATATTGAACTGAAACCCAAGAAAAAAGTAATTGCTGAAGAGAAAAAGCTGAAAACAGCATTAACAAATAACCCCATCAATAATGACCTCCTCTAGCCCCCGTTGGCCCATTCCACATTGTGTCTTTATGGAAAGCAATGTTTGACCTTTGGCCCAGTGTGTGATATAATCATGGAACATCTGTGTACAGTTGTAAAAATAACTCTCCTGTAAAACTAATAATCTTTTCAAACTGTGGTTACTCTTTAATATAAATCTTTACTTTAAGCCTGTCTATCAGAAAAAAACCCATAATCCACTTCTGTATCACAGAGTTCAAAAGTACACAGCACATTTGCCATATTTAGATATTTCTTCTTCCTTGATCTTGTTGTGGAACGTGGTATGGTATGAGGTGACTGAGGCCCCACAGTAGAGTTTAATACATGGATGCTGCATATATGCATGCCTGACTGATATTTATCTGCAACCTAAAAACAAAAAAAACAAACAAAAAACCTGCATGTCAATCTCTGGGAGGTAAACATGTTGGTATTTTTGCAAGTAAAACCATCACCCACCACTGAGCTTCTTAGTTATCCACCAACAATGGCAGTGTGAGGTGTGCATGTGAAAGAACAGCACTACTGCTAAACAGAAATCTTACTGTACTTTGTTTTCTAATAACCAGTTGACTCCACTGTGAGCTAAAAGGATAAGAAACACAAATGCCAACAATAAAAATGGCAGTAATTATAAAATATGTCTCCTATATCCCATTCTGAATTTAATCTAGATGAACATATCATTTGTTATATGACATATATTTTATATCTATTGTGAATATTGGAGAAATACTGCATAGAGGGGGATCACACCTAATAATTTGCTGGACTCTGCATGATTGAGGACTCAGTAGGGTCAGGGGTTTAAGCATTCTTTCAGTCTGAGTTTGCTTTCACACTGCACCTAAAATGAAACTGGACCTTTTGAATAATGTATTACAATCGTCGCCAGAGGTAGCACTACATAAAAAATAGTGGTAGGGAGAAGACAACAGAAACACTGAAGAAGAAACTCATTCATCTGTTGGTGAATAAAGAATAATTTATGTTTCCATCACATTTGAGCAAAACTTGGTGCTGCATCAAATCCTATAGTGGCCATGGGTTGACCATATTTCTATCAAGACTTTTACCAAGTTCTTCCATGTCTGACAAGCTAACATCCCACAAATGTTTATAATTTAGTTTCATTAATCAACAATACCTTGCGTTGTACCTGTTATCCGTTTTGTGTTGTCCTGTATTTAGTTCCCTTAAAGTGGACCGAGACCTTTGTTTTAAGACCACATCCACGCCTCCCCAATAATTCCAGACTTTCCAAGCAAATGAACTAGGTTTCGAATCAAAGCAGCTGGTGTGAATGCACCTGTCTTCCTCAAATAAGAAACATGAAGAGCTAGACACACATTTTAGTGTTTACCAGAAATACATCATTCCACAGAGATTGGTATGTAATACACTCAATTGGAAGTGCCAGAATATCTTCATTTAAATCTATCAATCATATTTATGTCCTTGTCAGCTGCTGTTATTGCTCCTCATTTATTCTAATCATTGTGATAATGCAGCAAGATAAGCTTCTTCTTCTCTGAGACTGCAGGGTGGAGGGGTGGGGCACATGCAATTAAGTTTTGTTCAAGGGGTTGCAATTTTTTTTTTTTTTTGGGGGGGGGGGGGGTTGTCAGAAAGGTCTTAAAAGTTGCCAAATGCAGCTGCAACAGTGTAAATCAATGAGTGTTCCTACCACGCACAATTGTGTATTGATTTGATTTGTGCATTAAGAGTAAGGGGAGAAGTACTGGGGAGGAGAAAGAGAGATGGAGTGTAAAGGACTGAAGCACTTGTGAGAGCAGCTCTATGGTCGTAGATTTTGAATAGTATATTGAATATATATATACATACACACACACACACACACACACACATATATATATATATATATATATATATATATATATATATATATATATATATATATATATAAACTGGCTTTCCAATGTAATCTGGGTTATTGTTAATATGTTAATATGTAACACTGTATTGGAAACCCCTGAAATCAATAAGTTAAAATGGCTGTTGCTTGTAAAATGGTGATATAACACAAAGGGTGTCAATCTGCCCCTTCAACCACAAGAGACAGAAGTGTCTACCATGTAAGAAATTACAGCTTCACATTCATTAGCAAGAACAATGATCTTAAAGACTGCAACAGGAAGCTTTGTCAGAAATAATTACTTTGCTTTTAATCTACAGGTTTTCAGATTCAGAATGAAATGAGGTTTGCTGATGAGGGGCAAATTAATTTGACATAATGGGTGTAATTTCAAGAGTAATTTAGTTTATGCACACCTTTAAGAGCCCACACACTGTCATGTCAAATCACCATAAATCAGACCTGCGATCAGTTTGGTCAGAAAATGTAACATCTCAAAGGCTGAGCTTAAATTACACATGAAAAGGTTGGTGAGAAAGCATACCTTTCTGTTATTGCCGGAGATATAACCAAGTTAATTATATCAACATTAAATTTGGTTATACAGTATGTGCAAATGAAAAATTATAATGTGCTTCAAATGTTCACATGGCCTCCTATTAACTCATTCACTGCATTGCGTTGGTTTTAGGGGGAGAAAAGTATTGACATGTAACATTTCGAAAATATATTTTAGTAGGCTATTGCTGACAAAGGGAAAATTGGCGACATGGTAAAAATTCAATCTTTTTTCCGTTGTATACGGCTATAGAAGTCAATGGCAGTGAATGAGTTAAAGAAGGATAAAAAATGGCTGTCAATGAAATAATTTGAAACTGACAAAGTAATAATAACAAAAAAAAAAGAAGAAAATCACATTGATTTTGAATCGTGGTTCAATAGAAATAATAAAAAACTTACTAAAATACCATAATGCTGTATGTTTTGAAATGCTTCTTTCAAATCTCATTACTCAGTCTATCCTGCTGCCAATTACTGAATAACCATGTAACTCTGATCTTTTGAGGACAGGATTTACATGAGCTTTAGAAAATGTCTCATACCTTTAGCAATTTCTAAATCTTTGATATTACCAAATGCTATCAAGGTATTTCTTAGAATAAGGTGGATTGATGTAGCCTGGCACACCAGCCTGACCAACGCCATATATAAAATACACAGCAAGTCAGTCTAGGTTCCCTCCATTGGAAAGTGATTTCCACTCCAGTAATTGACCGGACCAATCACAGCGTGGGAGGCGGGACTTTTTTGGTGACTCAGTTCTCAAGCCATAAACAGAATAGTGGCCACAGAGGAGCGACGATATAACAATGCTTTTTCTGATGTCTAAAATGAGCTGCACATGTCCTTAAAACCACAACAACTTGCTGTTCTGAAGGTTTTCCTCTTACAAAAAGACATTTCCGTGTTTCTCGGATTGGTTCTCTCCAGTTCAATTTGTTCCTGTTAGTCCCGCCTCTCGTCTCGCATTGGAAATCAGTCTCAAGCGGAGGGAGCCCAGACTGACTTGCCATGTATCTCATACATGGCATTAGTCAGGATGGTGTACCAGGCTAGGTTTGATGTGAATCTCAAACATGAACTTTTATTAAAGAAACATTTAAGGTATTACACCTTGACCAACATCTGTGTAATACAGTCATACGTTCTCTGTTTTATTGCCTCATTAAGACCAGAAACAGGGCAAATGTACAAAGCATGACAGTCATTGCCATTTATTGCAAAAATGTGGGACTTTACATGAGTAGTGCTCTACAGTCAAACATTGACACAAGAATCTGAGGAGGAAATAATCCAGGGACTTTAATCCCACCAGCCCTCTACAAATAGGCAATGTTGACTAATTCCAGCCTACAGATTGAGGATTTATACAGACATCTATAAACACATGTAAAAACACACAGTGTGTACATGTCCACATGCAAAGACTTAAAGGCTTATACGGCGTACATATTCACATACACACAATACACACATCTTATTGTAATCTTTAGCCAGCTTCTTCCAGCACTAATGAAGTCGTGTTGCTTTGCCAACATGAAAACACTGACATCACGCATAGTCTTCACACACGAGACATGAGTGTTCTGGACATACACTGAGATAGAGACAAACTGTATCTGAAGCCTCATTTGACTAAAACTTCACCTGATCCGCTTTTTTAGTGTTGATTTATGTTCATATATTTCACATATGGTTCCATCTAAGTATGTCATCATGACCACAACTGTCATTACATATATGGATATACAGTCTGTTTATGTGCCTAGGGCTACCCATGTTTGTGTTAGTAAATGTCTCAGAGGAGTCCTCTGGCAGCACTCACAGCTAAATGTTGTTTTTGTTCACTCCTCCATCCATCAGAGGCTGACAGCAAGAGCTGAGAAACCCTTTTTCCTGGTTATGTTATCATGGAGTGGGGGAAGAGGGAGTGGGGCAAAGGGAGCAAACGGATTTCTGTCTTAATCCTTGACTTCTTCCATCTATCCGTTTCAGGGTTTGTGTCTATATGCAGGATGTTATATCCCTCGTCTAGGTGTGCCTCTGATAAATTCAAACGCAGCAACAATGTGTGTGCTTTATAATCTTGTTTATCTTTGACGCTTGTGCAAGGAAATGTGTGTTTGTGTATGTGTGTGGTCAGGCTTGTTAGTATTCTGCACAGCGTGCAGATAGACTCCCTGCGCAGCGACACCTGGTCATGCCTCAGGGCGTCAGGCCTCTGTGGGACACCTCTGAGAGGCCTTTCTGACAGCCTGGCACACATGCACTCTCGCACACTATCACTCCAATATCTTAGCTGGTGGTCTGAATTTTAGCTTTGCCTTTTAAACACTGGTTCCAGTATTTTCTTATGTAGAAAAAACAAAAGCACAGTCCAAGTCCTACACATTAACCTGTTTATCATTTTCTGAGATGACAACAGTTGTCCCCTGTCCTATCAAATGCTCGTCTGAATCCCGCCTGGGCCTTCCTTGCATACTTGCGCATATGTGCTACCACATGCAAATGCGTACCCTAGTGCAAAATGAGGCCCCAGTTGGAAGGTGAGACCCTACTCACAGCGCGTGTTCTGCGTTTAGGGAGGGGTGTCCTGTGTCCATCTCTCCCCCACATCTCTCCCCTTCTTTCCACAAGCTCGTATTCCACACAGGCTGCCACCAATTACGGTGCATTCAGACCAAACGCAAATTGGACATCAAGGGTGTCGGGTTTACATACAAAGTCAATGGCCAACGGACCGGAGGCATTGAAAAGTCTGCAGTGCATTTCGCACAACGCATCTTGATGTGTTTTGCACGTTGGGTGTGGCACGTTTTGAGGCATTAACCAATCCGAGTGACTGTGTCCTGACGTGGAGACACTTTTTCTGTCAGGACGGGAAACACCATGAAGAACCCGGGGAATCTCTTCATTCTGTGAAAACAGTAGAGGATAAACTGTGATCTGCATCCGGTCACGGTTTCCAAATGGCAGTTTGATGACCTGCTGTGCTGATGGGATATAATGGACTCATAATGCTGTCCCGATACGGGACAGCGGGTTGTTAAACATGGCTGGATCAGACAAAAGCTGAAAGCACCCATCGTCAGCGCACACTTTCTGGAGTAAATGGTGAAACTCATAAAACTCAGAACGCCTCTGAATTATCTGGTGAACCCAGACTCAGTGCTGAGATGCCCTGCATTCCCAAGCTTTATTTATCAAATAAAGCCAAGCCATTCTCCCTATTGCATCAGCCATTCTCCCTATTGCATCCGCCATTTTTCAAACAGACCAGAAACTCTGCCCTTGATGCATGTTGAAGGCGTTGACACTGAAAATCTTAACGTGCGTCAAGGGCATCTTGACGCTGGAAATCAGGTGTCTGCCCTCTTAGCGACCCAGCGTCCATCTTTAGGTGTCAGGCACATTTCTGATGCCCAATCGTGTTTGGTCTGAACAGTGTTGCAGATACATGGACTTATTCCCAGGGGTGTAACAATACATCAATCTATATCATCAATATAGATCGATGTGTCGATTGTAAATTGATCCAAGTACTCAATATTGACATCAAACTCACTTTTACTATGAAAATGGCTTTATTTTGAAATTTACTCTGACAAATTTTCACAACAATATACATGTTTATAGTTGTGCAGTGGATAGATGTAACACAGGAAGATTGTACTGCAAAGCTCACAGTTATGTTAAGAAAAAATAACCTTGTTTATTACTTGTAATATTGTTTTATATCGATCAGTGGATCCTAAATGGAGTCAAAATTGTATTGTGAATAAATTTGAGAGATCAGCAGACATTGAATCGTTATCCTCTGTATCGATATGATATTGTATCGTGATAATACCACTGATTTACACCCTGCTATTTTTCACCAGTGCCACATGGATCCTGCCAACAATGCCAGAATGTGGCAAAGTATGCAAGGAGGGCCAGGGCAAGATTCGACCCCCAGACTCCTGGGGAAGAGTCTTGTAGGGCTGGCCGATTATGAAAAAATAATAATCACGATTATTTTGATTGATATTGAAATCACAATATTCACAATTATTCATTGATTAAAAAAAAAAAAGTGTTTATTGAACCACCAAAACTCAACCTCAAATATAACTTTTAAAGAAAAAACAATCAGAAATGAATTAGAAACAAGTAAAGGAATAAAATAATAATAATAATATATTAAAATGATAATACCAATAAAAAATGAATACCCAGTCTACATGCGTTCTATACTTTCTGCAGTTTGCTTCCTATAACTCCACCAGTCTGTTCACTTCAGGATTCTTCTAGCTTCAGTGATGAACAAAAAATAGCATGTAGCTTTTACATACACGTCCAGCCCCAGAGTCTTGGACGCTTACCAGTCAGCCAACGGGATATCCCTATGGCCAAGTAGCCAGGGCGCTAGGGCTGGGACAATTCGTCGACGTAACCGATTACGTCGACGCAAAATATGCGTACCGATGCGTCGTCAGACCAAAACAAAGATGGCGGCGCCATGCGACTTCAGACTAAAACAAAGATGGCGGCGCGATCTCCGCGAGTGGCTCTTCCAAGTTTCCAAAGTGTAAGGCAGTGAAGGCCCACACTCGTTTATCGAAGGTATAACTATATGTTAGGGATGGCGAATCCGAAGCCTCATGAGACATGAGACAACTTCCGTGAGATGGACGCCATGTCTTCAGACACGTCAGGCCTGTTTGAGACGGTCAGCATGAAGCACGAGCTCCATCTGCTGGCCGTGGGTGTTGCCGCTAATGCCGGGAGCTGTCTCGTCTCTGACTGAATATAATTAAAGTCACATTCTCAACCTCATGTTCGTGTTTCATCTGTTGGTAATAGTATTGTGTAATCACTTCTGGGATAAATAAAGAATTTTTAATTTCATTTCCAAGTATTGGCACCCGTATTAAGCATTAACAGAATGAAGATGAAGATGCACTTTTTCTGGAAGCTAGACCCATGTTCAATATAATGTTCAACTCTGAATGTTTACTTATCTTCATTATCTTTTGTTGGAAAATAATATCTGTCTTAGCTTAAATCCTCCAAGTTTACATGATCATATTATTTCAATAATGACTTTTTTATTATTATTTTCATGTAAATGAAAGAATTAAAAGCCTGTTTTTCAGTCAGCTGTGTTTTCAACATAAATTTTACATTCTGTTGGTTCATGAAAAAGTCCATGACAGGCTGCTGGCTCCCACTGCCTTTTTATTCATGTTTTTTTTTTGACATTTTAGATATCTATATCAGCATATATAAATTGCTGTCTGTCAATTTATGAGGAGATAATCGATAATCGAATCGAACTAAAAAAGTGAATCGTTAGATTAATCGATGCATCGAAAAAATAATCGATAGATTAATCGTTTAAAAAATAATCGTTTAACACAGCCCTACAGGGAGCATGATAAATCGGAGGCATAGTGACGATACCACCAAGTTATGATGAGTGAACTGCTGTAGGTAGGGCTGTGTTAAACAATTGAAAACACAGCGGACTGAAAAACAGGCTTTTAATTCTTTCATTTACATGAAAATAATAATAAAAAAGTCATTATTGAAATAATATGATCATGTAAACTTGGAGGATTTAAGCTAAGACCGATATTATTTTCCAACAAAAGATAATGAAGATAAGTAAACATTCAGAGTTGAACATTATATTGAACATGGGTCTAGCTTCCAGAAAAAGTGCATCTTCATCTTCTTTATGTTAATGTTTAATACGGGTGCCAATCACTTGGAAATTAAATTAAAAATTTTTTATTTATCCCAGAAGTGATTACACAATACTATTACCAACAGATGAAACACGAACATGAGGTTGAAAACGTGACTTTAATTATATTCAGTCAGAAACGAGACAGCTCCCGGCATCAGTTGCAGTTCACACCCACGGCCAGTAGATGGAGCCCGTGCTTCATGCTGACCGTCTCAAACAGGCCTGACGTGTCTGAAGACATGGCGTCCATCTCACGGAAGTTGTCTCATGTCTCATGAGGCTTCGGATTCGCCATCCCTAACATATAGTTATACCTTCGATAAACGAGTGTGGGCCTTCACTGCCTTACACTTTGGAAACTTGGAAGAGCCACTCGCGGAGATCGCGCCGCCATCTTTGTTTTAGTCTGAAGTCGCATGGCGCCGCCATCTTTGTTGTGGTCTGACGACGCATCGGTACGCATATTTTGCGTTGACGTATTTTTTGCGTCGACGTAATCGGTTACGTCGACGAATCGTCCCAGCCCTACCTGTAGGCGTGTTATTTTTAAAAGGACATTGTGTAACAGTTGTATATCGGAAGCAACTCGCTCGTACTTTTCATGCTGCATTCACGTGAAACCGACAGCAAAGGAACAAAAGCACTGCACATGAGGGCATAAACAAGCCTTTATGTGAAGAAGTGGTCTGTCAGTTACAGTGACTTCAGTCCACTTCTCTGATCTGTTGTCATGGCGACGTCGTATTGTTTTCCCTGACCCATGTTTTACAGTCTTTATCTCGGCTTCTGTGATTAAAATTACATCTGGTTTGTTACAGACGGCCGTCTGCCTGACTGTACGTGAACGCAGCATCAGAGTATAACGCTCAGTTCCTCCTCACTGCACCGCAGTGACTTTTCAAAAGCATTACCTCAACCTGAGCCGACAACTTCGGTGTCTCCAGTGAGTTTCTGTGGTTTCCTATTGTCATGCTTCTACTGAATGTAAAAACATGGCGACACGACATGGCAACCACCCCCGACCCTACCCGTTCGATGTATATATGAATGATACAAACGGCAAATTCAGAGCTGACAAGAGCACTTCAGTTTGTTGATGGGAAGAATTACTGATTACTGGAAAAACACTTTTGAACTAAATAATCCATTTTTGTGAATAGATAACAGGAGAACTTACACAATATCCCTTTAAGGGAAGTGGAGCCATAAGCAGAGGTTGATGCAAAGAATAGATTTTAATCAAGGGCATGTCACAATATAAAGTTATATCAGTCTTTTCCTCTTCAAAGCTCTGATACAGAGGCTGTGGAAACCTTTCTGCATATGGGTGTCTATAGAAAAAGGATAAGGATTATGTTGCATGTTAAGCATTATGTTGTATAATCCATTAATTGCAGAAAATCCAGAGAGTGAAAAGTAAAGGTTTGACTAGCTAGTATGAGATAAAGCTTATCCCAACTCTGTGGAGCTGCTATGGTCAAGTAGAGCGGTGAAGGGTTTCTGGAATAGGGTTACAAACAGCTCATGCAACTTTAATGAGCATAAGACATAAAAAAAACTAAGGCTGGCATGCCACCACACAGGTAAATTGATGGACTATTTAAACCTATGATGATGATGAACCACAAGTGAAACGACACCACAATCAGACCACTGCCAGCAGCCTTGTCTGTACAGATAGAATCAGTGGACAATAAGAGACACCAGGGGAAAAGACACAGAATGGCAGAGGGAAATTGCAAACCCTGACAACTGGTCCCCAAAATTAAGAATAAATTGAGAAATGATCATGCCAGATCCACTTCAAGAAAACATTTGTCATTAAGGCTGGAAAATTATAAACGGAGCAGGTCAAGTGTCTCTTACATTAAATCATTACATAATACATATAATAGTTTATGTACGGTATGGTTAAGTAGGGCCCATTTATGAAATGCCAATAAAGCCTGCAATAATAATTATTCTTTTGATGAATAGAAAGAGAAGTTATTATATGATTATCTCAGTTATTTTCCACCGGTACAATTTTATATTCACTAGGTAAAACTGGGCAAATAACCTCATAATGTCAACACAACATATAACAAAATGTGATTTTATCATTAGAAATTAAGAAGCTAAACTAAGCAAAATTGCAGAAGCAGTGTGTTAAGAATCATGATTTATGATATGTTGGCTTGCAGAACTACATTAAGTAGCAACAACCTGATAAGCTCCTTTCATTTATGTTTTAGGTTATCAGTCACTCATGTTGTGGAGTAATTGTGGAACACTGCTCTTTACAGCATTTGCTGAGTTCATTGAGTTTTGTGGGCATTTCTCTTTTTACAGCTTTCCAAAGGCCCAGCCACAGCATTTCAATCAGGTTGAGTTCTTCACTTTGACTGAGCCATTGCAGATCCTTAAATCTTTTCTCTTTCCACCACTCTGGTTGTGCTTGATGTGGTTTCTGCCAGGCCTTAGCCGTTCAGACAGATGGCCTCAAATCTGACTACACAATACTTTGTTCTACTGAAGAGTAGAACAAAGAACCACTTTACTGAAAAGTGTGTTTGGTTTTCACCAGATGTGGTACTGTGCATTACAATCCAACATCTTCAGTTGTGCTTAATCAGTCCAATGGACATGGCCCCGGACGTTTTATGGTTTGCTTTGCAAAGTTGTTCTACAATGTTTGTTTTTAAAAAGAGAGAAGATAAGGGCCCTTTACATTGAACGCAGTTTTCGCTGTGCTCACCGCGTGGTAGGGCGCAGAGCAGCAGAGCACGGCGGCAGCAAGCACGTTGGGCACACGTTGCTAAGAGACAGACCAAGAAGTGTTTTCTCCCAGGTGTACTTTGCTGTAAAAGCAGTGAGAAAGATGTACCTCTCATCGTCGCAGCAAAGAGCTCTTCTCCTGAGGAGGAGAAGATCAGCAGCAAATAAAAGGGTGTGGGTCCACTCGATCCCGATGGCAAGGCAGGACTTGGGGGAGTAGCCTACAGGCTTGTCTTTCTTTCACACAGACCGCTTCCAGGTTTACTTCAGGCTGACCAAGAACCACTTTTTTTTCTGAACTGGCCTCTCCTATAGACCTTCTTCACACTTCCTTGTTTTTTGACCGGAAATACGCAACGGGCGAGGATCTTTGCTTCAGACAACAGTGTCTCAAGCTGGAAAGTCAAATTATTGCAGCGCACCAGGCTGTTTTTCTTTTGCTCTGAAGCAGTCCAACATCCATTTCCAGGAGTTTTCAACATCCATCAATGATAGACATTAATAGGGACGGAAAAACCAAAGTGTCATTAAACGCCGAGTCATTTTGACATGACAGCCGTGAGCACAGACTGTTATACTGAATGTGACCGCATCGATCCCTGCTGGAAATATTTGATACGGTCAGAGAGCAAAAATAAAATAAAAATAAATAAATAAATAAAATAAAATGATGTCCTCAACTCTTGCCTCAGTCCTGAGTGACTGTTTTCATCCATCAGTGTTAAAGTAGAAGAAAAGAGTTTTTATATTTTTGTCCTTGCATGCATGGAGATAGTTTAACTGTGTTGTGTGAAGTCATGGCTGCTGTCATCTGTGGGATCTTCATGGTGGACTGTGTTGAACAGCAGCACATGATGCTGCTTTGTAGCCGTGGATTAATGTTCTCGCGTATGTTATAATGAGACGCTGAGACGAGGCAGTTTGGGTCCAGTAAAAGATCGCTGGACCCAAACTGCCTCGTCTCTAGCCTGGTACACCAGCCTGACCAACGCCATGTATGAGATACACGGCAAGTCAGTCTGGGTTCCCTCCACTGGGAAATGATTTCCACTCCAGAAAAATATTGACCGGACCAATCACAGCGCAGCAGCAGAATTATTAACAGAACGTAAAACTCCTCCGATGATCAGATGTTTCACACTATTTTATTTTTAAATTTTACCAGCATGATGTTTTTAAGTTCATCTGACTTAAAGTGATTGATGAACTCAACACTGTTCTTACAATGTAGCAAGAACTCCGTATAAAAGGGTTTTAGCTACAACTATTGTCAGACCACATACTTCTCTGTCGCGGTGTAGCAGCTGTTGGATAGTAGGCGTTAAATACAGGAATAAACAAACAAGTTGAGAGCAGTCACATGACACTACCAACATCATTTATAAATCCCTCATTTGTGAATGATCTCAAATTTATTGTTAAAAGAAGTGAACTGCATTGTGGGAAACCTGCTCCCTCATCATCCCTTACTCATTTTAATTAAGCTGTTTCAACTTAAGTAAATTAAGTTATCTAACATGTTGCCCTCCAAAGTTCTTACAACTTATTTAGAATAAGTATTACTAACAACTAAGTTAAAATTAAGTTCTGCCTACTAGATAGATTCTATTAAAACCAATATTACAATTTACAGTGTACAGATGACAAAACAATGCATCGTTGCTCACATGATCGAAACAATGCAGACAAAACTTCTGGTTCTGAAGATCGAGGCAGAGTCAAGTAAACGGGCTCAAATGTAAAATCCAGAATGGAAACATGATCCATGTTTGATGTTTGACTGAAGTCTGGCCCTCACAGGATGACAAGATTCTCACCCATTACGTACTTCCGGTTTTTGTGAACAAGGTCTATTGGACTCGCTAGGATGTCGTCACAGTGCGCTATGCCCATATTAAAAAATGTTCAATTCGGGTGCAGCGGTACTGCAGAGACACGCACCCACCTTGCGCGCCGCTGAGCCCGGTGGAATGCTCCGCCGCCGCAGCGGTAGCACATACACAATGAATGGGTTTGCTGCCGGCCACCTGCACTTTGCAAGGGGTAATGGGCCCTACACATAAAACGTGCAAACATGCTTTTCAGTCTTTCTAATGGTGCCATTATGAACTTTAACATGGAAACTGAGGCCTGTGGAGAAGTGAGCTGTAACACATTACATTTACTCAGACAAATGACATTTTGTCTGATGAAGGGCACGAGCCCGAAACGTAACACGCATTAAATTCTTCTGAGGAGCATTCCCTGGTGTGCGGATCTGTATCCTTCATGCTCACGTACCCTGCCCGTTACAGTGGTGCACGGGCTGCCTCTTGTGTGTACGCGTGCGGGTGTGTGGATTGAAAAAAAAAAAAAAAAGGTCAAATGTAAGTGCGTGCGGTCATCGTAGAATAAAAGATTCGAAGATTGGACAGAGCAAGGGTGGCGCAGAGAAGGCAAGAATTAAAAAAAGAGAAAAGGTCTTGAGACAGACGCAGCAAAATGATCTAAAATTGGCAACTTTTTTTTTAACCAAAACAAATCCAGTACTTATGACTTCATATCAGGACGATGAAACTATTAAGTTAATGTTTAACTAGGCTATAGCCTACATGAAAACAACCCTGCTAATGTACTTAATTGCCACATAACTGGAAACTATCATGCACTGTAGCCCCCAGAAAAATCCAGTAGCAGCCCGAACTCCCCGAAGCCTTCACACCCAGGGTGGACAGGTACTGTATAGGCCTTATATTCAAAATGTTCATCTTGTCTTCAGTATGATAATCTCATTGACTTTTCTGCTAGTAAGACAAATTGTTTTAGCTGTTCTTACCTTGACACTTTTGGTTGTTACTTCAGCCTTCATCAGAAGTTGTCGGACTTCCTGGTGTGACTTGTCTTATATAGATAGCTGACCGGGAATCACGATGTGGCGTGTCATGAGAAAAGCTGACCAGGCACGGCAACTTGCAATGAAGTGTTTGTGCCCGGTCTCATCTGTCCTCCGGCCCCCTGCTGGTGACTGAGGATGGAATCAGGTGTGTGGGAGCAAGTATGCCCCATCATCCCTGTTCATGGTGTTGATCCCTCGGTGTTGATTATTCCTTCTACAATGGTTTGTTACAAGGACAAAAAAACAGACAGCAGAGCAAGAAAACAAGAAATTGGCCATAACAGCCTCATTATTGTTTTTATAAATTCTTCTCTTTTTAATTAAGTCTTATGTTTTTTAGCCTTTTGTTGATGTCCTGCTACTGTATGTAAGCACTCTGGCCATCCAGTTGGATGTAGAAATTTGTGCAATATAAATAAAAAAAATTTAATGAAATTTCATTTATTGATATTTTATATAAAAGAACAATAAATCTTATGTTACTAAAAGTACTCAGTACTTGAGTAGCTTTTTCAGTCAAGGTAGAATCCAGAGTTTTTCCCCATTTTTGTTTATAAACCCAGTCCAATATGAGTGCCATATTGGCCACATCGCTCTTCAGAACAAGCCTCTCCTTCAAAGCTTGAAGCTGGTGAAAGCCAAACCAATATTGACCCTGATTTTCAAGTGTGCACTATCTAAAGCTCTTTTCACCACAGAGTACTTCCTTTTCTTTGCTCGTCCGCCTTTTATTTTCTTCCATTGGGATAAGTTTATCCCCACAGAGTGCTATGCCTTTAGCTTTGACATTGGCTGCAGACAAATACACAAATCTTCCCCCCAAAATATCCTGAATACACCTCCCCCCAAAAAAGGGAAAAAATTAAATACAGTCAGGGGGAAAGAGAATTGCAAACAAAGTCACCACCACATGAGAGTAGAGGCCCAAGGTTCGGATTGAGACAGATTTCACATGCACAAGTCTAGCTTTTATTTTCAGGGGGAAACTTTGGATTCTACCTTTAAGTACTTTTCTTTTTTTACTTGAGTAGCTATTTGGATTAGGGATGCACCGGTACTTTTTTTAAACCGAGTAGAGTAAAGTCTACATTTAAGTTTGCAATAAGAGTACCGTCGGTACTAATAAATACAGTTTTAAATTGACTTTATTTTAAGGCACAATTTACCCAAACAACTCAAGGCATTTTGTAAAAAAAGATCACACTTTTAGTAAACTGCACATTTTAAATACAGTATTTTTTTTTTTTTTTTTTTTAGAAATAGGTTCTTGCAGTCTTTCCTAATATCTGTGGTTTAAAACTTAAATATACGATTAACATTAAATAGTGGCAGAGCCATTGAAATCGCATTTCTTTTGTAACCATTAGAAACAGCATTGCCACACCTCTCATTTCAATCTACTGTGGCTCTTCTTAAAACTTAAATATACTGTACAACAGTACAGTATATTTACAAAACTGGTAGAGCAACTAAATCCACATTTTTAGAACTTTTAGAAACAGCCTCTCCACACATTTCACTTTAATGTAATGTGGCTCAGTAAGGAAAAAAAAAAAAAAACCGGGCGGGGGGGGGGGGGGGGGGGGGGGGGGGTTAAAGGATAAGTTTCTTTTTTTTTCCAACCTGAACCTTATTTCTAGGAGTATATACGTGCATTTACCCACCGATAAAGTTTCTGCATCACTTTGAGACCTTGGGAAGATATAACGTTGAGTCGCTTTTTTTGTGAACGTCCAGTATCTTGGCAGAGACGGGGCGGCCACTATATTAGACATTTTCTGCAGCAAAACTCCTTGATTTTCGCCAAAACTTTAAGTTGAGTGAACGAACGAACGAGTACCATTGTCCTGTGAGTCCAGATTTAGCTTTCAGGGTGTACTACTAACTTTTCAGGGGAGGCACGTTCACAATGTGTGCTTCCATAGTACAGCTGAGACGAGCAGCTCGCTGCCCAGAAAACATCAAAAACACAATTTGCGAAACTCTGAACTCAAAGGACAATAGTACTCATTCGTTCGTTCATTCTACTTGAAGCATTGATGAAATGAAGGATATAGTGACTGCCCCGTCTCTTCCAAGATACTGGACGTTCACCAAAAAGCGACTCAACGTTATATCTTCCCAAGGCCTCAAAGTGATGCAGAAACTTTACCGGTGAGTAAATGCACGTATATACTCCTAGAAATAAGGTCCAGGTTGAAAAAAATTAAAATGATCCTTTAAAACTTAAATATACTGTACAATACCAACATAAAACTGTGGCAAAGCAACTGAAATCTCATTCTTTGTATTGGAAACAGCCTTGCCACACCTTTCACTTCAATGTACTGTGGCTCTTCCTAAAACTTAAATACAATACCAACATAAATCTGTGGCAGAGCTGCTGAAATCACATTTTTTTGCAACTATTACCTTTCAGGACTAAGCCATTTTTGGAAAAGTGAGGTGCAGAATTCTTTTAATGAAAAGTAGCTTTTCTGCATTATCAGCTGTTAACCTATTTCGCTTTTCATCTACAGTGTGAGACACTGAGCCAAAAAGCTGCTCACTTTCCACACTGCTGCAAGGTATCTCTGTGATACTTGAGCCAAAGTGGGGAACTGCACTTTCTTAACCCGCCAGTACTGTATGGGGTTATCTTCACGTGTGGTTGTGGTCTCTCCAAGGTAGGTTTCCAGTTGAATAGCGGCCCCCCACTGGTGCAGAGCTCACTGATGTTGATTCTTGTTCTATGGCTATTTCTTCAAACACACTGTCCAAACTGCTGCTGGGTTGTGAGCTGAGAGGCTTTCTAGAAGGTGGCTCTCCTCCATTTTCTTCCTCCGACTCTCTTGTGGACATCCTCTGCAGCTCCAGCTTCAGCATGTCTTTGGCCTCCATAGCAGCACTGATGTCAGAGAAGAAATGATCTTTGTATCTAAAACAGTGAAGATAAAATACATAACAGCTCATTGTAAAGTTTTTTTATTTGTTGGAATATATAGCTTACATTTTAGTCAAATCAATAAATAAAACACACGTTAATATTTCAATTGTAATTAATGTATCAGTTCAACTAACTATATTCTTGTCATTCTGTAAAGGTTGCCTTTTACTATTCTCTTAAACAAATACAGATAAACACACACTACCTTGGATCGAGTAAAGTTGAGATGCAGTAGAGAGGGTTTTTCTCATTGTCAGCAAAAGTCTCTTGACAGCTGCATCCATAGTCGCCTTCATTGTTTTGATGCCGTGATCCTCGTTCGTTTCTTTAAGAGTCTGAGAAGCACAGTCACAGCAGGAATTGCATCTGATGCCAATGAATCAGAGGAGCTCACTTTTCATGTCAGCTCCTCAAATGGAGCCAGGATGGCAATGGTCTTTCCCAAAAGTAACCACTGCTGAGCGGTGAGACATTCGGGAAGGTCGTGCTCAGACCCGTATATTCTGAGTGCCCTCTTCTGCACCAGGGGAGACCGCAGCATATAAAACGTGCTGTTCCAGCAGGTTTGTACATCTTGTCGGAGTCTTTTGATTGGTTGGTTGAGCTGCCCTTGGATGTCTTCAAGGCGGGAGTAGGCTACGGAAGAATGTTTAAAATGTCCAGCTATTTTCCGTCCAACTGTTACAGCATCAGCCACACTCTTCTGCGCCAAAAGGCCTTCATGCACCGCCATTTGGAGGGTGCGTGTGACGCACGGCAAGCTTGGCAGTCCAGCATCACTCATAGCTTTGATCATGTTTCTGGCATTATCACGAAGCATAACATGAACAGAGGTTTTACTGATCTTCCACGTCTGAAGCATGTCATCAAACACCTGCAATGGCTTGGCTAGTGTGCGAGCCCCTTAAGTGTTTTGCATGCTGGACAACTTTCTGTAACGTAAAATCTCCATCTATCCACCGTGCGGTTAAGCTGATGAGGGACACTGGGTTAACACTGCAGGTCCACATATCAGTGGTGAAGCTTAATGCCGAAACGTCTTGTATTAAGCTGCGGATGTGTGTCTTCACAAAGTCGTACAGTTTTGGCACCATGGTGTCAGTAATGTGGCACCGGCTCGGGATCTTATACTTTGGTTCCAGCACGGCGAGAAGACGTCGAAATCCAATATCGTCAACAACAGACATTGACTGGTCATCAAGCGCTATGTACTGGGTAAGAGCTTCAGTTATTTTCACCGCACGCATGCTGTCCCTGGACATCTTCTCCCGCTTCTCCAGAGCTTACTGCAGTGTTGATTGATGCGGTTTCCTGCTGCTGCTAGCAAACTCCTTGTACTCCGTATCGTGTTGGGTTCTCAGATGTTTTATTAAATTGCATGTATTAAAAGTCCTTGATTTTGTTCCTCCTCTTGACAGTGTTGCAGAGCATAATTTGCAGTTCGCTTTCGTTTGGTCTCCATCCTTAACTTCAAAATATCTCCACATGGCGGACATAGCTCCTTGAAGTTCAGTGTGCTGCATGAAGTGAACGTAACGCTGTTGCTGTAAGCAGGAGTTACGTCGTCTTCTTTCTTTTTACCGGCTCGCTTTGTGTCGTGCTGCTGCCTCTTGCTGGACTGGAGCATGTTTTCACAAATATATTGGCTAGCATTCCAGGGAAATAACTGTACCTTTGGTATTGGGTTTAGTATCGGGACACTTTTATGAGTACTGGTTACTAGTACATATGTGTCGTATTGGACAGATACCCGATACCGGTATCAGAATCGGTGAATCCCTAATGTGGATGACTACTTTTTACTTGTACTTGACACACATTTTCTACAATAACTGTGCTTTTACTTGAGTATACCAACCTCTGCACACTTCATTACTTTTGGAGCAGCAATCCGACTAAAAACTCTTTTTCATCTGCTGATGATAAAATGACCAAGTATTTGATCGGCGGAATCTGACTGCAAATGACCCCCGTTTGAAGCAGAAGTTTTTCACTCACCCTTTTCACATTTCTGCTTTGTTGAATTGAACAATTACTCAGCAGAATGTATCACGTTGCTTTTAATATGTTCTATTGACTTAGTGTTTGGAGTCAGAACCAGAAAATAGGCTCTTTAACTCTTGTGAAAACAAAACTAGCTTGTTTGTCTAGCAGTTTGTCCATTAAGGAAATAATCTCATAACATGGAAGTGATTTTAGGGTGTAAAAAGATTACTACAGAGGGGAAAAAAAGCAAAGATAAAGGCATCTGCCTCTCCTGACGACACACATTCCTCAGAAGTCCTCTACAGTTGGAAGAACTTCACATAAAAGAGCCAAGTAAGGACACAATTAATATTCTCATCACTGGAAGGAAGTTTGCCAAGTTCCAGAGCATCAAAGAAGAATCAATCTGTGCCTCCTCCATGCAGGTTGCAGCTCCAGTGTAATAAAAACAGAGGAGGTATTTATCACCCAGGTCCTAACTCTATACCCTCTGCAGCACCGGTGCTCAACTGTCTCTTCCTCTGACACCTCCTGTTTCTCACACAAATAGATATCACTTTCTCTCACAGGACACTGAGACTAACACCAGCATGCCATCCATCCATCCATCCATCCATCCATCCATCCATCCAGAAAATAATGTGTGTTACTCAATCAAAAAGAGCTGGTAATTGGCATCAAGCAGACTGTCGTAACAATTCAAGTATCAATTATTGTGAAAAGGTGAGTAAGATCTCGGTGAGTTTTACTTATTGATGTCCAATCCAAGGGGCAAGTTCTGCTAGAGAAAACTATAGCCCTGGAAGAAACCTTTAATCTCACACCTTTCTTTGCTTCAGTTTGCATTCAAACTGCAGTAATTGACGCAGTACAAATTAACTGCCTGGTTAAACCAACATAGTTAAAAACAACTGCTTGCTAAAGGGCGACAATCCCTAATAAAACCACTGATCAATGATGAAAAAACAGGAAGAAGAAAACCGGACTGTGATTAAAGTGGAAATCTTTCTGCTTTTTATTATTAGGTCACTCCACCTCTGTCTACACATTTTCCAGTTGTTTTTCGTTGTTGTTTTGACCATGCTTCTTCGAACACGCGTAGTTTGCTTTGTTTTTCCTCATACCCAAATGATAGTCTATATCACTTCCTCCTAATTCTTCTTCTTGATGCCTTATTGCGGTCAACAACCGTCACATACATGAGGTGCGCTGGATATCTATGCGCTAGTTAGTCTAATAGTCCGTTTGAAAGGCTTTCAAGTGGACCAGAGTCCACTTCTTTGGTGCGCACCAGAGTGCAGTTGGTGTTCAGACTGCAAAACGGAACGGACTATCCGTGGAATCGGACCATGGTCCGTTTAAAGCAGACCAAACAACCAGAGTGTGAATGGATCCTTAAAGGGTAGCTTTCTTTTTTCTCAACCTGGACCTTATTTCTAGTAGTTAATACATGCATTTACTCACTGGTAAAATTTCTGTATCACGTTAACTCCTTCAGAAGATATTTTGTTGAACCCTTCACGTACATCCATATAATGGGAGAGACAGAGCAGCCTCTATATAAGGCATTATCTGCAGCAAAATTCAGCTGAATCAGATAGGGGGGGGCGAAGCGGAGGGTGCATAGACCGTTAGGAGAGAGGAGGAGGAGGGGGAGAGGCTGTTTGCTTAATAGTGTGCTCTTATTGGAGAAAATGAATTATGTAGAATGATAGAACTACGTAGAATGATAGGCTGCTGTCTGATTCAACCATTTCTGAACAGACAGAGACAAAGCTGACAGACCATAAACAGGAACTTTGATTCTCACTCTGGACATTCACATGGCCTCATCAATGCACAACAGATCATATTATACCCCCAAAACGCCAGAAAAGTTAAATTTGATGTCATGGCACCTTTAAGATAAAAACAAGCCTTCACACATCCAAGCATAGAACACAGCACACATAACTATTTGTTTTCAGAAGGCTTGGCTACTATAATGTAGTTTTTACAGGTCTCTAAAAAAAATCCCTGAAACAACTGCAGCTAATTCAGGATGCTGCTGCTGCTCGTGAACTCTCAAAAACCAAAAGAAAAAAAAAGGGAGCAAATCATTCCAGTTCTCAGATCTTACACTGGCTTTCTGCATGCCAAAGAATTTTTTATCTTAAAATTTTGCTCCTGGTGTACAAGGCTCTAATGTTTCTGGTCTGCTATGCCATATGAGCCACCAGTAGAAGTGGACATCCCTAGTCAAGGAAGTAAAACTCCTGTCTTGCAGTTGTCCCAACCAATCACCAGCTGAATTAAATTAGCACAGCTCCTCTGCAGCTAGATGAGCTCGTTAGTGAAATCACCTGTTCTAAATTCTGGCAGATCCAAAAACATGGCTGGATTTTTACTTTCTGGCACCTGAAATGTTCACCTGGGGGTTTTTGTGATACTGAGAAGCTTTATTGAACTTAATCCCTATTGTCCTTGTCTCACATTTAACTTCAAAGTGCTCTTTAGCATTTAAATGAATATCAGACAATTGTTTGAAAATAATGTCAAAAAGTATTCCTCACAATGACAAGTTGTGATAATGCTTAGTAAAAAAGAAAAAAGACTTACAGGATTCAGACTTGGACAGAGCTTGATGTCAAGCTCATCACCCATGAGTCAGAAGGAAAGCTAACTTCTAAAGAGCAGGGGCGATTCAAGGATCAGAGGTTTAGGGGTGCTGAGCATCCAGAGAGCTTCCCAGCAAGGCAAGATAAATTTCACCGCTTTGTATGTTTTAACACAATTTAACTCCCACATTTTTTGGAAAAACAATAAATAAATAAATAAATAAATAAAAAGAAAACACTTTTTGGGGAAGTCTGTGACTAAACCATCAAATCTGATCATAAAAGGTTATTTGAATTCTGACCCACAACAAAAAGAAAAAAGCTGGAATGAATAAGAATTATCAAAGAAACACATGGTAATGTTTTCTGGGGGAGGACAACTCATTTTGATACAGCTGCACCTCAACATACAGCTACTATACAACTGTATGTACAGTATGTTTCTGGAGTAAACCAGCCCCTTACAGTGAGCAGAATAGACCTTGGACTTTTACCCTGAGCACAATGGACACCATATAAAACATATTAACAGAAATTGATTTTCTTCAACGTATGTACATATAGTAAAAGTGAGCAAATATTAATGCATCTTGATAATTAGGAAATGGAATGAAAAATTACGAAGAATTATGTTTAGACATATATCCACGAATATAAGTTAAGTGTTCATGTGTGTCTGCAAAGCATTGAATATGGGTGAACATATAACTTCTATGACGTAAGCTATATGTAAAATTATATTGTGAATGGAAAGTTTTTCTTTGTCAGCTTGATTCAGTTACTGTTTTGTGTTCCACTGTTCTCTGTTTTCTTACCTGGTTCTTCCTGACCTTGCCCTCTCTCCTCTCCTCCCCTTTTTCATCTCTCCCTCTTTGGACAGACAATCACACACAAATATGCTATATTGAACTAGATCAGGCAGAGATGGGAATTGTGGAGTCAATAGGTCTTTCCCCTGTCATGTATTTGTTCTGACCGGCTATACTGAACCAGGTGAATCCAATCAGTACAATTAATTAAATTGGGCTGCTTGGACTCACCTGGTTCAGTGGCTGAACAAAACATATACATGACATGGAAAAGACTTGTTGACTCCACAATTCTCACCTCTGGATCAGGGGTGCCCAAGTCCAGTCCTCAAAAGCTACTATCCTGCACATCTTGGTTCCAACACACCTGAATCAAATAAACAGCTCGTTATCAGGACTCTGCAGATCTGAATGACACGTGTAATTAGCCATTTGAGTCAGCTGTGTTGGAGAGGGTATGTTCTAAAAACTGCAGGATAGTAACTCTCAAGGACCGGATTTAGGTACTCCTGAACTAGATGAAAAAATTGCATAAATGTGGAAAAAATTATATTAGGAATATGAAATAAATAAAATTCTTTCCTCTCTGTTTCTGTGTACTGGCAACCGAAAGGAAAATGACCAAACAATGTGTTTCATATCTGAGAGAGCAACATTGATGCAACATACAACTTTATGCTTTAAATACAGATCATTTGATCTCACTCTTACCTGTACCTAGCTCTTTTTAATAAAAAACAGTCTTCTGCACTTCGAAGTACGCAGACCTCTAATTGGGACATTTGAATTGGCGTGTTTGGCGCACGTTCGTTGCACTGACGTCATATTCCCCAAATGTGCGGCTTCACTGTCCTGATGGGACACAAATGATTGAGGTTTCAAACCTCCCCACCTTGGCACCTGGTTTCAGACATGGCATGAAGGCTATTCCCAAAGGTGTGCAGGGTTCCACTGCTTTGAATTCAGACAGCACCTTTGCTTCTGTCTTTCATACTGAACAATCTGATTAATCCAGGTGTGTCTGATCTCAATAACTGGCCGAACACACCTGGATTAATCAGTTTGTCCAATAATGAAAGACAGGAAGCAAGGTGCTGTCTGAAAAGTTCAGACAGTGTGGCATGAAGGCTATTCCCAATTTCACGTGGATGAAAGGTGAAAGGACAGCTTGCTAAAAGAAAAAAAAAAAGAAAACTTCCACGGTTTCACTGGAATAGAGCACCATGAGGACAGCACCTTAAACCTTGCAGGACATCGACCCTTGGGCTTGATGTCTGAGGATTCATGTTGTAGATGTCACCCTGCTTCATCGCACCTGTATTAATTGAATAAGTCGTTCGCATACTTCTGCAGAACTTTGAGACAAACTGATGAGGTCATCTTTTCATTTGAATCAGCTTCATTGGAGCAGGGAAATCAGCTCCTGGGGATGGAGAAAAGGCTACTTTTAGTATAAAAAAGTTTTATAATTTTACATCTCAAAGTAAGGCGTAATAAAAGGGCAAAGCTTGCTCTTCCAACTTAGACTCAAAATGTGATTCTTATTTCAACTTCCTTGTAGTTTTTCCGTTGTCATATTAATTATTTCTTTTCCTTTTCCTACAAAACCTACTGGGGAAAATAGATAAGACAGCACAGTAGTGACAGGAGTAACATGAGAGTTTAAGCTGAAACTGTCTAATTAATATCTCTTGTTTTGTTTTGTATTTGTTTTTATTTCTTTGTCTCCTTATAAAAAGTTATATCACCAAAGCTAGAGCCACTGTGGAATCTCAACTAAGCTTTGTTGACCAAGGAAACATTGGCATATTTTAGGATTAACACCATCTTCATACACCAAATTCCCCTTAGTATCCCACCAAGCTGTTTTTCTGTTTCTGATGCTGCTTTATTTCAAGTATATTTGCCGACATAAAGCAAGTAAATCACTGCCTAAATTTAACTAAGAAGTGTAAGATAAATAAAACATCCTTGTCATTTAAGAGATTCAACATACTATACATAAACTCATATCTTTTTAGTATCTCATATTATTCATGTCACTTTTTTCTTTACCACAAGTTTTTTTTTTAATCTTATCAGTTACTATTTGATCATGTGTTATTGATTTATCGCTTACTTATATTAAAGGTACTTGTGTTATCAGTTTTACTAATGCATTTATGATTGGGTATGAATTCATTGCTTAGGTACTTTTCAATGTTTATTCACATATAATCATATAAAGTATTTGTTATATGCATTTACCCTTTTTTTCCTTCATTTAAAGTACTTTTCAATACCTATTATTCTTACTAATCACCTTGATTATCATTTAATACCTTTTCCAGCATCGTTTATCCACAGATCTCTTATTCTTCATTCTGGGTATTTTTTTGCTATTTACTATAAATTCTGTTATCATATTGTGTATGTGTGTTTGACATATGAGCAGAAGTGAAATGTTATGTACCCTGTAACCAACATATGACATTTAAAAGGTTGCAGCTCAGGCAGTTTTTATACAATTAGAAGAAACAGCAGGTGTTTTGTGTCTGAGCTGCAGAAAACCACAGAGGAAGGGGAAGTGGTCCCCTGTTATGTTAAAAATTTCTTCTGTTTGAATGAGCTGACCGGGTGTGATGAAGATGTCACGGTGTGGATGTGATAGGAGCATTAATGTTGTCTGAAGAAGAATGGAAAGTGATTAGGTGGAGAAATGAGACGGGGATCAGACCTCACGCAGGAGGCCTCTCCCTTTAAGTGAGATTCAAGACTGCTGTCCTTGTGGCTTATTCCCCATCCAACAAACTTCTGGAAGGAAGGAAAGATACCAGTTAACAGGTTTTTGTTAATACTTCTTTAAGAGAAGGTGTAAAATATGTAGTACTGCCTTTATAGAATTAAAGTGAAATTCGTAGAGGAGGTGTAAAAGTATAAGCTAACCTTGTTTCCAGGGACAGTGAAATGTTCCTTCCAACAGAAGCAAATAAATAAGACGCTCCCAATTGGAAAAGTGCTGCAGTTGCTGCAGTTGGTCAGGTCTAGGTTCAGCAACAGTATGTGCTTAAAGAATGAGGTCAGCTGATACCTGAATATACTGAATGACCAGGTTATTCCATCAATGGATTTTTCTTCCTTGATGGCACAGGCATATTCCAAGATGACAATGCCAGAATTCATCTGGCTCAAATTGTAAAAGACTGGTTCAGGGAGCATGAGACATCATTTTCACACTTGGATTGGCCACAACAGAGTCCAGACCTGAACCCCATAGAGAATCTTTGGGACTCTACCATCATCAATGCAAGATCTTGGTGAAAAATAACAAATGCAACACTGGATCGAAATAAACCTTGTGACATTGCAGAAGCTTATTGAAACAATGCCACAGCGAATGTGTGCCGTAATCAAAGCTAAAGGTGGTCTAATGAAGTATAAGAGTATATGACCTTTTTTGGTGGTGACTTTTTTGGGGGGCAGGCAGTGTATTTGAACTTGATGATCCAGGTTAAGTTGTTTAATTTTTCATGTGACCACAGTTATCACAGCAGTGTGTGTGTGTGTGCGTGTGTGTGTGTGTTAGAGTGGAACACAGTCATTTCTCTCTTTTAGTATGGCCTCCCGATAAAGTCGAATACAAGCACTCATTTAATAACAGTCAACAAAATGTCAGGTATAGAGATCAGTGGGTTGGAATAAAACCACAAAATAATTTGAATCTGCAGAAAGCTGTGCTGTGTGAGCTTAGCGTGATATGCATGACTGGAGTCTAACAGAAGTTTGGATGAGAACAGATTTGGGCTCCCTGGAAGTTTGAGATTTCAGAGCTTAGTAGGATTTCTATTGCACCTTAATAGGATTTCAGTTGGAAACATTTTATGAGAAAAAAAAAAAAACTGAGAAACTGGACAATTAAGCTTTGAGTTATCTTGTAGACAAGTCAATGCTTAACTGTCTGCCTTCATGTTCTTCACCTGTGGGGAGAATTTACTGTATGGTCTTAAAGGAAATATCTGGCACTACTCCCATTCAAAGACTTAATTTCCTAACGGGATTCTCCCAAAGCATACCAGGTTCTGTCTACTGGAGAATATTAACTGAAGGTTGCTTTGTTATGATGAAAATGGCTTTCAAAAGTCACACTACGCATGGATAGGCATTTTCAAACAAACTTTATAATTTCATTTATTATTGAATTTCCTTGGGAATAATAAAGTATTTTTCTTTTCATTTAAAGTGTTGTGCATTGATTCAAAGTTTTTGCCCTTTTCAAGTGTTACGGCTAAGCCTAGCCATCAGCCAAAACGTCCCAAATACAGGTGCTCAAAGAAGCGGGTTTGAGTAATGACAAGGTTTATTTAACAGAACTGAACATAAGTAGTTATGGAATACTGTTGAGGAGATCAGAAGCTCTAGGCCACGATTAAGTAAGGGATAATGCCCGACGAGGTGCCTCCGCAAAGTCCATTAAAGGAATAGTTCACCCACAGAATGATTTAACTTTATTTTCCACTTACCCTCATGGTGAGCAAGACTCTCGAACACTTTTAATATCTCAAATGCAGCCGGCGATCAGGAAAGTTTCTCTTTTCCCCCAACTTTCATATAATGGAGTTCGCCAGGGTCCGAGCCAAAAAGATCCATAAAAGTCCACAAAAACTTGTCAATATTCCTCCATACTGCTCGTCCAATGTAATCAAAGTGTCCTGAGTGGGTAGTGTCCAGAATTTACTCAAAACGACGTCATTTAGTATATTTTTAGAGCCTAAAAAGGAGAATTGCTTACTTCCGCGAAGCGCGCACATGCGTGGTCACGAAACTACGGAAGCCTCGGCGTTCAGAGCCTACTCTGCCGATAATGCAAGCGTAGAAGAAGAAATTCACTGTTTACATTGTGGTAAGAGCGCCAGAGCTGCAGACGAACCGGGACAAACACAGAAGGGGTTGGATATTGATTTAAAACAAAGAAAGAAAAAACAAACGCGCAATCTCGTCTGCTGTGGCTTCTGTAGTTTCATGAATGTGCATCGGCGTGCTTACTAGACATGTGATGTATTGTTTAGGCTCTAAAATATACTAAATGACGTCATTTCGAGTAAATTATGGACGCTACCCACTCAGGAAAGAAAGAAATACGAAAGAAATAAATGTTAAGCCAATTATAAATATGTTTATGTTGTTTTTACCATTAAAATATTAAGTTTTTCACAAGAAGAGGCTGAGCGGACTATTAAACATCTCTCATTGTGACGCTGCCAGCTGACTCACCACAGCACCTGCAGCTCGGTCAGTCTGCAGCTGTTAATCAGGCTTGAATTTCTATATCACGTTTTTTTTCTGCCATTGACCTTTGATTTTTTACATACTATACTTTTAATTAACATTTCTTTCTTTCGTAAGTGACCATGCTATAATGGGATAATACCCTCAAAGGCATAACATTTATTTCTTCCGTAAATGACCATGGTATAAGCAGTGATAAATGCCCTCGCGGAGGCAACTGTCCGACACTTTGCGTTGGATGATTCACGCCTCCACATCTTCCATTAATTTCTGATAATGGGACACCTCGTGGGCATTATCCCCTACTTATCCAATGAGATAAACCAAACGATGGTGACAGAGTACATAGATGGTCTTACGGAAGCTGGGTGTAGGTCCAAACTGAGGGGAGGTAGCTGTGAGTCGTGGTCAAGAGCTATAGGTGGTGCAAGCAGGCAGGTGGTTCTGGTAAGTGAGGGACAACAGAGGGGAGTTCTGGAGACATGAAGAAGTAGGTTAAGAACTCATGAACAGGCACTAGTGAAAGAACAGGCCAGATTACCACTGCATGAAGAGGGACAATCTGGGCAAAGCCTGGCTGCTCCCTGTGGGTCCTTTACCTCCCTGAGACCCTGCATGTACAGTCTTCCTCAAAATCATTCATACCCTCCAAATAAAGAAAAGGCTAAATTGGCAACACTTAATTAAAAGGAGCAAAACTGCAACGTGGAACGAAGTACA
>JALJCO010003773.1:0-53089 GCA_023101725.1 Atherinomorus stipes
CGGTGCGCCTTTTTACCAGCGTGTTTCAGCGTCCAATCAGCACGCACGAGGTTTCCTTACACAGACCCTCCCCGCGCCCTTTTTAATGGTCAAATTTGAGCTGCAAACTTTATTCACGGTCCACTAGTTTTTAAAGTGTTCCTGAACCAACTTATTTCAGTATAATTCAATTCAATTGAGTTCAGTTCAAGGCACTTTACAGACCTTATCAATTCAAGCCAATCCATTTTGATCTTATCAGTATTCATACAAGCCGGTTCATAAACAAAATAGACTAGCAAAAAGAGGCCGATGGATTTGTGAACTGATTCAGTAACAGAAATCTGTTTGACTAAATGTAAGGTAGCTGTGTACTCGTTTAACAAATTGAGGAAAAAATCAGTATATAGTCTGAGCTTAAAAAAGATTTTCTCTGTGTTTGAATGAGCTGGATGATCTTTTCATTCGAGTTTTCTGGGCTTTGCTGCAGTCTGAAAGGAGATAAACATTTCTGCAATAAAATTTATGTGTCACAGGAGAAATCAAAAAGCAGTTGCTGTTCTTCAGCCAGGCTTCACACCTTGTCCCAACACATGTAAATCTATGCACGTTTGTGTTTCTCAAAGTCGAGGCTGGCAGCAACAAGATATTTTTGCTCATTAATTAAGGCAAATTACTGTAAACCCAAACTGTTATCAGCTTCTCCTCGAACACACATTTTGGTTGAAACTCAAGCTGCTTTGCTGCGTTTGGCTTCACTGGCCCTGCTCACACTTTGTATAAACACTTTATAAATCTCTCCAACTATATGCATTTACACACACACACACACACACACACGCGCACACACACACAAACACAGAATATCTTCTAGCTCCAAGCTATTATTTATAAATTAGGCCTGTCTGAGATTGTTCATGGAGGCTTTGCAACAAAACCACAATCTGCCTAAAGCCAGAAGCCAAAGAGGTAAAGAGCTCTGGCTACAACTTCTCGTTTTCTTTCTGCTTTTGTCTCCAAAGAGAAAACCATAAATAAAAGCTAAATTCTCTCCTTTCATTTCATTATTCAAAGAGGTTGAATCTTTCACAGCACATTTTGAAAATTTAAACTGAGGAATGCAATGTTACTTCTGCTTTATGCTGTACTGGCAAACAATATTTCAATTAGACAATTTTGTATGTGATAAAATCTTCTCCTGTGTTGCTACTTTGTCGAAAGGAGGGGGGCTTTTTGATCCCGTATGCTGTCGTCGTCATCCTCATGGAGGATTTCTGGGTATTGAAACCTGATTCTTCAAGTTGCAGACAGTTTAGAAGACAAGAGCCATGCCTGAACCTAGCCGATGGCAGGGAGGGATGAGGATGAGAGACTGCAGGGCTTTTGGCTCATAAATGGGCCACTGGTCAACCAGAGCCCCATTAGAAACTCAGCACTACAATGGGGAAAGAAGAGGAGGGTGATGATGAAAAATGGATGCATGTGCTGGATGAATTCCATATGCCGCTTTTCTTCTCTGACAAGAGCAACGAGCCTGGATCAGGTTCCCCATCTCAAATCCTAATGCTAGACCATCGGCAAGAAAGCAGAGAAATTGACCGCAAATCAGAAGCTAGGGTTTCTTTATCCTCAGCCATCAGGCTTTTATGTATTTTTATGCATGCAAAGAGCGTTATAATGCTGCAAGATTTAGCTCAAGAATAATTTGACAGTCAGCAGCTGTGACCCCAGTCTATTCCTTAGTCTCAGCTCACGGCTTGTTGAATGTTATATCTGATAAAGTGACACATGAAAACACTGTCAACACAGTAGCTCAACTTACCTATATTTCTTTAATGAAGCACTCAATAATATCATCTTGATGTAAAGAATAAATATGTATAAATATATTTTGTTATCTCATTGATGGTTTCCAGATGTTACTTGTCATTGCCAGTTATTTCTTGGTTGGAGAGAGTTCTCCTTATATAGATTTTTCTTTTTCTGTTACATACAAGTCACCGTAAGCCAGCACCCCCTACAGACACATATAGGTTCTTTGTGGTGTTATTAGACAGAAAATGAAGCAGTTATTTCACATTTACATACAAAGTGCAATCAAAAATCCTTAATGTCTTCCTAAATGATCTATTAATATCAAATTGTCAGTATGACCAGAACAGTTTTGCTAAATTGTTAGCATCTGAAACTCTAGTGAGTTTAGCTAAATTACTTCTGCTAGCTGTCATCAGCTTCTCTGAAGAGAAAAATCATCTATTATACCTGCTATTTATGTGTGACACTTTTCATAGGAGGGCTGCACGGTGGTGTGGTGGTTAGTACCACAGCCTCACAGTAAGAAGGTCGCTACTTCCTGGCTGGGGAGGGGGTTCGAACAATTCCAACTGTGGCCTTGTGGGAGTTTGCATGTTCTTCTTGTGTATGTGTGGGTTCTCTCCAGGTACTCCAGCTTCCTCCCACTGTCCAAAGACATGCGTGTTAGGTCAACTGACCACTCTAAATTGTCCTTAGGTGTGAATGGTTGTCTGTCTCTCTGTGTTGACCCTGCAACAGACTGGCAACCTGTCCAGGGTGTACCCTGCCTTTCACCTGATAATAGCTGGGATAGGCTCCAGCAACCCCTGCAACCCTGAACTGGATAAGCAGTACAGAAAATAACTGTCTTTGCATAGGAACTAAAAAAGCCATCTAATCTTTTGTTTCTTTGTATTGTATTGATGTTTTAAAGGGATCTAATATGACAGTTGATGGCCGCTTCACTATGCCCCCACCTGATCATGTGCCCTGGCTACTCTGCCAAAGGGATATCCCTTTGACTGAACGGCCTGACTTTTACCCCGGAGACTGGGGTTCAAACGAGGGGTGTAAGAAAATATTGATACACTGAAATCACATTATTTTGTAATGCGATATATTAAAAAAGCACTATCAATATTTTTTTCACTAACAAAATCTCACAAGATCTTTTTCCATTAGCAGCGGTCCAGCATGTAGAAAAGTCCCTGTTATTGTGGAAGAACTTCATTTCCCAGCATTCCTTTAAGACTCATGTGACTACAGTGCAGCTGCTGCTGCTACAGACTGACTTGCTTTGAAGCTGCTTATAATTAGTCTGGTTTTAAGTTGTTGGTATAGTAACCAAGTTGTTAGAAACAGACACATGTTGGTAAGTACCTGCCAGATATATGACAGCATTGCAGGTGTGTAATGAGTCTTTGAAACCTAATTGCTTTGATGAAGTGAAGTGTAACTGCACATTCTTGAAGTGAATGAAGCACACCAGAATCACCACTCTTTACACATACTGTAGCTTGAAGTACTATACTGTAAACACAATATCGCAATAAATCATCTCACTCATAGTATCACAAAATATTGCATCGCTGCTCCTGTATTGTGATACATATATCACCAGATTCTTCCCAATACACACCCCTAGTTCAAACTTTGCCCTCATTCGACTTGCTACACTGGTTAAGCCAATCATTTGGCTCATTTATAACTTAGCATAAGAAACTGTTGCAATACTTAACATTTTAAAATACATTACACTTGAGCTGTGGGATTAAAATGCTGAATTTAATTAGGTAAACAGCCAATTTAATAAGTTGTGGGCTACATTCATCATGTCACGAGCAGCAAAGTGGTGACATGATGGCAAATTAGTGGACCCAAAATCAGAATGCAGGAACTGCAGATAAAAGACATTTATTAAAGGTTGTTGATGTGGCTGGGTGGGTTAGAGATATGGCCAGCAGGCAGACAGGCTGAGGATGCAGGCGTGGTTCATAGATCAACAGCTTAGCTTTTCCTGCATCTTAGTTGGTTGGCGAGTCTTCTGCAGGAACAATCAAAACATTAAAATTGGAAACCAAGAACAGAGCAACAGTGATCCAATGTAAAAGCCCAGATATACCACTTGTTGGTGATACAACAACCTGGTGCAGAATGAAGGGAGGACAGGCAATATATATACACACAAAACGACCTGATAAGCCACAGCTATGTTCAATGGTCCTGTCAAAGAAGAATGACAACCACGCCCACACACATGCTGCAGAGTCCAGAGGTTCATGACACATCATGAGTTAGCCAGTGTTTCCCAACTCCGGTTCTCAGGACCCACTGCCCTGCACGTCTTGGAGGCAAGCCTCATTTTTCACACCTGAATCAAATGAATGACTCATCAAAAGTCTTGCAAAGAACTTGATATGGAAGTTTATGAATCTGAATCAGGTGTGTTGGACTAGGAACACAGTGAAGACATGCAGGGTAGTGGGTCCTGAGGACTGGAGTTGGAAAACACTGGGTTAGCCAATTTAAAAAGTGCAAAGTAGACCTTTGGCAACCATCTCTGAGACAAACTAAATCACAGATTTCTCAAAAAGAAGATGTTTAATTTCAGCTAGGCCTAAGCCCAACCTTACACCGGGTCTGTGAGCGCAGCGCTGTGCACTGCTGTGCCATCCGCATTGAATCGCACCCATTGTAGTCAATGATTCGACTTACATCATGCACGCCGCAGCCTTGGAGCGGTCTGTCGTCACTACATCATGTTGCGCCGCTGCGCTAAAGATGCGCGCCAGCTCTATTTTTGACAGAGCACGCACTGACACCACCTAAATTTTAGTGGTTCAGATCAGACCACACAGGAAATCAGACACGGGACTCAGTGTAAAACATCCAGTAAATTTCTAAACAAAAGCCACCGTGCAGATTTTTAACTGCTGAACTATCTGAACATGACATCATCTTCATGGACACAAGGTTTTGAGCAATGAGAAAAAATGAAACACAAACATGTGGACAAAATGAACCATTTGGATGACAGTCACAGGCGATCTTGCAACCCCTCCTGTGATTCTGTGATGTTGCGGATGTAGCAACACAAGGTGGGCTTTGGGGGGCTTAAAAAAGTGGGAAAAACCGCGCGCGGGGGGGAGGGGGGGGGGAGAAGAGAGGGGGAGAGAAGGGGGGGGGGGAAAATGGTAAAGGGTTTTAGGTTGTTAAAAATGGATGTTTGGTCTTTCAATTTTAAAATCTAGATTTTTGGGATTATTAAGTAGTAAGGGAAGAGGGTATGAAAATTCCTACAATACCAAAGGAGAGGAGGGTGTTCCGTCTGCGGGGGGGGGGGGGGGGGGGGGGGGAGAAGAGGGGGGGGGGAGGGGGGGGGGGGGATCAGCGGAGAAAAGCAGGAAAAATAGCAAAGGTTGGGAGAAATTTAAAAAAAAATTATCTAGATATCATTGATGCAGCTTTCTGCACAATAAACACAACTATCCTGAACATGATCAGTTGGTGTTTTCCTGGCTGCGAGCACACAGGGATCGAAGCAAAAAGAAAGTAAATTAACTGAGAAAGAGAGGAGAACGATCAAGAGAGATCCAGTAGGAGTGAGGCGGGCCGGCATTGAGCCCACGTCCTTCCCCCCAGCCTCTCATGAGGCGCCATTAATGAAAAAAGAAAGGATGGAAAAAACAGAACAACCCGGATCTTCAGATTGAAAATCTGACATATTCTAAGACTTCATGGCATTATCAATTAAACTTCAAGTCTGTGTCTGTTGGTGAAAATTGCAACAGAGACCTGCTTCTTTGGGGGAGATCAAAGGAAACACGTTTGAAATTTTGACCTGTCCCAGCAGGGAAGACAGGTTTACATAAATTAAGAGAGTCTCTAAGGCAATGAGCCAGCATGCATTATTATAGACTGTCCTGGAACAAATAAGTGGAAGGCACCCATGACACCCGTAAAGCTTCATATGTGACAAATGATGTTATCTGGCTCAGTAATAGAAGTGTTTCCTAATAGTATTGTAAAATGCAAAGTCACTGATAGTACGGTAAAATTCTGGTTTTTGTCTTGTTAGTATTTTATGCTGATGCCTTCTGGACCTCCTTATGGGACCAGCTGTTTTGCCTCAAAATTTGTAATATGGCTTTCTACTTTATCTCTATTACAGGTTTCATAATCTACCATACATCCCAAAGAGTGGTTTTATTCCATTGTGGATTTGGTCAGATTTAAGGGCTGCAGCACTGAGACTGCTGAAAGAAGTAAATGGAGCTCCTTTTTTCTTGTGTTTTCCCTCCGCCCAAAGGCTCTGATACTCCAGCTCTGCGGTGAGGAAAATGGAAAGAACAAATTGAAACAGATAGGCAAAACTCCAGCTTTTCCTCGCACCATTTGTGATCAACATTTTTCAACCCAGTGACCAGTTTATGCAAATAAAGAACACAAAAAAGGAGGAGGAGATGTGTGGTTCAGATACCAGACCTCAGTAATCGTGGCCTGGTAGCATGATGTATGAGCCAATTTAAATAACATAAACCCCCACTTCATCTGGAAACTTGACACACACGCACTCATACACACACATACATGTCTATATTTAATATCTGAGCATACATACACAGAACAGCATATGTTAAAGCATATGGCATTTACAAACAAATGTTACCCTTTGCTTCTCAACGTGTCTGACTCCCAGGAGCCACTGGAGCCATAGCTATAACAATTGGGCTACTTTAGTCTATTTGGCCAGTCCACCTTAATCTACATCAGTGGAGCTGCAGGAGCCACAGTATGTTGGCACGCAGTGAAGAAGAATGAGAGAGAAGGGCAGAAATTTCCCTGCTGCTTACTCTCTCGTCAACACATCGATTTCTATGTTTCTTTCTTTAATACGTAACATCTCCACCTGCCCCACTGCAGCGATGACTCTTTCCACAGTTACATTCACATTTATTGATGGTGTGAAATGATCAGTGACTGAGAAGTACAAACACATTATATTGACAAGCAATGTGATTGTTTACCAGCTCACGATTTGTTCTGAAGGTGGTAAGAAGATGTTTTCAGCATTTCAGAAAGCAGAGACTTAGTGTTTTTGATTGCGCAACACCAACCTGCTAGATTCACAACTCACTCCCCCAGCCGCAGCAAAACATGCACAAGCCACTCCATGTTTAGCAGCAGCAGGTACAGATTCTCCCATTATGGGTGCATCCACAGACCATAGACTGCTAGACTTGGTCCGTTTGGGGACTCGGCTCGGCTGGGGGTGGTCTTCTGGACCGAGATGGTGTTCATGTTGCACCATAACCAAACAAGTCAAATCTTTTGAATGATGTTCCCAATCCAGAAGTGGCGCTGCATTCGGGTTCTTCGTAGGCGCGAACAAGACATACAATGAACAAGAAGGTTCTCACAACTTCCATAAGCACGCACGATGCATGACATTAGTTTTGTGCGTTCTTACGAGGAGCCAGAAGTGGGAATTTTGGAGTCAACAAGTCTTTCCCATGTCATGTATTTGTTCTGCCCAGCTACTGAACCAGCTGAGTCCAATCAGCCCAGTTTAATTCACTGTACTGATTGGACTCACCTGGTTCAGTAGCTGGGAAGAACAAATACATGACATGGGAAAGACTTGACTCCAAAATTCCCACCTCTGTGCGGAGCTGGGATATACCTTCATCAGACTAAATATCAATTAAAGCTTTTACTTCCTTGTCACTCCACGTCTGACTACGAGCCATTTTTAAAAGTACTGCAGTTCCACACGTGTGTTTGTTGAAGTAGTGTTTACCCACAATGCCCAACGTTTTACCCACAATCTCATGCTAAACCAAATGTAGGAAGCAGCAGTTTGTAGTCCACTTCCTGTATCTGGTCCACTTGAAGCGACCAAGACCTGCGTTTAGGCGGGCCGAGTCCGCTTGTTTGTTCCGGATCTGATTCGAATCAAAAAAGCTTTATGAATGCGGCCTATGTCACAAACGCATGTAAAACAAATGCTGTTGTCTGAACATCGGTAACTGCTAATAGAAAGGCTGTTAGCAACCTACTGGAAACATCAGACAACAGTGTGCAGCTTCCTGCATGCAGTATTACTTTTGCCAATCAATCACTCTCATTGATCAGTCTTGCCTATTACCCATTGAATTAACCATCAATCACTCTTACCACGGTAGTAAGATTGATTGATGAGCCAAAGGACAAATGAAAAATGTAAGGAATGCAGAGATGATTGGCAGATGTTTTTCAGCCCCATTACTTTCACAGCTGATGTATAATGATATTTATATCATAACGTATGGGGTAGTGAACTCAGCTTTATCAAATATTGCAAAAATTATTAAAAGGAGCATCTTATATAATGCCTTTAATGCATCTCAGTGAATTATATCCTCAAGCAACCAAAAAGTCTTTCGACAGAAACAATCATGTAGGTTTGTTTGTTCATCCTTTGCAAACATACAGATAGCAGGAGAGGAAAAACAGTGGGCAATGCTAGTCCGTCACTTCCTGTAAGTGCAGTGCTCTGTTTGGGTCAGCATTTAGCAACAATAGTGTGCACTACAGATGAAGTACACAGTGCGCACTACGCACTGAATTCCAGTACACTTGGGAAAGTGTGCGGTTTGAGACACGGCTCATGTCTTAAGATATTTGAGGCCTCTTTGAGATGACAGCATGAGCTCCATCATCTGTGGGTGTGTACTACAACTGAGGGAGGCTGCCAGGAGCTGCTTGTCTCTGACTCAGCATATTCATTAGTGGAATTATCCTCTGTGATAAAGTATTTTTCATCACATTCCCAAGTGATTGGAACTTGTATTAGGCATTGACAGATTAATAAACCCAGTCCCCTCAAGATTTACACTCAACACTTACAGATGATGTAATGAATCCTTAGTTGGTGTGGTCATGTGGCTTTCGGCATGCTGACACTTTCAACACAATGCTAGCAAGACTTCCAGTTCATAAAGATCGAGGTGGAGTCGAGCAGACGGGCAGTCTTACCCTCAGTTCTGGTGTTTACCTTTAGTTGTGTTTTGTTACTTTTGTCATTTGTCAGCATTTGTCTATGTTGAGGCCATGGGCTAGATCAGAGAGATCCTTATGTTAATTTGTTTCTTTATATTTTTGCACTCAATAGGAAAATAGTACTCGTTTGTTCGTCCATTCTACTTAAAGTATTAAAGGTTGAATATGGAACATTTTTATTAAAAGCTATATTTTAAAAAAAAATAATACCTCCACAGGTCGTTTGGGGGTGTACAGAATGAAAGTACAACATTTCCCAGAAAAAATTATATTTAGCTTAAGAATAATTATAAAATACATTTTTACGGGTTCGATAATGGCATTATATTTACATCTATATGCCAATACATGCCGCCATTGCAGGTTGCCAAATACGATCTCTTTGTGGACACAA
The DNA here is from genome assembly GCA_023101725.1 of Atherinomorus stipes. NCBI lineage: Eukaryota > Metazoa > Chordata > Actinopteri > Atheriniformes > Atherinidae > Atherinomorus > Atherinomorus stipes. The sequence continues at coordinate 9,209 of JALJCO010003773.1, forward strand.
TATTTTGGTCATAGTCAGGCTTGTACAGGGGAAAACCATGGAGACGACGAGTGAAGCAGCTGCTTCAGAGCCCTGGGGATGTTATCTGTTTCTGAGGAGGAGTGACCTGAGAAGAGCAAAACCTGGAGTAAATTTAGGTGAAGACTTCACTAAATGGACCCACATAAACGTTTTCCACGGAGTCAAAACACGGAAATGGCGACTATCCTCCTGGATCGGTAAGCTAGCTTGTTTGCTAACATGACTAATGTTAGCTGTCAGTTATAAACTCCTCTGTGTTACTTGTTGGACATGCTGCAGACTGTTGGTCACTTGCGTATCAGCAGTGAGCCTGGCATCCCTAGCGGCTGGAGTTGTTTTTCTGCCGTTGCAACTACAACCTAGACACACGTGATGTCGCTGTTCTGTCCGTATTCCATATTCAACCTTTAATGAAATTAAGGAGTTTTTGCTGCAGATAATGCCTTATATAGAGGCTGCCCCATCTATTCTATTATATGAGCGTACACTGAAGGACGACTCAACGTAATATCTTCTGAAGAAGACAAAGTGATGCAGAAATTTTACCGGTGAGTAAATGCACGTATAAACTCCTAAGAAATAAGGTCCAGGTTGAAAAAAAGGAAAGTTATCCTTTACGCTCAGTAGATAACTGTGCAATTGAATGTTTCTTCAAACAACATCTGCCTGTATGATTCTGTTTCTGTAAAACTATGTCCCAGTCCAACTCCTTTACACTAGTTTGTCCTTTTTTGTTAATTAACAGACCTCCAGTGGACACTGTTGCACTTAAAGGATAACTTTCTTTTTTTTCAACCTGGACTTTATTTCTAGGAGTATACGTGCATTTACTCACCAGTAAAGTTTCTGCTTCACTTTGAGTCCTTCAGAAGATATTACGATGAGTCGCCCTTCGGTGGATATCCTGCGGAGACGGGGCAGCCACTGTATAAGACATTATCTGCAGTAAAACTCCTTGATTTCATCAATGCTTTAAGTAGAATGAACGAACGAATGAGTACTATTGTCCTGTGAGTTCAGAGTTTCACAAATTGTGTTTTTGTTGTTGTCTGGGTCGCAAGCTGCTCTTCTCAGCTGTACTACAGAAGCGCACATTGTGAACGCACGGCCCTGAAAAGTCTGTAGAACACCCTGATTACTAACAGAAAGCTAAATCTGGACTCATGGGACAATGGTACTCATTCGTTCGTTCATTCTCCTTAAAGTATTGGCGAAAATCAAGGAGTTTTGCTGCAGATAATGCCTTATATAGAGGCTGCCCCGTCTCTGCCATTATTATAAATAAATAAATCAAATTTTATTTATTGCACTTTTCATGCATAGCAGCTTTACAAGTGCTTACATAATAAAAACAACACATTACATCAGCAGTCCCCCAAGTTTATCTAAAACAGCACACATACCCCCCCCCCCCCCCCCCCCCAAGAACAGAGTACTTGGCACCGGGAAGGAATGTTTGGGGTCCATCATGTAGGGTCCATCCCACCCCTGCCACATAGGTCGCCCCAGGCAGCCACCAGATGCAGACCAGGTCCACATACAGCATAGGGAGGCTGGACCCAGACCACCCAGACAGGGACACGACCACGGCGATGGCCCACGCTAAAGAGGATAGGCTGACATGGAGGACCCATGAGGAAAACACTGGAGGGATTAAAATACTAAATAGAAAAAATAGAATAAAATTAAATTAAAAAAGAATAGCACTAAAAAATGTAAATATACACTGGTTAAAGGAAGTCAGTAATAAAACAGAATTATAGAAACTATAACTAGTTAAAAAAAAAAAGTAAATAAATAACATGAGGGTAGCAGTTGTTAGGGGTTAAGGCGTGGGGGCGGGAGTGTAGGGGGGTATAGGAAAGCGCCGGGGGCTGGGAACAGGGCCGGTCTGGGTAGGGCCAGGGCTTCTTAAACAGGTCAGATAAATAAGAAGGCCCAACTGGATGCACGCTGGAGGGCAACTCAAAGTAATATCTTCTGAACGACTCAAAGTGATGCAGAAACTTTACCGGTGAGTAAATGCACGTATATACTCCTAGAAATAAGGTCCAGGTTGAAAAAAAAGAAAGTTATCCTTTAACAGACTACAGCCTGTAGCAAATGGGTGAAAACCTGTCAGGGATGGGATAACTGATTTGCAAAAGCATTTTAAATAATCTGTTTTTCTTTATCAACATGAAACTTTTTGGCTCTTGGTGTACACATTTAATTTTCTCTTCATACTCAGCATCTGATGGTTGAAATATAACCTGCTGACTATTACAGTCTGGACACTGATCGTCTGGCCAGGTGTTAACCACATCTTCGCTCCTTCCTTTCATCCTTCTGCTACCAATTTGCACGCTGTTGGCCTCCATTACCGGCACCAGAATGGCTGAACATACAGGCATTGGGTTATTTGCTGCTGTCAACACTCTGGTTGCTCCTGGAAGTATTGCATTTGAATTAAGAGGATATAGGTTTGTAAAAAGTTTGTAAACTGGGGCACCAATTATATTTTTTTGATCCAAAGACACCAGAGCAGAAAAACAGTGAAGGCTTAGGAACAAAGTAGACTAAATAAAAAACAGAGCACTCGATCACTTTAACAACAGTGCACACACACATGTAGAACTACACGATCACAAAGGCAGGCTGATGTATCCCCAACAAAACATTTCTCACACACACATGAATGCAGGTGGTCGGCCATGATAACAACCAGCGTAATAAAGAACAGGTGAAAGCTATAAGACACTTTCTACCACAAATATGGGACAAACTCAGAGGAAACAGGGAAACAAGAATGCTTTAGCGATTAGGAATATCATCTAAACCACAATGATTTACCAGATGAAGTAGCGTCTGGCCGACTTAATGACAGAAAGGTGAGGTCGCCACGCTGAACAGGGTAAATGGGATAAGAACAGATTTTTAAAATTTGCCTGTGCACCTGGAGCCAAGAATAAATGTTTTCCATGTTCTTCCAAATTATGAGTTGAAAGATTGAACTCAGATATTGGATAAGCCAACTCGAGAACAGAAGGTTAAAATCTGTGCAGTCACAGCACTTTAGATTTTCACTTTCTAGAGGAAAGAGTTGCACACTTACACAAGCAGATTGACACTAATCTCTACACAAATTATGTGGACAAGGTTTAGAGATTTTCCTGACCAAAAGAACATGTTTTTTTCTTTTAATTAAATTAATTTCCTGCTTGTCAAAAACTACAGCTTAGTGTTTACAAATGTGCAGAAGATGTCCTTTAATGGGATTTTTCTGCCAATCCTGACTCCCTCTTGCTGTAACATCTTTGATAATCTTCATCTATCTCTAGCTGTAAATGCAGATTTTGTTTCTAGACATCAAAACTGTTTCTTTGTGAAATGAGGTGTTGGGTTTTGATGTATCCAATAGTACCACATTATTTGCACGTTTCCTCTCTGACTGGGAATGCAACACTTGATATTTTCAGCTGTTATCCATGAATTTATTGTTCCAGAAGCCCATTTCTCCTCAGCACATCCTAGTTGCCCAACACCTGACGCAGGCTTTGTTAACCCAGATGATCTCTGAACTGGCATGGCTTGATTTCTGACTTTCACTTAGACTGCCTATCTATCTATCCTGATTTGGCACTATCTTCAATTGAAGAAATCTAATTTGTTAAAAGTTTGACGGGAAGTAGCTTCATCATATTTTCCAGGGCTGATAAGAGGTCACTTATGGGCCTTTTCCACTGCACATTTTTGTAACCCTTCCACACAGCACGGCACACTTTGTTTGTGTTTCCTCTGGGAAAACCCATTCAGAGCTGTTACGATTTTCTGCAGAGCTAGCTCTAACTGTGCTGAACCTACACAAAACGTGACGTACCTGATGGCTCTCCACTGAGTGGTCAAAGGAAGTTGTCATACGTGTTTTGCCTCGCCTCTTCTAAAAATATCCTACTCTGTTTTCTGTGACTAAATGCCACAGAGAAAACAACAACAGCAGTAACACCTCGTTATCATCCGATGTCTCCATTGGTGATTTTACTTTTTCTGAGCACCGCATCGCATGGCAGTGACGTCATGGCAGTCTTGACTGCGTCTACTTCACCCACTTTCAGGTAGTAGATCACTGGTGCTGTACTGTGCTGCACCGTGCCCTGTGCAGCTGCAATGGAAAAGGCCTTTTAGCATCATAGTAGTGATGGTGACCTTGTATGAAAATATAACCCCTTTCGGACTTGCTTGGAGAATGGCAACAGTGCCGACTTTGTCTTTTGTACCGTTTGCATCCAGACCAAGCACATCCTCCGGTGGCCAACTGAGGCAAATGTGGAAGTCTGAAAAAGTGCAAAATATTTGTAGTTCTTTCTTCATCCACTAGGGGCTGGCTGCAAAACAGAGTAAATCCCCATAGACTCCCGTGTTAAAAAAGGCCAACTTCACAGCGGAAATAAACATATATTTACAGCCTGGTTCAAAAAAGCCATTTTAAGCTTAAAGGTGGAATATGGAATACAGACAACAGCGACATCACGTGTGTCTTGGTTAAAGTTGCAACAGCAGAAAAACAACTCCAGTCACTGGTTTTCCAGGCTTGCTGCTGATACATCAAGTGACCAGCAGCCTGCAGCATGTCCAACAAGTAATGCAGAGGAGTTTATAACTGATAGCTAACCTTAGCCACATTAGCAAACAAGCTAGCTTACCGATCCAGGAGGAAAGTCCCCATTTCCGTGTTTTGATGTCGTGGAAAACATTTTTGTCGGTACATCTAGTGTAGTCTTCACCTAAATTTACGCCAGTGTTTTCTCTTCTCAGGTCCCTCCTATTTTTAGACGGATAACAATATCTCAGGGGCTCTGAAGCAGCTGCTTGATTTGCCGACTCCACTGTTTCCCCTTGTACCAGCCTGTGCCCGACATACTATTATCTTGAAATGCCTCACAAAGATCGTATTTCGCAACCCACAATGGCGGTGTGTATTGGCTTGTAGATGTACACATAATGCCATTGTCAAAACCATTAAAATTTATTTAATATTTATTTTCAGGCTTAATATAATTTGGGGGGGAAATGTTGTATTTTCATTCTGCAACCCTCCAAACATCTAGTGGAGTTTTTTTTTTTTTTTTTTTTTTTTAATATAGCTTTTGATAAAAATAAAAAAAAGTTCCATATTCAACCTTTAATAAGTCAAGTTTACCTCAAGGGGCAAACTCCGCCTCAGAACAGTGAAGCTCGCTTCCTTGTTGTAAATAGTGTAATCCTCCCTTCATCCGCTAGGGGCTGGCTCCAAGAGCGAGCAAATCCCCATAGACTCCCATGTTAAAAACGCCAACTTCACAGCAGAAATAAACAGGTTTACAGCCTGGTTCAAAAAATCATTTTAGGTTTATTAGGTCAAGTTTACCTTCATGTCAACTGTGAGGGGGGTGAATTTTTTTATAACTCATTCGTTTAGATGTTATTTATTCTTCAAATTACACATAATTAAGGGCGTGTCCTTATGATTGACATGCGGCAGACCGGAAGCTCCGCCTGCCGACCGGAGGCTCCTAGTTAGCTCCTTCTTTGCTCTTAATAAGGTCTCAGTTTGTTACAGAGTCGCACAACGGCGGTGTTTAGTCAGCGAATTGCAAGTCTAAGCATGTCTTACCTTAACCATGCCGCTTAGGGGGCTTATCTTTGTTAGCTCCTCTTAGTTTCGTATTAGCTCAGTTAGCGTTTAGCCCACAGTACGTCAGCTGTCAATCATTTGCCCCGCGGCCGCGCTGTGCCCATTTTAGTACTTTCCTGGAGTGACGACGTACGTGACACGGCAAGATGGCGACGGTAAGACACGCCCAACTGGCTTCACATTTCTCTATTCAGAAGAGACCGGAAGCTACGTCCAGTAATTATATACAGTCTATGGTTTACCTTCATGTCAACTGTGAGGGGGGTGAATTTTTTTTATAAGTCATCCATTTAGATCTTATTTAATCTTGAAATCACACATAATTAAGGGTGTGTCCTTTTTGATTAAAAGGTGGCAGACCAGATGCTGGCTTGCTGACCGTTGGCTACTGGTTGACTCCTTGTTTGCTCTCAGTAAGGTCTCAGCCTGTAGCAGAGTAGCACAACGGCAGTTTTGCCAGCTAACAGTAAGTCCAAGCATGCCATACCTTTATCCTGCTAATTAGGGGGCTAATCTTTGTTAGCTCCTCTTAGTTTCGTGTTAGCGCAGTTAGCATTTAGACCAGAGTACGTTGGCTGTCAATCATTTGCCCCGAGACTGCTTTTTGCCCATTTCTGTATTTTCACACATGACGCAGCAAAGATGGCTATGGTGGGAATGCCCAACTAGCTTTACTTTAGTTCTTTAGAAACCAACGGCTGACTGTGTGACATAGCAGAAGGTTCGTCCCCTTTTTTTTTTACAGTCTCTGAGTCAGACAATTATTCTGTTCTTTTACCTTGGAGCTGTAGCAGAATGTTCTGGCTAGCACCCATGTCATGAAAGTGGAAATGTTGCGGCACACTGTTTTGGCTGACCATACCGTACAAGAAAATGATCCGGATAACGACGATCAAGCTATCAGCAACATTTCCCGACATCTGAACACGGCCAGGACCCAGTAAGTCTGTGAGGAAGCGGCCTGTTTAAAAAAGCAGATGGACTTTATAGTAAACATTTCACAATGCAAGTCCGAAAGCAGCTTACGGCACGTAAATTGATAATGAGTCATGACAAGAAAGAGTTTTTTGAATAAACACTACATTTTGGGGCTGTATTGCAAACCCCCTCGATTGGATATAAATGCCTGGAAAACTTTCATAGATCATCTAAGGGGTAAGCTACCAATCACAATTTACAGTATCCCACAGAGCTACGCACTCTGGAAAGCAGTCAGGAGCGCAGGTTTTTGGAGTTTTAAGGATTGATAAGCAATTTCACAGGCATATCTAATAAAGTGTGGTATATCTGCACAGTTTATGGTTTAATTTTGACAAAGTTTTGGCACAGTGACACTGAATACAACTTTATGACTGTCCCTTTTTATCAACTGTATAAACATGGCATGACATCACTGCATGCATTTGTACAGATTAGCCATGAACTCATAGTTTGAATTGTGCAGACAAGCTGCACACAAAGAGAAGCCAACTCTTCACTAGTAGTAAGATGAGACAGAGACCATAAGTCTCCTCATCTCACCAGCACACACACTCCTATTCTCATCAGCTCTATTAAAGCTGAGTTGGATATCCTTTAGTCTTCCTAATGGCTCCTGTGAGTATTCTCCTGTCTCAGAAATGGTGATGGAGGCTTACAGAAACCTGGCCGATTTAGTCTTTGTCCTCAGATTTCTCCATCTTCCCCCATTTTTTTTTCTGTGTCTCGGCCTCCACTTTTCTTTCTATCATTTATCTCATTTGTTGTTTAATGTCTTTCTTTAAAGCCTTTCATTCTCAGCTCACCTTCCCACAAAATGTTGTTAAACTACATTTTGATGTTTCTATAAAGCAGAGATTTAGGGAAGGAATTACAGATTCACTGGAAGGAAGTAAAAGGAGAAAACGGGCAAAAATGAAGACAAAATTTTGAACCAGAAATCTGACAATATGCTGTTGGACCTACAATTTGACCATTCGATCATCCATAAAGTGATTACAAAAGAAAAATCCAAATGACCATATACATTTTTATGGCATACAATCAGGGGACCAGGGTTTTACCAGATCAAGAAATGTGTTTCTGGTCTTGAAATTTAAATATGGAACTTTTAAGCTTTTTTTTTTTTTTTTTTTTCCAACAAAAAACAGTACCTCCGCAAGGCGTTTGGAGGGGTACAGAATGAAAGTGCAGAATTTCCTTAAGTTATATTTAGCCTGAAAATAAATATAAAATAAATTTTAATGGTTCGACAATGGCGTTACGTTTACATCTACAAGTCAATACAGGCCGCCATTGGGGGTTGCCAAATACAGTGATAATCGGCTATATGTTCAACCCCACTACTCCCTGAACATGCACATTATGTAAAATGCAGTTATAAACAGGAATTCAATTAAATTAAATAGGATGAAAAAATTCAGAATATCAAGAGGAGCCTTATATTTATAAAGCTTCCTTTGGCAAAGCAAAATTGTTCAACACAGTAAAGCAGCCAGATCATCATTCATTCTGATGCTGGACAGGACAATTTTAAAAAGAGAGAAACAAAAGTGATCAAGACAAAAGTCAGCTGATCGTCTACATGTAAATGTCATTGACCAGGTTTTACCAGATGCAGTTAAGAAGATCTTAGGGCTAAGAACTTTTAAAGAAAGTTCTCAAGAAAAACATGTTTCTGTTCGTTTTAGCATTAAGGAGCTCTTAGCAAAGAATGATCTGAAAGTTCTGACCCAGTCTTTCAACACTACTTAGCGAGTGATTGCACATACAGGGGTTACACAATGAAACTGACACACCTGTCATTTTAGTGTGGGAGGTTTCATGGCTAAATTAGACCAGCCTGGTGGCAAATATTCATTAATTGCACATTGCACCAGTAAGAACAGAGTGTGAAGGTTCAATTAGCAGGTAAAAAGCACAGTTTTGCTCAAAACATTGCAATGCATACAACATTGTATCAGAGTTCAAAAGAGAACAAATTGTTGGTGCATGTCTTGCTGGCGCATCTGTGACCAAGACAAGTCTTTGTGATGTATCAAGAGCCACAGTACCCAGGGTAATGTCAGCATACCACCAAGAAGGACGAACCACATCCAACAGGATTAACTGTGGACGCAAGAGGAAGCTGTCTGAACGGGATGTTCGGGTGCTAACCCAGATTGTATCCAAAAAACGTAAAACCACAGCTGCCCAAATCACGGCATTCGCTTGGCCCAGGACTTGTGCTAGATGGGCCAAGGACTACTGAACCATTCTGGAGGACCATGTGCATCCAAAGGTTCAAACATTGTATCCTGAAGGCGGTGCAGTGTATCAGGATGACAATGCACAAATACACACAGCAAGACTGATGAAAGATTGGTTTGATGAACATGAAAGTGAAGTTGAACATCTCCCATGGCCTGTAAAGTCACCAGATCTAAATATTATTGAGCCACTTTGGGGAGTTTTGGAGGAGCGAATCAAGAAACGTTTTCCTCCACCAGCATCACGTAGTGACCTGGCCACTATCCTGCAAGAAGTATGGCTTAAAATCCCTCTGACCACTGTTCAGGACTTGTATATGTCATTTCCAAGACGAATTGTCGCTGTATTGGCCGCAAAAGGAGGCCCCACACCATACTAATAAATTATTGTGGTCTAAAACCAAGTGTTTCAGTTTCATTGTCTAACCCCTGTAGGTTCAGCCATAATGGGTAAAGAAAGAAGTAAGGATTTGGAGTTGTGAAACAGCACAAAATGAATATACATTAATCTGTTTAATATTCAAGATTTGTAATAGTCAAATAGTGACAAATGGTAATTAATTAATTTATTTTGGGAAACGCGCATTGCTGCCAAACATACCCCTTACCAAAAAGAAGTATTCCTTAAGTATCTGTCATTAAGTATACTAAAGTATATCCCCCAAGTGTACTTTTATTAACCAAGTACACTGCTATCAGTGTACTACCAGTATACTAACAAGTGTACTTCTTGGGACTAAATTGGCCCAATTTAAGTATTTTAAAGTATACTTTTAAGTATACTTAAAGTAATCTTCTGGTATACTGTTAATTTAGTCAGTCATTTTCTTTTTTTTTTTTTTTTTTTTTTATTTTTCCATCCAGAAATAAAAGAAAGGAAAAGGGAATTTTTTTTTTTTTTTGTACCGTTTTGCTTTACCAAGCAGAGCTTTATGAACATAAGGCTCCACTTGTCAGTCATTTTCTGTACCACTTATCCAGTTCAGGGTCGCGGGGTTGCTGGAGTCTATCCCAGCTATTATCAGGCGAGAGGCAGGTACACCCTGGACAGGTCGCCAGTCTGTCGCAGGGCCAAACTGTTAATTTACTGGTGCTAAAACTTTAAATTTACGTTTACTCTTCCAAAGTACACTTTTAAGTACACAAAGTATTCTTCTATGTATACTGTTAGTTTTCTTGCAATAAACTTCTCAATGGCCTTTTAATATAAGCAAATAGACAACTGCTGCCAACTCTCCAATGAGAGATGTCGCTATTGGTTAACCCAAAAGTCAACAGCAGTCGCCACAAGAATTAACAGCAATCTTCAGGCATAGGCAGTATCATATAAAGGCATACTACATTGGTCATTAACAAGGGTACTGAAGAGGTGACATACACATTGACATACATCATGGTGCAAAGAAGACCCAGTTGTGCTACAAGGCATCATGGGAAATAATGTAGATGAGGAGGCGTGGTCATCTCTGCAAAGGGACAGCTGGGAGCAGTGAGTGAGTGCCGGGAAACAAGGAGGCAGGGGCTGACGGCAGGCAGCTCCCGATAAACGGATGGAGCTATATAAACTTTATCTGTCTCCACGATCACCAGGAAAAGTCACTAGATTTGTCGCTAGGCGCTTTTTAAAATAAGTCGCTGGAGGGGTCTGAAAAGTCGCTAGAGACAAAGTTGCTAAGTTGGCAACAATGAAGTGAAGACTTTTAAGTATACAGAAAGTAACCTTATAGGTTTGCTATGAGTTTACTGATAAACACTTAAAATCCACTGTTTTGTGTTTAAAAATACATTTTCAGATATATTCAGAATTGCCTTATTATACTTCTACTCCACCTTGTGTAAAATAAATATGACAAAATTTATGACAAAGATAGATTCAGGTGTTTTATTTGACTCCACCAAATGGTCCAGTAACATTTAAACTCTTAGTATCAAAGAAACCAGTATGTTTGAAAATGTACTATGAATGTACTACTATTAAAGTATATTGTTCACAAGTTTAAATATAAGTATAGGCTGAATATGTTAACCTTCAAGTATATTTATTAGTAAATGCCAAGTAAACTTTGTTAAGTTTTTTTCTGATATGTACATAAATAGCAAACTGAAAGTATACTGTCTTATTAAAAGTTTAAACTTAGTATACTTAAAGTATACTTGCATATACTACTTTTTGGTAAGGGACAGTATGACAATGAACACTTATGATAAATGTTAAAGCGTCTTTGAGGTTCAACGCTAGGACTCAAGTGCACCAATACCAGACAAGGAAATGGCCCCAAAAAATGGCCAAAATGGTTCAAATGAGTTTTTCAGACATGGAAAAGGTCAGCTGACCCTACTTGTTTGTGGTCAGAACCTGCAGGTACATTTTGTAAAAAGAAAATCACGTTACATTGCGGCTGACTTCAACACCCTTGTCATGTGTTTCCACTTTGGCTGTGACTGTAAAGCTCTTCATTATTCATTCGAACGGAGCTGCAGTGGCCAGCACTTGGAGCAAATGCCTTCCATGTGTCTCTAATTACATCAGTAGAGGTATTTAACACAAGGTGAAGTCATTAACACATGGGCACAGTTGTCAGATGTGGAGCCAGGCAGCCCTGGGTGAAACAATAGATAACAGCACACAACATGGAAAACTTCAAAATGGCGAAGCAAAGTTTTGTGCATGAAGTTGAAACTAAAGTATTATAAAGTGAATAGAAGAAGCACTGATTGAGATGATTTATCTAATCCAACTTAACTCACAGCTCTGTTGGGTCTAAGAACCCTTCAGATATGTTTTGAAATACACATATCCTTTATTAAAAGGACAATCATATTCATACCAAACACATGACAAGGCCTGTTTGACAGCTAAATGAATGATATTCATTCTCCATGAGACCAGAGTGGCTCGTTTTGTCTTACCATACATGAGCCAACAGCGCCATCTGCTGTCCAACACTGCAAACATCCAGTGAAACCAGACCAAAGACACCAGCCACATTATGACCAGTCATCCAAAACTCAGCAAGTGGAAGAATGTCTGAGAGTCCTGAGAGATTCCCGATATCCTTTGAGGCCTGAGGGTTGTGGGGTTACCTGGCCTCATACATATGCCATCAGATAACTTCAGATTGGTGTCTTGGAGTTTGGAACCTTCAAGCACTCTTTCTTTTGTTTTTTAAGGTCTTCCTGAGCAGCTCTGGCAAGGTTTACTGCTCTCCTGCAGGGGAGGCTGTTACTGTAGGGTGCCGATACTTTTATCTTAGCTCTGAAGTAAAATACACGTTTGCTTTTTAAAGGTAAATCAGTTCATTGGGTGACAACCAAAGACGTAGGTAGGGAGCCATGTTGCTGCATATCCAAGACAAATTAAAACAGGATCATATACTCTAAAACGGTGTAAGTTTATTGTTTTAATATAATCCTTATGTTAAAATGTCATATTTTAATGTCTGAACTAGGGTGCTCCCTCTCATTTGGGAATAAATCTCTGACTCAAGCAGATAAGTTTCTGATAATCTTGTTCATCAGTGATAGTGGGATTCATGAGAGGGAGAGCATTACATCAGTCCATTGTGGTGAAGAAAAGACTGAGCTAAAAGGAAAACCTGTCAATTTACTGATTTATCTTTGTTCTGACGTATAGTCTCCTGATATACAGTAGGGAAGACATCAGCATATTTACAGTTACCGTAACTATTTTATGGCTGAAGGAGCTTCACTATATTCATTTTTATGCCCTTCTGTAATGTGTTTATCCATATATTCAAGACCATTCTTCTTACGCTTTTATCAGGAAAATGTTTGAAGAACATAGCTCAGTTTTCAGGTTGTTAATAAATGTTGAAGTTGTTTGTTTGTTTTTTTTTAAATCTGTGAATATTGTTAACAAGTTCATGCAAATTTTAAGTTTTGATGCAGTTAAGACAACTGTTTTCACGTATGAAACTTCACTTGGTTAGCCGACCATAAGAACACTAGAAACAGGTAACAGTGACTCTGTCTTCAGTAAATATACTCCCTAGCATCAAATCTAACTTTTTTTTTCTGTTTCGAAAATGTTTGAAGATTAACAAGCTGTTGTATAAGTGAAAAAAAGGTTAATTCTTGGTCAGTATGACCACTGGAATTCAAGTGACCTTCTGAAGTTTTAGCTTTAGCAAAACTACAGGATGCTAACCCAAAGCCAACAAGCAGGGCACAACCTTTATAAACCCCAGTTTCAGATTTAGCTTTTATATAAAAACCTTTAGATACCATTCACATTTTATACTAAAGCCCTCATTTATTAATAGAAGGCAGGACTGTTCAGTGAACTATGATGTTTTTGCTAGCGACCCTACTCTGAACCTGTAGCACACATCTTCTGTATCCACTTTAACCAGCTCACTTTGTTTGGCTCACAGAAAGTTATTGTAACAAATAAAGCTCTACCATAAATCTCCCGAGGTTTTTGTACAGATTGGATCAAATCTTAACAATAAAAACAATTTAATGGGGTTTGTGATGCTCCAAAGATCATTTTCACAGTTTTGCTGCAGCTTGTTTTCCAGTAAATTTAATGTTATGCTTCTATTTGGAAGAATAAGAAGGAAAATTCTTTTTTAGGGTCAGTGCAATGAACAAAAGTTGTTTTAAAGTTGGGTCCCTTGGCCAAACTATGTTAGAGCTCAGTTAGCTTTATATTTTACTTACTTGGCAGGTGGGAGAACCTACACATGCAGGGAAAAGATGCAAACTCGATGGAAAAACTGTAGCTGAGGTTCAAAGGAGGAGACTTCTTGCTACAAGGCCACAATGCTGATGACTACACAGCACCGTTTATGGAATAGACCTCTATCCACATATAAAACTGTCAGGCAAATACCAACTCTCTGGCCTTCAATGTAGGAGTCAAGCAGCTCAGTCAAATGCAACAGCAAAATCGTGAATATCCTGAACATTATTTATCTGTGTGTCTGTGTCAGTGGGAGTATTTTATGACATGCCTCTTTTCTTTAACCTAAGTAGGTTAAGGAAAAAGAGGTTACACGTTTAGGAGCACTAAACTTGTCACAATATGTAAACATGTAAAAAGTACTAGCGGGGTTAGCATCAGCGCTATCTTGGCTAAGTTTACTGTTGCCATGAAAAATAAATGTCATGGTGGCATTTTAATGCCAAAAAACTGTGCTTGCATGTGAATGAAAAGTAGGGAAATAACAATAATAGTGATCAATGGAAGCTTATTTGTTGAAAGAAATGATCTATTGTTAAAGTTTAGGATACACCATGATGACAACTGTTAGGAAACAGTAATTTGTCAAGAAGTGTTAACAAAAGTCTACGGAAAGAATAAATGCTGAACCAATATTAATATCATCTGTGGCATTACTGGCCACGAATACATATTTCTCTACTTCTCTCTCAACAGATCTCCCTGGCCAAACGTGGTGCTTGTTGACCTTCTTCCCTGCTCTCTCCACGTCCACCTGGCTGAGGCAGACAGCCGTCCTCACTGAGCCGGGTTCTGCCGAGTTTTTTTCCTTTCCACACCCGCTGCCCTGTGCACGCTCAGGATGGGGGATTGAATAAAAGAGATTAAATGCAATCCATCAGTTTTATGCATAGATTAATCTTTATTAATTGCTTGTATGAGCAGATTTTAAACTGAACTAACGTGGAGCCTAATGAATTGCCTTGAACTAATTATGTCTAAATACCAATAAATCTGACCGAATTCTTAATTGTGCAAACAGGATATGTTTGTGTGTAAGATATTTATGTTCATGGCTTTTCAGTGCAGTGGATTTCTTAGACATGCTCCTGGGAAGCACATTTTAAAACAGTTTAATGTTGCATTCCCTTTTCCCTAAGAACTGGGATGTGGGAACTGGGAATGATGGCACGCCCCACCTGACCGTGTTCCAGTTCACTAGTCAGAAATCGAGATAGCGGCCTAGCAAAACAACGTGTTTGTTACGGCTATTGTTGTTAGCCATTGTTTACACAGCTGCCATTGTAGTTCATACATGAAAAATGAGAATTACACCACAGCAGCTTCCCCTACATCTATATCAAACAATACTACATGTATGACTGATTTAATGCAGCAAAACTCAGACTACTACTAACACTGGTAGTCTTCCATCTTTAAATCTGTACTTGGAGGTGGCGAGGATTCTCCGACTTTCTGAGTGGGATATCCAACCTCAGGGGGTCATTCCAATTAAAACTTCCTACTTGTAACTGGGAATTTCCAACTTCCAAGTTCAAATGGGATGCAGCATAAGGACACGGTCTCATGGCTTTTCTCAAATGAACTAGACTTGAACGATCTGGATTCTCGCTGCAGTTGTTCAACTCTGCGAAGTCTCTTGGCTGTATTCTGAGACATGTTGAGCACGAAACCCTTGTCACCACGTCACCAAGCATAAGCAAATCAGAACGGGACTAAGGAGGATGCAATGTTTTTTGTTAGAAACTGAAAGAGTTAAAGGAGCCCTACCATGAAAAATGGACTTTTAAGAGCTTTTCAGCATGTTACTGTGTTATTTCCTCATAAAAAACTTCATTTAAGTCGTTTTTTTCTTCATTTGTGCATATTTGAGTAATATATATGAATATTCAGGCCAAGCTCTAGCTTTCTTAACATAACTGACTGACACCGGTATATGCAAACAAGGTGGCACCAATCACGAAGTGTCAAATACGCATACGCAGCATCGTAGTGAGACGCCCTCTTTGTTGAACAGAAACTCAAAGAGAATCCGAACCTATGCACACTCTCTAAAGAAGAAACTAACAGCCTGCAGGAAGATTTCCTCAGAGACAAACAGACATTTGCTCCAGAGTTCAGGAAAAAAGTCTTTTTTTTTTTTTTTTTTTCAAGCTGTAGAGGACGGCAAGTTGGGAAAAATGTGGTTGCGTTCAGCGTGGGAGTTTATTTGTTGTACTGGAGGAATCGATTTGCCAGAAGTGGTTTGTATATATTATTAGGAGCAGAAAAAAAAACTCAACTTTGTGTGTAAACTTCACTCCTGACAACTTCATAAATCTCGGGCAGTAAAGTGTTATTTTCTCGGGAATTACTTCTGAAACCTGACGCAGTTCCCAATATAAAAACGCCTCACGGACAGACAACACCAGTGAGTGAAAACCGTCTCTCAGCTCAATAGGGGATTATCATGCTTTCCGGAACTTTCCGGAATCTAGGCATTTCCTCTTCCGGGCCATTTTAACAATAGCTGTCCTTGCTCTGTTACATTTTGTAAATCGGATAACGCCAACTTAAGTTTTCATTGATTCCCAACTGAAGTGATGCTAAGGAAAAAGTGGATCAAAGCAATCGATTCGCCGCGGTGAAGGGCCAAACTTTATAATAAAACAACGCAGGACGTGTGTTTGTAGCCGGCAGACTACACAGCTGGTGTTAGCAGGCTTGCTAGCCAGCTTTATGACGTGCCTAACTTTGTGCGGCTGAAAACACACAAGCATCTGAACGTCTCCTTTCTTGGCAGTCCCCAGTTGTTCCACTGGAAACGGAGGGTACAGACCCGATTTTCAGATGGTTGTGTGTTTTAAGGTGCACGTCAGCTAACGCTAGCCTGCTAACACTAGCCTGCTAATGCTAGCTGTGTTGTCTGCATCATTGAAGTGCCGGCTACAAACAAACATGCTACGTTGTTTTATTATAAAGTTCGGCCCTACACTCTGGCAAGTCGCTTTGATCCATTTCTCCCTTAGTATCACTTCAGTCTGGAATTTGAAAATTTAAGTAAGGTTGGCGTTTATTCAATTTATGAAGTGGAACAGAACAGGGACATTGAACTGGCCTGGAAGAGGACCGGCTAAGTGTTTCAAGTTTCGGAAAACGGAAGTGTGATAATTCCCTATGCTAAGTATTAGCCTATGATTTGTTTGCTTATTTACTTACTTGTCAGGGTCTTTGTGGTACTGCGTGTACTTCAAACTCCATATCAGACTCTGGGTCAAGCGCATACAGCTCCATGACAGGCTGGTCCGTTTTATCCCATCGATCGGAGTCCGATTATCCATCAATGTTTACAAATAGCATCCATGTGAGTGCCAAAGCTGCCGGTGTTAAAAACAATTCTGTGACCCTTCAGAATCAGTGTCTCTTCCGGGACGACGTCATGAATTGGGCGTAAAAGATGTTGCAATTGGTCGAGAGCAATGTGGTTCAGTTCAGTACAGCCATCTTACTTCCGTGTTGAAAATTAGACACATAAAAAAAACTAATATTTACCACCAAATTAGTTTCTATAGTAGCGATGGGAACATATTTAGCTTATAAATGCCTGTATTTGACTTTTGGGACGTTTGAAAAGCATGATACAGATCCTTTAAGGATTATTGAGCATTCCGACAGGCAAAAGATTCGAAAACCCCTCTTCTTCTGAACTAGGAGGCACTGCACATGTAAACACGTCAGCTGGAATCTCTGATCAGAAACATTTAAGTTGGATAGATTATTTGTCTTTGTAAATGGTGCTAATTACAGGTTGGTTCATTCAGAGGTAATTCCTTCATCTCAGGCAGATAATTGAAACCTTGAAAAGTTAAAGGAAGAGTCCAGAGTTCCTCCCCGTTTCTGTTTGTAAACAACGCTATTCAAACTGAGAGCCCCTCCCCTCGGGCTATTGGCCGCATCGCTCTTCAGCCCCAAGCATTGCCTTCAGAGCTTGGAAGCAGGTGAAAGCCAAACCGATATTAACCCTGGTTTTCCAACATGCACTATCTAAAACTCTTTTCACCACAGAGTACTTCCTTTTCTTCACTAAGTGCGCCATTTTTTGTATTTTTTTCTTGAAAGTCCGACCGACTGGTGTCTGCTCCAATCATGAGCTTATCCACACACAGTGTCATGCTCTGAGCTCTGTCATTGGCTGGCGATATATTCAGAAATCTCCGCCCTGGTGCGACTGGCGCTACAGGTAACTGCAGCCACCAGCCAAGCCGGCATGGGCGCGTGCACAAACTTATGCTATAACGTTGTTTCCTACCCTGATAAAGTCTTTTTCTTCATAGTGTCACTTTTTAGTGTCTTTCAGTTGATCTGGATCGTTTGCTGACGGCAGAAGAATCCATAAATATCCCTTACAGTGTTTGAATTCATGGCGACCGCCCTCTTCCAGTATCAAAACTGTCGGGGACCCGTATGCAGCGTCAATTGACGTCACATTCGCAGGACAGCACGAGAAATTTAGCCACCGAATTGCAGCGCATTATGCAGCACACAGCCTGTTCAAGGCAACGGCGAGAGACTTGGGTTGGCTTGTTCTTTTCAGTCTTTAATGCTTCATCACACATTAGCATTAAAAACTGGACATGCATGTGTATTCTTTCACAGTTCCTGCCTCCAGTCCCTTGAATGTCAGCGGGTACCCAACCCGTTGCGTCTGACCGTTCTGGTCCTCCTCCAACGGTTCTGTTCTGACAACTGCTCTGAATTTTTGGTACAGTCACATGGTGCATAGAATATTAATTTAATCCCTTTTTAGACTCAAGAACAGTTTAATTGGGATAAAAATGTCCATGTGCCCTTACCTACAGTTCCAGATATTTTAGGGAATGGAAGGAAACTCAGATTGTAAAAAATGGAGTAGATTAGTCTCTAAAGTGCATCCATATTTGGGTGATTCAGCATGAATCTGCATTCTATCTCCAGCCCACAGTGTAATCACACACTCAGCGGTTCAAATATTCCAAGACATGGCAGCAATGCCATTTTGGACCATTTATCTACCCTAATGATGCTGTACATGGTGTCTGTCCTGCTGTGTCTACGTCACAGGGCTTCCCCTCAAGTCTATCAGGAATCAGCACATTCAGTGTAAACATTCAAGGACATCCCATGTTCCAGATGTTACGTAGATGCACAGTGTGTCATTTGGAGACACGTTTCTCCTCATGTCTGCTCCCAAGCCTTCCACCTAACAGCTTCCACAGCCTCTCATTTCCTGAGTTTAGCAAGAAATTTACATTTAAAGCAACTTTCCCAGCTTCCTGATGTATTTGCCTAAGGTTGCTGTTAACATTTAAGTTGTTACGTAGTATTTTAGATAACCTGTAACTTCTTTACTTTTTAACAAGAGAAAAAAAAGTGATTTGCAGGGGAAAAAACAGCTTTTGTTTCAGCAAATCCAATCATCACTTGACCTTCTTGTGTCTTCTTGTTTGTACTGTTTATGGACATAATCTATCCTAGAGCTTATCTGACGTGTGGGATCAGGAAAAGACCCCTAAACATGAGTAATGGGCTGTAAATGAGGGGATCATCATTCCCCTGTAATTCCATGTGAAAAGCCATTGATCAACGCAACGATCTTGAGAATTTGATCCCTTTTGTTAGAGCTGATTGATCACAGATCATTATAGATGTGCCTTAATGGAATGAATACGTCATTGTGAGCTGGGTGTCAACTCTGAGTCACTGTCCAAATAGTAACGGGGGGGATGAACCGCGTGCGCTTAGTGGAAATGTGCGCATTAACAGGTGGCTTTTGAAAATGCGGCTCATGTGCGTCACGGCTTGGTGGTTCGTTTGCTCTCAAGCAACTGGCCTCATGCTGATAACAGACAGCTGGACCGAGAAACACATGATGTGGAGCAAAGGCGACAAAACATCATCATGGCATCATTTTATTTGGTTTGGGCTGCTTAAAAAACGATAAGTCAGATCGTTAATAAATTCTTCACTGTAACTGATACTGAAGATATTGGACGCGTTATTCATATGTTTACTTTTTTTAAATAAATTGGTCGCATCACCCTCTACTTCAGTGTAACCTTGATGCAAATTAAGACAAGTTTGTCATTTATTTATTCTTATCTTTAAAGCCGACTCTTGGGTCATTTTCACCTTCCCTTTGTGCTTCCCTGTCCGTCATCAATCAGGGCCCAATCATCTCCTGGTGTTAGCTGAATACAGGGACAGCCTGTCATCACAAGCAGCGGGGGTGGCCCTTTATCACCCATGGCCCCACAGTTGTAGAGCTCAGTCCAGTCTGACTGAAAAATGCCAGCGGGAGCCCTGCGCCTCCTCCTCCTCCTCCTCTTCGCCCTCCAGCTGGCGACCGCAGAGGGCGCAGGGACGGCGGGGAAGCAGGATGCTTTGGGCGCGCTGCTCAGTCTGAGGGACTTACCCCGAGCTCCACTGGTGGCTCCGCGCAAGACGGCGCCACAGTTTATGTTGGATTTCTTTAAAGCGGTGTCAGACACCGAGGGGACCCCGAGAAGCCAGAAGGAGATCTTGGATGGAACCATCGTGCGCAGTTTTGAGGATAAAGGTAAACAGGAGATGTCAGATTTATCCTATGCTTGAGTCAACTTAACTGAAAACTGATCTCATTGATTAAAACAAATCAAAATACTGTTTATGCTTCATGGTTTTATCAAATCCTATTGCCTTGTGTGTAAATGTCAAAAGTTGCGCACAGGTAAGTGTCTATGTGACAAGAATTTTTTCTCTAAAGGTGGTAATTCTGTATTTTGTTGTCTGCAGGTCTTACCAGGGAGAGGTTTCACTTCTTCAACTTGTCGTCTTTGGGCAGAGAGGAGACAATGATCAAAGCTGAGTTCCGCTGGTTCAGAAAGAAACTAAAGTTTCATCTTGGAAAGTTACACAGTCCACATTTCTATAAGGTAACCCGCTTTATGGGAAGATTATTTTTTTGTCACGTACAAATAGTCTAAATGTGATTTTGGAGATTTATGCAGCAGGTTCTTACGCTGATATTTAGGGTTTCATGTTTACATGCCGCAGATGAGAACAGCTTCCATGCATCCGCTTCTGCAAATACTCAGTCATCACAGGCTTTTAAGAGCTTATGTCTGAACTAACTTTGATTTGAACTGCTCAGGTGGATCTATATGAGGTGATGGATAGTGGAGTGAAACCGTGGAGAGGAAACCTCATCACTTCCAGATTTGTGCCCCTCTACACACAAGGATGGGAAGTCTTCAATGTGACTGAAATGGTAACTTTCCCTCAGTTTTCCTTTCAGAAAAAGAGTTATTTGCTGTTTTATATGGAAGACCAAAAGGGCCATGTTCATAGATAAGTCCTCAAAATTATTCAGTAGTCTTTAGCATTACTCTCCAATTCAAGAAAATGCTAAATGGACAATAATGACCCAAATAACAAAAAACTACAAAAATAATAATAAATAAATATTTAAAAATAACATTTTGTTGAAGTGAAATATTGCTTTTGAATTTTAGTTGAAAATAATAATAATAATGAAAATAAACTGTGCCAGACTGATTAGAATACCTGTCAACAGGTGTAGAAGTCTTATTGAACACTACAGAAAACATGATTGCAGTGATTGTCTCAAAGTGTTGCAATACAAAATTTTAGTTTAGGAGTCCCATCATGCTTGTTTGCTTGTTTTATTTTTTTGTTTGTTTGTTTTTTTTCAATATTTTTGTTAAAAAAATCCATAAAATCTTTTATTATTACTTTTTTCAATATATATGACACATTTCTCTATTCAAGGATTTCTTTTATTTCCACATGAATGTTTGTATTTCTATGATCACCTGTTCTTCTTTCTATATTTATTTACTTCCACAGGGATTTGTTCACATATGGTTTGACATGTCTGCTAAACCTAACAGCAAAGAAATGTGAGAATAAGTATGATACTGAAATATGATTTAAGAACTTTAGAAATACATACATTTATCAGGAAATAAATGAATTCATTTGGAAATAAGTTCATAAATGCAGATATAAATACATTGAGATCTTTTCATTCATTGATTTCTAAATGTTTATTTATTTCAGATTATGGCATGTTTGGTCGTCCATATTTTGATTGTTTCCTGTCAAATGTTAATTAATTACACAGAAATTTGTGGTCAGTTATTACAATGACAGTTTCAGTTTGTACTGAATTTGAATGGACTCAGTTATGCTTTTGAATTTTAGGTATCCAAGTGGATTCAGAACAGTCAAGAAAATAAAGGCATACTGGTGGTGACTACATTCCCTTATGGTACCTGGATGGAGTCGACGGTGTCCTCATCAAAGCCGGTCAGAGAGCTGACGGACACAAATGCCTATCTGGTCGTATTCTCAGATGATGGGGGGACAGGAGCAAACCAGTCACATCTGGGTAAGGCTGTGGAAAGTAGTATATGCGTTACATGTTCTTCAAACAAGTCCTCCAATCAAAACAATAAATCCGTTTTTTTTTCTTCCATTTCTTTAAATATGACCCACACAGTAACAGCATCCCCACTACGACAACATTTTCAGTTAATAGCTGATGTGATTGTTCAGTGTTTCCTTTAACAAGTCATAAGAAGGAAGGGATGAAAAAGAAGATGTGGATGGATGGCAAGGTCAGCTGTCTGCCTTCGACCATGGAAAAGAGTTTTGACATTGCAGCACGAGACTGTTTCATTTTGTTGCATTTCATTTCATTAATTTATTTAATGCAAGAAGGGGAGTAAAGGAAGTAAAGGAGTAAAGGGGAGCAACTACAGAGGAGTGTCATGGCCACTGAAGGAAATAAAATAGAATTCTGAGATTAAAGTCGGAATTCTGACTTAAATCTCAGAATTCTGACTTTAAGATAAATAAATTAATTCAAATTGGGAGATTTTTTTTTTCCCAATTTCTGAAAATAGGCAAAATTCTGAAAAAAAAAATTCAGAGTTTTGACTTTAAGAATTTTTAGATTTGAGTCAGAATTCTGACTTATTTTCAGAATCTTGACAGGTCTGAAAATAAGTCATAATTCTGAGAATTTTGTAATTTTTCCTATTATCAGAATTCTGACTTTTCTACAGAAATTGAAAGTTAAAAATCTCCCGATTTTTTTTATTTTTTTTTTTTTTAATTCTTTGGGGAAAAAAATAGAATTTTAAGAAAAGTCAGAATTCTGACTTTTTTTTTTTCTCAGAATTCTATCCCCCCCCCCCCCCCCCCCTCAGTGGCCCTAATACTCTTCCATAAAAAGCAGTCGAGCCAGACAGACTAAAAACTAATTTTTAACAGGTTCCTGCTCTGCAGAACACAGACAAATATACCAATACATCAATAAAACCAAACAGATGAAGAGGGCAGCGGTTAGAGGAGGCTGTGGGGGCCACATAGTCACAGCAGTAACTGTCCACCAAATGGTAGTTTGGGTTTGGACTATAACATCACATCAGGGTTAGAAAAAATAATCTTTACAACCAACTAAGTCTTGAATGACTTTCATGACAGCATATTTGTGTCCTGCAGAACAAACCCAACCTGCAGCAGCAGCTGAGACCCACCTCAGCAGGAGGCGACGTGCATCCTCAGGTTTCTCCCCCCGCGGCCGCTCCTGCCATCGCGTCCCCCTCTTTGTTGATTTTGATGAAATCGGCTGGTCTGGATGGATCATCTCTCCACGCGGATACAACGCCTACCACTGCAAAGGCTCCTGCCCCTTCCCACTGGGAGTGGGCCTCAGAGCCACCAACCACGCCACCGTGCGCTCCATCATGCATGCGCTCAAGCTCTCTAGCGATGAAATGGGAGCGCCCTGCTGTGTTCCTGACAGACTCCAGTCCATCAGTTTGTTGTACTTCGACGATGAGGAGAATGTAGTTTTAAAGCAGTACGATGACATGCTGGCGTTAAGCTGCGGCTGTCATTGACTCCTGCACTGTTAAAGACTGGGGGGGGGGGATAAGTTTAAATATTGTTTATTTTGACAAATAAAAGAACAATTCTTCATGTATTAATTATTGCTGCTTTGTCTGGTAAAATCAATGTATTCCAAAACTTTTTCTTCATTAGAGCATAAATGAAAAACTGACCAGAACACTGATGTTTTACCAATTTTTAGTGCTGGGTGGTCAAACTTTGACCATTCATGCTGCTGAGGAACTGAAGCAGCTCTGTGTTTGCCTCATAAAACACTCAGCTTTTTATTGCATCTCTGAAAAAGTTTTTCTTTGAATAATTTTCATAATTAACTGATAATTGTTTGGTCATTAAAGTTGATTTAAACAGTACAAATAGCGTTCAAATCTGACATGATATTTAGAGGACTTTATTTCCCCAGTTTTACAACCGCAAATAACAAAAGAAACCTAAACAATGATACTGTATACGATTATACAGAATAATCAGCCAAGCATTCATTCATTTTTTCTTTTGTAAATACAAAAACAGGGATTTAAAAGTTATGATGGAAGGATCTTATAATCTACTATATGTATAGCATAACATGGCCCACATCAAAAACGATGGGACCAAGATAAGATAAGGTAAGATAAGATGTATAGGAATGACCAACCTGCATATTTGGGGTGAAGAAGTCTGTGGCTGAAGGAGCTCTTACAAAGTGGGGGTCATTTTCTTCTCTCACCACCTCAGCAGGGGGCATCCCAGTACAGCTTTCCTGATCCAGTTTCTCTCTCCACAGCTGGTATACTGCTCCAAAATTGAATAAAACTTTATTTATATTGCACTTTTAATGCATAAAAACAACACAAAGTGCTTTACATAATGAAACAACTGACATCAAAATACTATAGACAAAAACAAAACAGACTCACGCATACACATCCATCATTATCTCACACCCACCCATGACCCTACAACTACCCCCACCCATACCCCATTAGCCCCTTTAAAAACCGCCCTGTCACAGAGGAGTAACAGTTCAAAGAAAGAAACATGGCTTGGTACCAGGTGATGAAACGATATCCAAGTGGTCCATCTACCCCAAGAGCCACCCCCCCACCCATGACCATCCAATAAAATGGCTGATGCCAACACAGTCTCATAAAAGGTTTTCAGAGGAGGTCCCTGCACTCAAATTTTACTCTCTCTAAACTTTTAAATGTGCATGAGAAACCATTCAGTATTCATTGTAGAACATGTTGCTGTCTAACAACCCCCCCCAAAAGAAGCATCTGAACCATGAATCATCTTCTTAATGTTTTGCTTCAATGACAGTTTGCATTTCAACTCATCTTCATCTCACATTTTGACATCAGACCAACATGACGCATAAAATATGACAAATTATTGAGATATTGACATTTATGTTGTCGTATACCCACTGCTGTTAGATTGAGATGAAGGAATTGCCATGACATGATTGTACTTAAATGCCATTCATGAGTGATCTTGAATATCCCTAATAATCATTTAATTTGATTTTATACGATGCCCCATTTTTTTTCTCTTTTCAGGGGGATTTTAAGTATTTATCAACAAAATTAATGCAAATCTTAATTGATCTTATTCATCCACTTTACATCCTTATTATCTGCTACATTTCATATATGTTATTGGTGACTCATATAGAGTACATGCTATATTAGACCAAATTATATAAAACAGTGAGGAAAAAAGTCTATTTATAATTTTAATCAACAGATGGAAGGATAGGTTGTCAATTATTGTACCAAAAAATTGTTAACATATGAGGCAACTCCTAGAAGAAAGCCACTGTTGTCTGTGTCAAAATGTTGATAGCATAATCACCAATCAATAACCCCATTCAGCTTAATTTTTAAAGCCAACTCTGCAATGAAAACAAAAAAGAAGTAAAATGAGTATCGGGACATCGAATTCTGTTGAACACAGTTGATTTTTATTGGAATGGATCACAGACACAAGACAGCCCTGCTTGATTATAGCTGAGGAAAATGCCAGTGCAACAAACTTGCAACACCAATTCTCCTTCATGTCCTCTGCATATTAAGAAAAACAAAAACAAAAAATATGGATTTCAATCATACAGGTTTAAGATTTCATACATCATAAATGAAAATTGTGATGTTTGAAACACATTCAACAGGTGCAATTTTACCTTTAGCATGCAAAATCAGGACATGATCAGTCAGAATCGGTAACTTTCATATCTTCTGTGGGTTGGTTTGTTAATGTTAACTTTATTAGCTGCAAGTGTATCTAAAGATAAGCTACCTCAAACTGTGTGGTGAAAATACAAATTTGAAGACAAAAAAACTTTGCAGGTAAGAAAACAAAAGTCACAATACCTGAAAAGCAGTGGAGATCCAATTCCACTGTAAGTATATTACAAACTATTAGCATTTACAAAAAAAAAAAAACATTTTACATTCAAGCATACCCTCTCAGTTTAAGTACATTATGTACATGGATTATCCATGTCCTTTTATTTCTTTCTCAAAAACTGAACATATTACACAAATCCATCAACTCATATTTATACAACCACATTCAAATGTCATGTATCCACAGCTTCATTATCCCATCCGTTCTCATAAAACCGGCAGAGGTCTCATTATTAAAAAAAAAAAAAACAAAAAAACAACATGCCTGTTATGTCGTCAGAGTTCAAAGTAAAGCAAAAACCAAACCTAATGCTGAGAACCGTGAAAACACTTGAACCCCCTTTAAGGAAAAGAAATCCATTCTTTAACACTGTAATGTGAGTAAAATCTAAGCATGCACTGCCGATGATTGCATTGGACTAAATCATTTGTGTTTTTAGGTGCATTTTTTAAATTCTATCCATAAAGTTCCAAAGATATTTGAATAACAGAGAATAATAAAATTTAGCACTTTTGACCAATCAGCTTGTGGTTTAGTCCATTGCTGATGTGCTTTTCATTGCTTAAAGGGGAAGTTAGTTGTTTTTTTCAACTTGGACCTATTTTATAGCATGAAATATGTTCTTTTATTCACCCAGACAGCTTGGTGTAACTTGAATTCCTTCGGAAGATAATTAGATCCATTCAAAATCAGTGTATGTCCAATATAATGGTAGTGATGCAGGCAACCTCGCACAGCCTCTAAATAAGGCATTATCTACCACAAACTCCTTCATTTCACCAATTTTTTGTTACGAAACATTAGTCCAGACCCCCCCTGTGAGCTCAAAGTGGCTTTGAGTTGCTTATTTGTGGTGATCCGTCCTTATTTACAGACATTTACTTGCTATGGTGTCGCATAACAGTGGCGTCATCAAAGCTGCAATCGCAAAAATGTCTGTAAATAAGGACGGATCACCAAAGAAAAAAGCCACCTCAAGCCTTTTTGAGCGCACGGGGGGGTCGGATTAATGTTTCATAAGAAAACATTGGTGAAATGAAGGAGTTTGTGGCAGATAATGCCTTATTTAGAGGCTGCGCGAGGTTGCCTGCATCATTTACATTACATTGGGCATACGCTGATCTCGAGTAGATCTAAATATCTCCTTAAGGATTTCAAGTTACACCAAAACTGTCTGGGTAAGTAAATGAACGTATTTCATTCTAGAAAATAGGTCCAGGTTGAAAAAAAATTTAACTTCCCCTTTAATGTAATCTGGATGAAGTAAAAGAAGGTGAAGCATGCTGAAAAAGGATATAAAACAAATAATTTCTGGAATGCAGCAAACACCACAATCTGATGAAACAAAGGGCCCATCAGCTGGGAACGTCCAGCTCCTCAGTGCCCATGAACTCCCCCAGCATGAGGTCATGCTGACCATAGGCAGGTTCTAAATATGGCTGTCCCTCCTTACAATGCATTTGCCTCGCCCTCTCCAAATGCCTTTGCTCAAACTCATCCGGTTCCACATGAGCCTTTTGGATGGTAGTTTTCTTAGCCATGGGTGACAGTGGGACGGGGACAAAGCCGTGGTAAACAACCAGTGGTGGAGTGAGAACTTCCATGGGGGATGCCTGGGGGACAGCACCATCTGGTGGCTGGACTGGCAGCTGCACATAGCTTCTAGTTTCAGGATCAAAGAAGGTTTTTGTCTTGACTTGTACAGGCAAGTCAACAAAGAAATACTGTCCTGAATCTGGATCCTGGAGGAGCTTTCGTTGGGCTATAGGGAAAGACTGAGTAACAATAGTGTGCTCAATGCTAGATTGTCGAGAGAGCTGGCTGGTGTGGCTGGTGTGACTGGTGTGGCTGGTATGGCTCGACTGGCGTGATAGAGATGAAGGGTGGGATATTTCAGCGCTGTAGGCATCGATACTGTGACTTCTCCGCAGTGGGTTGTCTCGGCCTGCCTTGTCTTTGGCTCTGCCTCTCTGTTGAAGCTCATCCATGATGGACTTCTCAATACGCTGAGCCCTTGGATCGAGCCTTTCATTCATTGCTACATCAGCGCTCAGCCTGCGCTCTGCTTTACTACTCAAGTACCTATCAATGCTTACAGATCGTTGGATTGCCCTGTCTGACGTGGGCCCCTCGCTGACATGTGCTTTGTACACAGGTACGTTGCTGATGACCCTGTCGCTGCTGTAATGCCGTTGCTCTGGCTTATCGCGGGCGTGTCTGTTGCTGCTGCGGCCTTGTCTTTCAGATGCCACACCGGGTTGGGCATCTCTGCTCTGGTTATGTCTTTCCACTGAATCTCGGCTCTGTCTCCGACTCTTGGGGCTCATTTCTGCATGATGGTGGCTTTCATCGTAGCTTGATGGTGGCTCATTCTTTGCGCTGCAGTCTTTACTGTGGTGGCTTTCTTTGTGACGATGGCCATCTTCGGTTTTTCCTCTATGTTTTTTCTCCCCACTCCTGCCAGTTTGAGCACCACTGTTGCTTTTCTGCTCTAATTTATCACTCTTGTGTCTATCTGCTCTGTGTTTGCTGCTGCTTTGAGATGACTTGTGGGACAACTTCTGAGCCTCCTCCTTCCTCATCCTTCTATTTGTTAGCTTAATGGCTTTTTGAACTGCCTTTTCAGATTTGGGTAAGACTGCTGGTGGCTTGGGCAAGCCTGTTTGACTGTCATTACCACTACAGGTGGACCCTGATCGTTCGCTGAGAACTTTTGTCTCTTCAATCTCACCACTGAGTACTATATCATCAGCTGTGTCAGCTGTGCTTGTTGGTAAGCTCTCTACACCTTCAGATGATGGAGTCACTCTAGAAAATTTGTCTTCTTCATGTGGGACAGTGAGTAAACATCCATCTTGGGGTTTCTTTAGGGTTTCGCTTTGGAGATTTGAAGGTGAGATGGGTAATTGGTTTGATGAAATCTCCCGAGGTTTAAAGTCTTCTCCCAGAGTTACTAAACTGTTGCTTGTGGAAATTTCATCAGCAAGTGGGGGCTCAGGATTTTCCTGTCCTTCATGTACCCCTCCTCCTCCTCTCCCTTGTCTGAAGCATTTAGACCTCCTCTTGGTGACCAAGGTGGTAAAACTTTCTTCAGCTTTTGACTGAAAGTATTATCTTTGACTTTAAACAAGGCAGGGATTTCCAAAGTCTGCGATAAAGTGTTAGTGGGCGACGTTGTTGCCGAATCACTTTCTTTGTGTGTTCTTTGACCCGTAGTAACATTGTCTCTGTCTGCAGTATATTTGTACTGTAACTCTGGCTCTTTTTGAGGAGATTTCATTGGCTGCTTGAGACCATCTACCTCACTTTCGTGATCACTCAAAGAATAATATTCCATCTCTGCTCTGTCTGAATCCTTCCGGGATTCAATCTGCCTTACTTCGTCAATCTCCTCCACCTCTCCGGTCAAGTTTTCCAAAGAGTGGAAGACATTTGACTCAGTCTCAGTGTTTCTGTGCATTGCACTCTCTACGGAGAAGTAGGAGGATTTTGAGGACAAGCTCCCTTGATCAGGTGGGCTCTGCGGGAGGCTATTACCATTTACGAGTAGCAATGGGGACAGTATGTTCCTGGGGGTTTCACTGAGAGGTTCTGTTTCCATATTTACATCCTCATCTCTTACAGTGCTAGATTCTTCTTTTGCTTTGGTACTCTTGGTCATATTGTCATCTGTTGTGGTTAAATGGTCTGATTTTAAAGGGGCCTTTGGCTTTAACTTGTATGTCTCATGTGTCTTAGCATAGCTTTCAGTCGTGACTTCTCTTGTGGGGCTCGTAATTATCTGTATATTGTTTGACATAGTTTCATTTGCTCTCAACTTTGGTGACAAACAGAGAGTGTTTTCAGGATGGGTGTAGTTTGAAACTAAAGCAGGCTCGCTTACAGCTGCATTCTTACTAGACACTGATTTTAAATTGTCGTAATTGTTCTTATCATGTCTGTCTTTCATTTCAGTTTGAGTAAGTAAAACTTCATCGTTGTTTATTTCTTGTTCTTCTGAGCCTGTCTTTATCTTTTTTAATGGCTCCTCGTGGTTTTCATAGATCTTATCTTTAGTAAAAACTATTTCATCCTCATTATCTTTCACTTTGTTGGAGCCTCCATCTCTCTTACTGCCTCCTTTTTTGTTCCTGGGAGGAACAGGAGGTGTACCTAGTTTTTTGTCTTGGCTTTCTCCACTCTCCTCAGACATCTGTCTTTCAATTTCTTTGAAATTAAGTGGCTTATCAGTTAATTGATCTCTTGTATTGTTAGCATTATCATGTACGGGTGTGTTTAGCTCATTGCCAAATTTGTCCATGCCTGGTATTGTCATCCTCCCACCAGATTTAAGCTCAGTTTGTGATAAAATTTGTCTCATCTGTTTATGGTCTCTCAGATCACCCAATCTCTCTTTAAGGTCTTTATCTTTAAATGAAGACGTGCTGCCATTTTGTTTCTCTCTGACTTCCATAACGCAGTCTTTAGTTGCTCTTTTACCTTGCTGAACCCATGACTCAGAACTTTTCTCACTGATATTTTCTTCAGGTGTTGGACTTGCATCCTGCTCTGGGAATTTATTCCTTCTCCTCTCCCGTTCTGAGATAATTTCTTCAAGCGCCATTTTGGCTTTGTCATAATTGTCATTTATAAGAGCTTTGTTAACGATAACGTTGCTGTCCAACTTGGTGAAAGTCTCCTGCTTGTTCTGCTCCTTCTCTTTCTTTGCAAATATGTCTCTCTTTGCCGAAGTGTTCCCCCCTCATCGACATCATGCCTTTCTTAATATTCCTAAGTTCTCTAGAGATTAAATCATTCTTAGCCTTCGCCTCTTCATCTAATTTGAAAGCTTCTAGTTTTTTCTTTGCATTCTCAAGCATACGATCACCAAGCCTTGTTCTTTCCAGCTCTTTTAAAGCCTGCAAATCATTGACTATGTGCTCGCTGTCTTGCATTTCTCCACGTGACGTACTCTTTTCATCCGTTTCTATTCTCAAGTTCACATTCTCACTGCCTTCCTCATTTTGCTCCTCTTGCTCATCATTTGTCGCCGAGTATCTCTGATTCTTTATGTAATTGTTCAGCCTGGCTGAGAATACATGTTTGAGTTTGCCTTGTTTCTGGGCACGTTCCTTCTCTTTTGGGGGTAAATCTCTATCAGAATTAGGTGTTTGTTGTTTGTCAAGAGATAGCTGAATATCGGATTTAGTGAAGTTTCTTTTTGGAACTGGTGGAGGCTCTTTGTTAACATTATTTTTGCCAACCAGTGTCACATTAGTTGCTTCATTTACAGCTGGAGATGAAACATCATTGTCCTCTGGTACTGAACTATCTCCTTTGCTTCTAAACATTTCTTTTAAAACTTTCTCATCCATTTCTTTCTGCCTCAGGTCTTCTGTGTCTGACACATTTTTAATGATGCTATCTGAATGACTTGTTGATCGAGCTTTACTTTTGGCTGCATTAATGGCTTCCCTTGCTGCTCTGATTACATCCTTCGTACTTATGGTTTGGCCACCTGACTCTTTTTCTCTGGTAGTCTGCTGAATTCTTAAGTCCTTTGCTTTTGTGTCTTTCACCAGGCATTTTGTTTTCTCTGGGAAGTTTGGAAGTTGTTTCCCTTCTAATGGTCGCCCATCTCTCTCCGGTGTGAGGGGTGAAATTGTGGGTGAATAATCTTTGATGACATTTAAAGCACCCGATGAAAGCCCTGTGTTTGTTGGCGCAGGTTTTGGAGAGAGCATTTTGTCTTTTGTCTCAGTTTGTAAATCAGGGTGTGCAGGAGTGCTGCTGCTCTGAGGGATCTGAAGATATTTCACATCACTGTCAACAGGACTGGATTTCTTGTACAAATTAAGAGAAGGGTAGTTTTGCTTTTGCACCAGGGGGCTTTTGTTTGTTTTTGAGTTTTTAAATGGAGAAATGGGGTTCTCGTCTCCATGGCTGCTCCTACCTACGGCTTCCCGTTTAGTTTGCAGTAGATTTGTTAACAAGTAATCATCCGACAGAGGCTTGTCACTATTTTGCTTTGTAAGATCAACATTTGAGGGTCTAATAGTTTCTGAAATCGGACTGCAAACTGTCGATCCATCTTTCAAAATGGCAGGTGTGCTTAAGCCAGATGTGTTGCCCTCAGAGCCAGCTTGTTGTACGTTATCAGATTGTGGAGATTGGGCGTCGCCTTCAGGCAGCTCTAAAGTTTTAAATTTAGGTGGGCTGTAACGGCTCTTCACCCTTTTCCTGTTGTCTTTCAGGTTGAAGAGGATGCTGGAGGCGAGTGATTTGTAGCTCTCTCGCTTGACTGGAAGTTCAGGAGTAATTTTGGCCTCGGAGTGAGGCCTACCGGGGAGGTCGAGGGCAGAGGGTGAGAGGACGGTTTGGAGGATTTCTGATGTTTCTGTCGGTTGTCTGGAGGGAATGAGGGGGGTCATCAGCTGGCAGATGCTGAAAGGAGTAGAAGCCAAAGAGTTGGCCTCTTCGACTGCTTTCACCTCCACAGATTTAAATTCCTTTTTGATCAATAAAAGACTTTCAATGGCTGCTTTGGAGTTGCTTTCATGAGGTGTTATCCCTCTCTGGCTGGCTGGAATAGCACTTTTTGCCCTGGACCTGTTGCGCCTCCAGGGGGCAGCAGGTCCATCCCCTACATCTGAGGAGCACCTCTTCTCTGCAGGAGTAGCTGAGGGCTTTGGCAGGGCCTTTGGGGGTGGAGGGGGAGGGATGGGTTTAGGAGCAGTGGGGGGAGAGGGCTCAACTGCTTCTTTGTGGCATGTCTGTGCCTCCTCTGTATGCAGAATCTGTTTTCTATGGGCCTCAGTTAGTTCCTTGTAAAACGGCATGTCATACCATTTGGGGGCATTATCTGCAGAGAGAATGGAGACTGTGTCCTCTTGGCCAAAGGGGTACCGGTTAAAGTCTCTCCATGTTTGGAAAGGACTGAATTCACTGTGAAGGAAAAAGTTTTTGATGTTAAGTTTTCTCAACTTGACTGCAGATTTCCCATTTTTAACTTTTGTTGATTTCCCAGAGGGAAGACCAACATCTTTCCCTGCTTTGTTTGATAAACCATCGCCAGACTGATGCCGGAAATGGTCGTTATAATGTCTATCGGTGAGGCCGGTGTGATCATGTGTGGAGAACTCTGATAACTCCCTCTGGATGCTGCGAAGTGCAGACTTATCCCACGATTCCCCGTTAGAGTCCGTGACCCCTCCGTTTTTGATCAACATCCCCTCACAACTCTCCTCTGCAACGCTCAGTGCCTTGAGGAAGGAAGACATTTGGGATATGTTCTTCTGAGCATCGCTTTTGTCATGCTTGTGTTGCCCTGATTTCTTAGATTCCTTATGGTGATTCTTTTTAAGAGGCTCCCCTGCCAAAGGTTTGTGGCAGCTGAAAGGTGAGTATCCATACAAGAAGTCGTCGTTGTAAACGGCGTCATCTCCAACGCAGAGGCTACGGAAGGCTCTATCTGTGAGGGTGCTGACCTCTCGATCCGTCTCATCCATGAACAGGTCGGTGAAGCCATTGGGGAAGCGATGGTGGAGCATGCTCCCCATCCGATGGCTAATGTGTCGCTTTTCCACGCAGCTCATGATGTCAGCAGTTGTCTCCGTTTTGTCATCACCAGCCTTGCTTCCTTTGTTGCTGTAGATCCTTTGCTTTTGCTTTAGGTCAGGCCAGCATCAAGGAAGAGTTGAGATCCTATGAAGAAGTCAGCAAAATCAGCATTAGTGTGATACTATATTGCTGAGACACTCAACACAAGCACTTATCAGTACAGAAATTCACGAAATAGTTATTTAATTGTCTTGATTACTATAAATGGTTTGCAGCTCTTGAAGTTGCACTGATGACCTTTATGTATACAACATGTGGTGACTTGGGCTATGCTGTAACTATGCAGGCAGTAGACAAACACTTCAGACCATGTGCATGGTTATTTTAAGCAGTGTGTGCCTTGAGCACTAAACATAGTGTTGGAGGCTGTATGAAAACCTCCTCTGAGTTTATGGGAAAACTGAACATTGCTATTGTTCATGAGTGTGCATAGTCCAGCCATCATAATTACATCCCTCATATGCAAGCTCTTTTTACCTCTAATACAGTAAATTTAACTAACAAGCAGACAATTCACTTGCAAAACTGTAAAATTGTATTATTAACAGCAAGTTTACAGCACGGTGTGCAGGAAATGTAATCAATCACATATGTCCGAGTCCACTTCAACAGCAGCTGCTCTACTGTAGCTTACTTTAGCTAACTGGGTGAGCTCTCAGAATAGCTCATTAACCCATTTATATGGCCTGACCTGAGAGCATAGCCACTTACATGCAACTTAAAGATTCAACAACCCACACAAGAATCACTCATTTTATAAAAAATATGAGGCTGATTAAGACAAATATAAACATTTAATTACTGAATCATGTGTTTGGCTAAAAATGTCTATTAACAAAACAATAATCAGAAGGTGCCAATATACATTTACATTCAAAGGTAAAGATGGCTGAAAGAAGGACACATCACTATAACAAATGGCTATATTAATCCGTTTTTTTATATATATATCATTATTTGATTCTAGCTCATAAAACTGATAGAACTAAGTGACTTTACTGTATATCAAGCCAGACTTACTGAATATTTTGGCTTTCCAGGGTACTTCAGTCGCCAACAATCTTCCAGCTCTCATAACCTGAGATCATTTAGCAACCACGGTACTTTCCCAGCATCTGCTCGTGTATTTATACCTAAGGAATGAGGTTGCACAGTTAAATATACTGTATGAAGGTTCAGTCATTAGAGAATAATGATATTTTTTTCCTGTATAAATACAAGTAAAAAAAGATGTAGCAGTATTTTTGCATCTTTTCATAACAGGAAAATGTAGATATAAAATGCCCTCTTCCTGCTGTTTTGCTAATAGAAGCTTAGTCTAAAAATGTATGACAGTTCAAATTTAGTCGTTTGAGCCTTTTATTTCTTCGTAAACATTTATGAAGTCACATGTTCCTCTCACCTTCTTGATGCGTCTTTCATGCTGAGTGCTGCTATCAGACACAATCCTTAGCATAACCAGTGCGATCCCACCTGCTGGGAATAATCCAGTTAGCGGTTGCCAATCACAAACTTTTTTCCTGAGGTTTTCTGGTCAAGTTAAAGAGACAAAGAAAACTCACCAAAGTGAGTCAAGCCCTTGGATCCATGTTCAGATGCACTGGTGTGGCAGGGCTCTTGAGCACCAGCTCAAAAGATACCAAAATAGACACACAAGTTGGTGTGGCCAAACTGAGCAGAAACACAGGACCTGGCTAGCTAGCTCACTTTGGAATAACCAGTGGGTGTCGAGTGGCAGGGTAAGACAGGCCAGCGGGATGAAATGAACACTGTCATTGGTTATTTTTGTAACTTAGCAGTGAACGCTGATAGGCTAACAGCACAAACCCTCTCTTTACTGTCTGGCACCTTTAAAAACATGACAGGGCCTTCTTGTCAGTGAAGTGGAGGCATTGATTAGTTTGGGCAGTCCAAAGAGGGTAGGGTGGTCTTACCTGATTACATCATTGGCTAATATTTAGCAGCTAAATCATTTTGTCTCTATCACCCGGAACACAAGCTCTCTGATATAGCCCATTGCCTCAGACAAGTCCGGGTTAGCGTGACGGTCCCTGAAGGGGAGATTGGTATCTGGAGGCAGACGTCTGACTGGCATGACTGTGGCAGGGTTGGGCTCATTCTTGTTGCTCAAGCTGTGTTTACAAGGCCGTGTTGTGGACATGTGTCTGGTTTTAGGACTGATGCAGCTGTTGTTGCTGTGAGATTATGCTGAAATGGAGGGGACATTCTGTTTACGCTTTGTGATTGGGAAGTCAGTGGATAGTTCACGTGATGGCCAACCCCCCATCAGTAGCTGCATTTCCATTACACCTAGAATTTTGAAAACTTAAATATCACAATTAAAAACTGGAAATGGAAACACCTAAATTAAAAAAAAAAATCCTCAAATATCGCAAAAAAGTTTTTACGCCCTCATGAGGCAGTCTTTCAGATGTTTTGATATAGCAGTATATTGCAACAGTGTGTGGAAACCCTTTTTTCACATTTACCCGCCATCAGGTGTGATGTGGAGGGGGGGGCAAAAAACAGTTATTCCTTCTTAATTATGTTTATGATCATGTACGAGTTATTTTTGTCATTTCCACACATTTGTAACACATGGCCACAACTCGGTTATCTCGTTCCCACGTTTATTATATGTTGTCATGATTTAATAATGCGTGACCAGGATAACATCTTACGGCCATGCCTTCAACAGCCGTATCATGCGCATCCCAGATAGTCAGAACTGGGTGCCGGATAAAAGTGGAATACATGATCAGTTCTGGCGTGCAGAACTGAGATCTGCATGCCAGAAGTTGATCCTGAAGGGTTTTTAATTTGTATTACATTTTGGGTATCTGTCCTGGAAGTCGTCATGAGGTTTATTTTTTTGTTATTGTTGTTGTTTGTTTTTTTTCCCCACCAATGTGATCAGAGAGCTCTGTACAAACGGACTTCGCCTTTGAATTATCCCCTGCTTTCATCTCCTGATGAGCAGCAGTAGTTGTAACACACAAAATATTCGTATCGCAATTGTCCTTAAAGTGGAGTCTCACATTACAGGTATTTTACGAGAATTATGGCTTACCCATTCAATGGAAACACCTGCATATTGCAATGGTACTTTTTCAAAATTTAAAGGGACATTGTGTAATCGCGAGCAGCTTCCTCGTACTTTTCATGCTGCATTCGCGTGAAACCGGGCAGACCGACGACATCCGCTGCATGTAAAGTTATCACCAGCCTTTATGTGAAGACGTGGTCCGTCAGTTACAGTGACATCAGTCCACATCTGATTTGTTGTCATGGCAATGTCGTATTGTTTTCCCTGACCCATGTTTTACCGTCTTTCGCTCGTCTTCATTGATTAAAATGACATCTGGTTTGTTACCAACGGCCGTCTGCCCGACTGCACGTGAACCCAGCGTCAGTGAGACGCTAGTTTCTCCCCTCTGCAGTGCGGTGACTTTTCAAAGGCATTACCTCGAACTGAGCTGAAAACTCCGGTGTGTCCGGTGAGTTTCTGTGTTTTCCTACTGTCACGCTTCTCCTGAACGCAAAAACATGGCGATACGACATGGCAGCCTCCACCGAGCCGACCCGCTCGATGTATAAATGAATGATACGGACGGCAAATTTAGAACTTAGAGGAGCACTTCAGTTTGTTGATGGGAGTGATTACTGATTAATGAAAAAACACTTTTGAGCCAAATAGTCATTTTTTGTAAATAAATAACAGGAGAACTTACACAATATCCCTTTAAGAAATATTACTTTAATTTTTTTTTAAACTGTAATGGAAACCTAGCATCTCTCCACAAGTTTTGAATCACTGCATGGCAAGACTTGAGATGCCTGAAAGGATTTGAGAGCCTGAGATGGGGAAGATTTCCTCAGAGACAAGCAGCCATCAGCTAACAGAAGTTTGCGCCAGAGTTATGAAGAACAGCTTTTTTTTTCCTTTTTCTTTTATCTTTTTTTTTTTTTAGCTCTAGACGATGGCAAGTTGGAAAAAATGTGGTTGTGTTTAATGTGGGAGTTTATTTGTTGTACTGGACAATGAATCGACTTGCCAAAAGTGGTTAGATTTATCTTCAGGGGCAAAAAAACAAACAAAAAAAACCCTCTCAACTCTACTTTCCTCCTGACAACTTCACGAATCTCAGGCAGGAAAGTGTTTTTCTGGGGGATTACTTCTGAAAGCTGACACAGTTCCCACCATAAAAACGCCTCACGGATGGACAACAACACCGGCGAGTGAAAACATCTCCCAGCCCAATGCTAACTGTTAGCCTATGACTGTTTGCTAATTTCCCTTCTTGTCAGGGTCTCTGTGGTTCTGCGTGAACTTCAAACTCCAAATCAGACTCTGGGTCAAGCGCATACAGCTCCATAACAGGATGATCCATTCTATTCCATCGATCAGAGTCCAATCATCCATCAATGTTCATGAATAGCTATCAAATCAAATCAAATCAAATTTTATTTATATAGCATTTTTCATGCATAACAACTTTACAAAGTGCTTCACATATTAAAAACAACACATTACATCAACAGTCCCCCAAGTTTATCTCAAACAACACACATACACATGCATACACATACATACTCTCTCTCATATGCACATCGATTAAACGTCATGAAATGGTTGTAAAACAGATTGTGATTAGTCGAGAACTTCAGTGGTTCAGTGCAGTCAGCCGTTTTACTTCGGTGTTGGAAATTAGATGCATAAATACGTTTCTATAGTGGTGAGGGAAACATATAGACCTCGGGAATGTGATGTCACTCCACAAAGCATTGTGGGTGCAAGGGGCTGCGCGCTTCCATTCGCCATTGTTAGCAGGCTACAACAAACCGAACACGTTAAAAGTTATAATGACAAGAAGTTGCTGTGTGATCAAATGCCATTGCTGTTCACATGACCATCTAGGGGGACCAAAAAGCCAGGAGATCGGCTTTTATCGTATTCCATCATGGAAAAGAAATAGTTCCGACCACGTTTCTGAAGTCACAAAGCGACGTTGGATGGCATGGAGAGCTGCCATAAGAAGACCAAATATAACTTTCAAGAGCACTTCTGCTCATATTTGTGTGCTCCAAACATTTCCACAAAGGTAAGTCAGTATTTATTATTTTGATTATTTTTGCGGTGTGGTTTAGCAGCCAAAGCCAGTTTGTTTTTAGCTTGCTTGCTAGCAGTGGGCTTGTAGCTTAACTTTTCTTGTTATTTACAGGCAAACCAGCTTATGAAATGCTGGAATGCGATCCAGATTGGGCTCCCTCTCCGAATCTCGGTCATTCCGAAATTAAAGCTGCTACCACGGAGAGATTTGACCGGTTATGCAGGAGAGGAAAACTGCTACCATCAGCAGTGCATCGGTCTGGACAGGACACAGTGATGGATGATACAGCTGAAATAAGTGCAGATAAACTTGTTGGGTTTTTCTTTTCTCAAACTCAGCAGTCATCTGCTGGTTTTTACTGCACATGCTTTAATTTTTTTTTTGTACCTTTTTTAGTTTATGTCAAAGACATTAAAAGCTAAATATTAATTTGATAGTTATATAATGAGACAAAAACATAGCAGGGTAAACCTAGAATCAGTGTACCATGCTAGGTTTTTATTTACAGAAGTAAAAGCTAAGCTACCTGGGGTAAACCGTTTACTGACTAAATCCGAATGTATCAACATTTGCTATTTTACTTAAATGCATCTGTTTAGCCATTTGTGCTGTCCTACGTCTTCTTTTTTTGCACGACAAACATTAATTAATCTTTGTACGTTGTGTTGTTTTTGGCACCAGACACGGCTGAAACGGCACCTGAGATGGATCTCAACAAAATGATGGAGAGCTGCAGGAGTGTGGGATGTGTTTGCTCAGGTTAAAGGAAATTGCAAACCTGCAGGAAGAGAACAGACGGTTGAAGGAGGAATTATCCAAAAGGAAGCTGGATGAGGATTTTCTCAAAGGAAATAACACCAAAGTCAAATTTTACACAGACCTCCCATCTTTTGCCCTGCTAATGGGTGTGCTAATGCAAAGTCGTCTCAGTGTACCGAATACAGACAGAAAGATGTCACATTTTCAGGTGCTAATGATGACCCTCATGCGCTTGAGGCTAAATCTGCTACTTGATCACATACAGTAGCACACCTCTTTGATATAAGCAGGACAACTGCATCCACCCTGTTCAACAACACTGTAAATGTACTGTACGCTCATCTCAGCCCTTTGGTGCACTGGCCAATGAGGCCTTGCATACGGGCTAGTACAGTATGCCACATCAATATGTTGAAATGTTTGGTGACTGCGTCGCAGTTATAATAGATTGTTTTGAACTTTTAATAGAAAGAGCACAAAATCTACGTGCTAAGGCGGAGACATAGTCCACCTACAAAAGTAGGCACACCATGAAATATCTCATAGGCATCACACCCCAAGGGACTGTCTCTTTCATTTCTACAGGATGGGGGGGGACGTTCCAGTGACAAGCACATAGCTGAGAACTGCGGCTTTCTCCAGAAGCTCTCACCTGGAAACATACAGGAGTACTGGCAGATAGGGGGTTTGATATTAAAGAAAGTGTTGCCCTAATGGGTGCCACTTTAAAAATCCCAGCGTTTACTCGGGGCCGTTGCCAACTAGAGGCAAAAGATGTGGAGGAGACAGGAAAACTAGCCCATGTAAGGATCCACGTTGAGCGGGTAATTGGGTGTATCCGATCCAAGTACACCATATTAAATGATACAATATGTCTGGGCTTAGGGGTACCTTGTGAAGGTGAAGACATGACATTGCTACAGATCTGGGCATTAAAAAGTTCCTCCTTTTTCTGCCAGAAGTGGTGCACTAATAAAATCACAGGCTGAACGATTTGTCCTGCAAATACGCCATCACTTACGGTGTCCAAACTTGGCGTGTAGAAACATCCTTGTTCCGGGCATTCATTTATGCTCTGAAATCGTTTCCCCTGGGCACACAGGTGTTTCTCTGTGTGACTGAATTAGCAGACAAGTCGCTGGTAAGTGGCTTGCAGTCGGCTGAATGGGGAACTTTTTCATGCCCACCTCTGTAGATAAGATAGTTGCTGATTCATGTGCGCTCACTAATACTGTAGCTTTTGAATCAAGTTTTTCTTTGTACGGCCATGGAGCGGTCTCCTTCACCTTGAACATAATAAATTGTACTTGCAGAATGTCACTGTGAACAGTAAATTTTTATGCATTCGAACGCCTCTGTGGAATTGAAGCCGGGATTCGTTTAACTAGCACACAGTGCTTGTTTACATTTCGCTGACTCCTGTACCCAAAATGCATTGCGTGTTGGTCACATGGTCCGTCAATCTCTTTTTAGCTTACATATAGTTGTAATTAACTTTTGAAATGTTTGAAAAGCATGATACAGCTCCTTTAAAGCTATGGTCTACTAGTTGAAAGTTTGATCATTATTAATAACCTCATTTAGATGGTGGTTATGGTCCTATAGTACAATCTACACAATGTGAAGAGCAAAAACACTGAAATGTTTCTTTTCAGGTAATTTTGTCTTATTTTAAGTGTGAAGAGAGATTTTGACTAGAAATGAGAAAAATATAGGCTACTTGCTAAGGTTTGAGAAAAAAGAGAAGATTTAAACAGATTAGAAACAGCTAGCAAACAGCTAAGAAGTCTTTCTTAAAGTCTTGTCCTGGTCTTTGTCATTATGACTGACACCCACATGTGCTCTGGCTGGCTGTGAAATCTCTGGGAGCTAACAAGCAGCCTGGCTCATGCTGCTTCATGCCCACTGAGAACTGGGACAGGCGCTCTGGACTGTTAGACCAGACGAGACACCTGAGTCAGATCATACATAGCTAAGGGGCAGTGAGGGTAATATTCAACCATGAAAGGGGGAAAAAAACAGAGAAAAAAACCTCTCTTGTCTCTATTTCTGTTTGAATTGTTGAATACTGGGGTATTATAATAAGTACTCATATATATTATTATACAAAATGAATATAGTATGTGTATTTGTACTGTAATGGTTTGTATGAAATGAAATATCTGTGTACATATACAGAAACAAGTCAAGTAGGTCACTGTAGATATGAAACCTTGTGAATGAGTACATGTGGAAGATGTGACAGATGTTATCTTATGTTTTTCAGTAGATAACAATGTTATTTTCTGTCATTTTATAGGTAGTAAATGTGTCTCCATATGTGTGAGGGGGAACTACAACAGGATCTGAGTCATAGAAGCAACTCAGAGCTGCTAGATTTTTAAAAAAATGATCTTATATCATAGTTGCATAAAGAAGCCAAGATGTTAAACATGCATGAAAATTTCCAGCCAAACTTCATTGTATGCAGAAGTCAGATCATTGCTGGGTTGAATCCAGTGATATTTGAGAGGAGACCTTGACCTATCATAGCTTTTTGGCAGTTATAACAAATCTAAAAAGCCTCCTGCATGTCGTGCCAACGTCTAGTCCACAAATCTTTTCATACAGACATGATTAGTAGGCAGCATCTAACAAAACGTGTTGACAAGTGTCAGTGCCAACCACTAACTTATGTTCATCAATTACCAGTGCACGATGCGAGTTCAAATTCAAGACACAGGCACGATTTCAGAAAACTTGTCCGTGAATTTTTAAATATTTACATTCACTTTTGATCAAGCTTAGAAAACGAAACAGCACTTCCTATGTAGAGAATTTAAAGGACAGTGTAAATGCATGGACATCTTTTTATCATCCATAAATTGTCTGTAAAATATTTCATGCTAAATTACTGGAGAAATAATGAAGGGAAAACTTATAAGACAGCAGAAAAGTCACAACAGGCACGTAACCACTTCTGAAACCCACAAATTCAGGAAATTGCGTCTCTTTTGCAAGACTCGTAGCACTTTAAGAAGTCAGTCGACTCATCAGACAGCAAGAGAGATGAGGGCAATTCAAACACGTGGGTGCTTGTCAGCTGTTGTCAGGGCTGCACTTATCACTGGTGAGTACGATAACTGGGTAATTTGTGGTACTAAATACCATTTTTCTGCTCCTCGGCAGTATACTGTTGTGATATAAAGAGAGGAAATGAAAACCTGTACATGTATCTGAATTAGAGCGAGTGGAGAGCATGCACTGCAGCAGGAATGCAGTAAGATTCTTGTGTTTGTATTCATCAGTGATTAATAATATGGTTAATAATATTGCAGAAAGCATGTTATTGTAAAGAAACTATTTAACTTCTCTTTAAGGAAATAAAATGTAATTTCTCCATAAAAAAACATTCATAGAAATGAGAGCAGCTTGTAACTTAATAACTCTGAAAATGTTGGCCTGGATGTTGCGCAAATTCTGGTTTATTGTGTGACGTGATAGATTAACGTAATCAGATCTCCTTTACTTCCCCACACGTGTGT
This sequence comes from Atherinomorus stipes, assembly GCA_023101725.1. Classification (NCBI taxonomy): domain Eukaryota; kingdom Metazoa; phylum Chordata; class Actinopteri; order Atheriniformes; family Atherinidae; genus Atherinomorus; species Atherinomorus stipes. The sequence goes on from JALJCO010003773.1 coordinate 52,132, forward strand.
TCTATTTGCAAAAATGAGCCAGATTTTTGTTGCTGCTTTACATAATTCAAAATGTCTGTTTATGTCATGTGTGTTTTTTTAAGTGTTGACATGTAATACACTTTTCAAGAAAGTATATGAAAGTATTCAGGGGCCTTGAAAATGATGATATTTTGAGTATTTGACCCCTGTGCATTGAAAAATGATGTTTTCTGCTATTCTGGTGAGAAACTGCTTTGCTGGTAATATTGCACTCTGGAAACAACAGGGTAAAATAAGGTAGCCAATGAAATAGCTTCAGCTAAATAATAATAATAAAAAAAAAATCAGAATAATTTATCTTTTTCTTCTTTTTTTTTTATAAAGAAAGTTGTAATCATTATATAAAACCACTCAAACCATATATTCCACACAATTAATTTATGCATCTGCAAAGGCTGACCTGCGAGCCCATTTTCTCTCAAATTTGTAGATATTAAAGATGATGGCAAAAACTTTTTCATCAAAATAATAATAAAAAAAATACATCCACAGTCTAGAGGGGTTAAGAATAAAACCATTAATTTTAACTCCAATTTTTATATCATAGTAAAAAATGTTTGATCAATTTTGATAAGTCCCAAAAAATCAATATTTCTATCTAGTTACCATGTCAATGTCAGGATTCTTTACTATTAGCATTAGCGCTAGCTTGATTGCTATGTGTAGAAATGGCATCTTCCTTGCCTTACTTGACAAATTCAAGGGAACAAAACCGAAGTGGGATTAGGGTGAAGATTAAAGTACTCAAAAGCTCTATGGAGGTTACCACTTTCTTCCTGGAAGTTAAACATTTGTTCATGCTAATTAACTGTGAGCTGGTTCTGTCGTGTTGCTAATGCTAATTGAGTAAGCGAGTGTTAGTGCACCACCTACTGGTGGGGAGGAATTGAACTTGTGGCAACTGTATCACCTTTGTATATTTACATATACCTTTTAT
>JALJCO010003778.1:0-7500 GCA_023101725.1 Atherinomorus stipes
CCCCTCTTCAAAAAGGGGGATCGGAGGGTGTGTTCCAACTTCAGGGGGGTCACACTTCTCAGCCTCCCCTGTAAAGTCTATTCAGGGGTACTGGAGAGGAGGGTCCGTCGGATAGTCGAACCTCGGATTGAGGAGGAGCAGTGTGGTTCTGGTTCTGGTCGTGGAACAGTGGACCAGCTCTACACTCTCTTCAGGATCCTGGAGGGGGCATGGGAGTTCTCCAACCAGTCTACATGTGCTTTGTGGACTTGGAGAAGGCATTCGATCGTGTCCCCCGGGGATTCCTGTGGGGGGTGCTCCGGGAGTACGGGGTGCCGGACCCCCTTGTTGGAGCTGTCCGGTCCCTGTACGACCGGTGCCAGAGCTTGGTCCTCATTTCCGGCTGTAGGTCAGATCCATTCCCGGTGAGAGTTAGACTCCGCCAAGGCTGCCCTTTATCGCCGATCCTGTTCAGAACCTTTATGGACCGGATTTCTAGTCCAGCCGAGGTGGTGAGGGGATCCGGTTTGGTGGTCTCAGGATCGGGTCTCTGCTGTTTGCAGATGACATGGTTCTGTTGGCGTCATCGGGCTGTGATCTCCAGCTCTCGCTGGAGTGATTTGCAGCGGCCGGGGTGAGAATCAGCACCTCCAAATCCGAAACCATGGTCCTCACCCGGAAAAGGGGGGAGTGTCCTCTCCGGGTCGGGGGGAGGTCCTGGCCCAGGTGGAGGAGTTCAAGTATCTCTGGTCTTGTTCAGGACTGAGGGAGCGGGAGATGGACAGACGGATCGGTGCGGCGTCTGCAGTGATGGAGACGCTGCATCGGTCCGTCGTGGTGAAGAAAGAGCTGAAGAAGGAGAAGCTCTGGATTTACCGTCCATCTACGTCCCCCCCCTCACCTATGGCCATGAGCTGTGGGTCATGACCCAAAGAACCAGATCGCGGGTACAAGCGGCCGAAATGAGTTTCCTCTGCAGGGGAGGCCGGACTCTCCCTTACAGATAGGGGGGGGAGCTCGGTCATCCGGGAGGGACTCGAAGTAGAGCCGCTGCTCCTCCGTATAGAGAGGAGCCAGATGAGGAGGCTCGGGCATCTGGTCAGGACGCCTCCTGGACACCTCCCTGGTGATCCAGGCACGTCCCACCGGGACCAGACCGTGTATGTGCTACATGTGTATGTGCTACATATGTATGTGCTACATATGTGTGTGTATGTGCATGTGTGTGGACGAGTATCCATCAACGTGGAACTTGAGGAGCAGCAGTGGGAGTGGGAGGAGAAAGTGGAATGCCCTGCGGGACGAACGACTTCCTCGGCCTGAGTGGAGCAGGGAGGGTCCGCCGGGGAAGACGAGAGCGGCGGGCGTCCAGAACGTGCAGGTGAATACACGTCTTTACCCGTGCTGGACGTTGGACTGTTTCCACTCCTGCTGCTGCAGCAGCTCAGCTTCCTCCTGCAGCTGTTTGACCCAAAATCAGACCGTAGACGACAGCAGCATGTAGCTCAGAACAGAACACACGTGCAGGTGAAACTGATCAAGGATGGGTCAGTTTTTCCTTTTGTTTGGCCTGTTATTGATGGACTGATGGACGGACGGATGGACAGAGACAGACAGACAGATAGATTATTATTTCTATTTGTTCTTTTTATTTATTTTTATTTGTAATAAACAAAAAATGATCATACGCGACAATAATCAAAAAGTAAACATAGACTATACACACATGACGTGGTCGTGGACAAGGACGTTGTCCGGATCTAGTTCTAGTTCTAGTCCAGTTCTACAGTTCTAGTCCAGTTCTAGTTATAATCTGCTTCTGCAGTTCTAGTCCAGTTCTACAGTTCTAATCTGGTTCTACAATTCTACAATGGTTCTAAAGTTCTAGTCTGGTTCTACAGTTCTAGTCCGAATCTACAGTTCTAGTTCGGTTCTACAGTTCTTGTCAGGTTCTACAATTCTACACTTGTTCTAAAGTTTTAGTCTGGTTCTACAGTTCTACTCTGGTTCTAAAGTTCTAGTCCTGTTATACATTTCTAGTCCTGTTCTACAGTTCTACTCTGGTTCTACAGTTCTATTCTGAATCTAAAGTTCTAGTCTGGTTCTACAGATCTAGTCTGGTTCTACAATTCTAGTCCGGTTCTACAGTTCTACTCCTGTTGTAAACTTCTTGTCTGGTTTTACAGTTCAAGTCCAGTTCTACAGTTCTAGTTCGGTTCGACAGTTGTAGTCTGGTCCTCTAGGTGTAGTCCAGTTCAACAATTCTAGTCTGGGTCTACTGTTCTAGTCTGTTTCCACAATTCTAGTCTTTTTCACAGTTCTACTCTGGATCTACACTTTTAGTCCATTTTTACAGTTCTGGTGTGGTCCTACAGTTCTGGTCCAGTTTTACAGTTCTAGTGTGGTCCTACAGTTCTAGTCCATTTTTACAGTTCTAGTGTGGTCCTGCAGTTCTAGTCCAGTTCTACAGTTCTAGTTTGGTTTGACAGTTCTAGTCCGGTTATACAGTGCTATTCTGGTTCTACAGTTCTACTTCAGTTCTACAGTTCTAGTCTAATTCTACAGTCTTAGTCAGGTTCTACAGTTCTAGCCTGGTTCTACAGTTCTAGCCCAGTTCTACAGTTCTAGTCCAGTTTTACAGTTCTAGTGTGGTCCTGCAGTTCTAGTCCAGTTTTACAGTTCTAGTGTGGTCCTGCAGTTCTAGTCCAGTTCTACAGTTCTAGTTTGGTTTGACAGTTCTAGTCCGGTTATACAGTGCTATTCTGGTTCTACAGCTCTACTTCAGTTCTACAGTTCTAGTCTGGTTCTACAGTTCTAGTCCGGATCCACAGTTCCAGTCTGGTTCTACAGTTCTAGTCTAATTCTACAGTCTTAGTCAGGTTCTACAGTTTTAGTCTGGTTCTACAGTTCTAGCCCAGTTCTACAGTTCTAGTCCGGATCTACAATTCTATTTTGGATCTACAGTTGTAGTCCGGTTCTAAAGTTCTACTCTGGTTCTACAGTTGTAGTCTGGATCTACAGTTCTAGTCTGATTCTACACCTCTAGGCCCAATCGACAGTTCTGGTCTGGTCCTACAGGTGTAGTTCAGTTCAACAGTTCTAGTCTGGGTTTACAGTTCAAGTCTGGTTCTACAATTCTAGTTTTTTCTACAGTTCAACTCTGGTTCTACACTTCTAGTCCATTTCTACACTTCTAGTTTGGTTCTTAAGTTCTGCTCCGGGACTATAGTTCTACTCTGGTTCTACAGTTCTCTTCTGGTTCTACACTTCCAGTCTGGTTCTTGGACAGTTGTACTCCGAATCTACAATTCAAGTCTGGTTCTACAGTTCTAGGCCCGGTCAACAGTTGTAGTCTGGTCCTCTAGGTGTAGTCCAGTTCAACAATTCTAGTCTGGGTCTACAGTTCTAGTCTGTTTCTACAATTCTAGTCTTTTTCACAGTTCTACTCTGGTTCTACACTTTTAGTCCATTTTTACACTTCTAGTGTGGTTCTACAGTTCTCTTCCAGTTCAACTCTTCTAGTCTGGTTCTAAAGTTCTAGTCCAGTTTTACAGTTCTAGTCTATTCCTACAGTTCTGGTCCAGTTATACAGTTCTAGTTTGATTTGACAGTTCTGGTCTGGTTCTACAGTTCTAGTTTGGTTTGACAGTTCTAGTCCGGTTATACAGTGCTATTCTGGTTCTACAGTTCTACTTCGGTTCTACAGTTCTAGTCTGGTTCTAAAGTTCTAGTCTGGTTTTTACAGATCTAGTCTGGTTCTACAATTCTAATCCGGTTCTACAGTTCTACTCCTGTTGTAAACTTCTTGTCTGGTTTTGCAGTTCAAGTCCAGTTCTACAGTTCTAGTTCGGTTCGACAGTTGTAGTCTGGTCCTCTAGGTGTAGTCCAGTTCAAAAATTCTAGCCTGGGTCTACTGTTCTAGTCTGTTTCCACAATTCTAGTCTTTTTCACAGTTCTACTCTGGATCTACACTTTTAGTCCATTTTTACAGTTCTGGTGTGGTCCTACAGTTCTGGTCCAGTTTTACAGTTCTAGTGTGGTCCTACAGTTCTAGTCAAGTTTTACAGTTCTAGTGTGGTCCTACAGTTCTAGTCCAGTTCTACAGTTCTAGTTTGGTTTGACAGTTCTAGTCCGGTTATACAGTGCTATTCTGGTTCTACAGTTCTAGTCTGGTTCTAAATTTCTAGTCCGGATCACAGTTCCAGTCTGGTTCTACAGTTATAGTCTAATTCTACAGTCTTATTCTTGTTCTACAGTTCTAGCCCAGTTCTACAGTTCTAGTCCGGATCTACAATTCTATTTTGGATCTACAGTTGTAGTCCGGTTCTAAAGTTCTACTCTGGTTCTACAGTTGTAGTCCGGATCTACAGTTCTAGTCTGATTCTACACCTCTAGGCCCAATTGACCTATGGCTAAACCACGCCCCCAAACGCGATGAGCCAATCACAGTGCGCACAGCTATCCCATACACTCGGACATTCTCTGCGTGAACGTCCATTGAAATGCATTGAAGTTAGTCCGTTTTTGTTCGTTTTTATGTGTTCTTTTTAGTTTAAAATGGTCAAACGTGTGCATGGGGTACATGCAACTCTGACACTAAGTATCCTGAGAGGCTGGGTGTACTTTTTGCCTTTTACCAAGTCACATCGAGCCAAAGTTATGCAGCAGACCACAACATCAACTGAACGTGGATAAAATGAACAAGGATGTCTACATCTGTTCCAAGGTAAGGCAACATCGTATTTGAGGAACCATGTTGTCACTTTGCTGGAAAGAAATATGAAGTTACCTTCCCTAACGTTAGTTTAAGTTGGCTAACGCTAGCCAAACGTGCTAGTTCTGTTCCGTGGTAATGGTACATGAGACGCTGTCGTGTAGTACAACACGTCGATTACTGACTTGCAACACTCAGGCCGACCGCGAGCAGCATTAAGGCGGACACTGTTCTGCGCGAGAGCCGGTGAAAAAGCAGAGCTCATAACTTTATTTCTGAACATCCGATCGGTGAAATTTCAAGTGTAGATGGTAGCTAGTGTCAAAAATAAGAAGGCCACGAGGGTTGGAAGCAGCTCCGAGCCTTCGCTGGAACGCAGCAGCGAAAATCCCCCAATCACAATATCTCGGCGAGAAACGCTTATACGGGCATTTTCAACACAGGGAGCCTGTTGACCGTGCCTTTGTGCCTTGAATGAGCATGGATTCATGAATGGGGCTCAGACACTATTACAGGCATCCACAAAGCTGGGCCTCTGCTGGCTTTTGCCACAGCAGGAGACGCGGTGTGACTTGCAACACTCAGGCCGACCGCGAGCTGCATTAAGGCGGACACTGTTCTGCGCGAGAGCCGGTGAAGTAACGTGGATAACGACACGCCTCTGGCTTCCAAGCTGCAGCCAGACTGCTCCGCTTCCGTGGCTGTTTCATCAGTTTTTGCCAGACGATCACTTTTTGGCACAACAACAGCAGCGGTACAGGAGTTTGTGCAAGAAACTGAGGGAGCGACACGAGTCACATTCAGAGATTCACAGGCTTCATTTCGACTCCCAGTTTAAGACGTGAACAATTTTTTTGGTTTGTTTGTTTTGTTTTTATGTTTTTTATTTTTTTTTTTTTAACGCGTCTGCTGTTCGTGTTGACAGCTGTCATCTCCCGAGATGACACATAGCGCCTGTCACCGAATGTTGTTTGTCCGAGTGAGTGGAGGGGGCGTGGCTTAGCCATAGGTCAATCGACAGTTCTGGTCTGGTCCTACAGGTGTAGTTCAGTTCAACAGTTCTAGTCTGGGTCTACAGTTCTAGTCTGTTTCTACAATTCTAGTCTTTTTCACAGTTCTACTCTGGATCTACACTTTTAGTCCATTTTTACAATTCTAGTTTGGTTCTACAGTTCTCTTCCAGTTCAACTCTTCTAGTCAGGTTCTAAAGTTCTAGTCCAGTTTTACAGTTCTAGTCTATTCCTACAGTTCTGGTCCAATTTTACAGTTCTAGTTTGATTTGACAGTTCTGGTCTGGTTCTACAGTTCTAGTTTGGTTTGACAGTTCTAGTCCAGTTATACAGTTCTAGTCTGGTTCTAAAGTTCTAGTCCGGATCCACAGTTCCAGTCTGGTTCTACAGTTCTAGTCTAATTCTACGGTCTTAGTCAGGTTCTACAGTTTTAGTCTGGTTCTACAGTTCTAGTCCAGTTTTACAGTTCTAGTCTGGTCCTACAGTTCTGGTCCAGTTTTACATTTCTAGTTTGATTTGACAGTTCTGGTCTGGTTCTACAGTTCTACTTTGGTTCTACAGTTCTAGTTCAGTTCTACGGTTCCAGTCTGGTTCTAGGGTTCTAGTCTGGATCTACAGTTTTAGTCTGGTTCTACAGTTCTAGTCCAGTTGTACAGTTCTATTCCAGACATACAGTTCTAGTTTGGATCTACAGTTGTAGTCCGGTTCTAAAGTTCTACCCTGGTTCTATAGTTCTAGTCAGGTTCTACAGTTCTACACTGGTTCTACAGTTCTAGTCTGCTTTTACAGTTCTTGTCCGGATCCACAGTTCTACTCTGTTTCAACAGTTCTATTCCGGATCTACAGTTCCAGTCTGGTTCTACAGTTCCAGTCTGGTTCTACAGTTCTAGTCCGGATCTACAGTTCCAGTCTGGTTCTACAGTTCCAGTCCGGATCTACAGTTCCAGTCTGGTTCTACAGTTCCAGTCTGGTTCTACAGTTCTAGTCTGGTTCTACAGTTCCAGTCTGGTTCTACAGTTCCAGTCCGGATCTACAGTTCCAGTCTGGTTCTACAGTTCTAGTCCGGATCTACAGTTCCAGTCTGGTTCTACAGTTCCAGTCTGGTTCTACAGTTCCAGTCTGGTTCTACAGTTCTAGTCCGGATCTACAGTTCCAGTCTGGTTCTACAGTTCCAGTCTGGTTCTACAGTTCTAGTCCGGATCTACAGTTCCAGTCTGGTTCTACAGTTCTAGTCCGGATCTACAGTTCCAGTCTGGTTCTACAGTTCCAGTCTGGTTCTACAGTTCCAGTCCGGATCTACAGTTCCAGTCTGGTTCTACAGTTCCAGTCTGGTTCTACAGTTCCAGTCCGGATCTACAGTTCCAGTCTGGTTCTACAGTTCTAGTCCGGATCTACAGTTCCAGTCTGGTTCTACAGTTCCAGTCTGGTTCTACATTTCTAGTCTGGTTCTACAGTTCCAGTCTGGTTCTACAGTTCTAGTCTGGTTCTACAGTTCCAGTCTGGTTCTACAGTTCTAGTCTGGTTCTACAGTTCCAGTCTGGTTCTACAGTTCCAGTCCGGATCTACAGTTCCAGTCCGGATCTACAGTTCCAGTCTGGTTCTACAGTTCCAGTCCGGATCTACAGTTCCAGTCTGGTTCTACAGTTCTAGTCCGGATCTACAGTTCCAGTCTGGTTCTACAGTTCCAGTCTGGTTCTACAGTTCCAGTCCGGATCTACAGTTCCAGTCTGGTTCTACAGTTCCAGTCTGGTTCTACAGTTCCAGTCTGGTTCTACAGTTCTAGTCCGGATCTACAGT